>CM046035.1:30566879-31040637 GCA_025215565.1 Flaveria ramosissima
AAATCTTCATCACAAAAATTGAAAAGCTCCATAGGGTCAAAGACTTTGAATTCTTTACCATTCTTCACTATTATCACCACCTCCCCCGTGTTATTATCGTAAAACCATTTCTCAAAATTCTGTAGTTGTTGGGGAAGGGGATTTGCCAACCTGACTCTATTAACAATCTTTGGTGATTTTACCCTTAGGACAATTCTTCCTTTTCCAGTCTCCCAATCTTTGTCTTTCTTTGATCGTCTTCTCTCTGCTTTCATGTATCCAAAAGACTCAAAGTTGTCATTTAAACCATTCTTTATTTCTTTCTCTAAAAGTGAGGCTCGTTCACTAAGATTGGCATTCAGTAACGGTGATGCTGCCAGCCTCCTTAAATCCCATTTTGGCAAGGTCGTGAATGCCTTCCTCTTCTTCAAGTAAGAAATACCACCCCTCTCCTTTAAATCATGAACATCTTGAGGTTGGAATTATAACACCAGCTAATTATCCTCTTATCAGCCTCCTTCTTGCTCAACCCTTCCAAGTTTTAGAATAGGGGAGTCAGCTCTTCAGGCTCCTTTTCTCTAATAAACCATTCAGCTTTATCCATCTCAAAGACATCTTCATAAATCTCTCCCTTTTTGGCTACATATGTCAGTGGTCTCTCATCAACTTCATAGAATTCAGGTTTAGAATCATAATCTACTAGTTGTTCATCATCCTCTTCTTCATCAACTAGTCCCTTTCCTTTCTCAGCATCCTTTTCAGCATTTTTCTCTACTATCACCTCTTCACCCACCAAATCCTTCTCAAAATCAAACTGCATACTGACAAACCCAGCTTAATACTCCTCCTCATTTTCCTACCTTCATCTTTATGTCTTATTTGAGGACCTTCAGCACCAGCAGATGCTGCACCAGATGTGCCCTCTCCTGCCATAGAGGAAGTACCCACGTTCAAGAACGGGTATTTAGAAGTGTCAGTTAAATCATCTAACTCAGATTGAGTTAGTTGATTATGCAAGCCGACAACATCTTTCAATTGATTAACTTCTTCAAACAACTTCTTTAGCAGTAAGTTTTGATCTACCAGTAACTTCTTCATTCCCTCCATCACCTCATCTTTTTGCTTCTCTCGTATCTCTTGGTTGGTGAGTTTGGTATTTATCATGATCAGTTCATTTGCCAGAGAACTGTTAAGGTTACAAATCATATCCTCATCTAAGCTTTCTCTTTCGTCCTTCCTTGGTGTTTCAGTGAAAGCTTGATGTCTCTGTTTAGTTCTCCTCTCTGATTCTGATACATCAGCTTTCTTCTTCAATCTCGTCTCCTTTTTAACCCTTATTTCATCAGCCCTTTCATTTACTTCTTCTTCGAAATCATTATCTTTCTCTTTTGCATATCGCTTTCTCTTCTTGGTTGCATTAGTCTGTTGTGCCCTAGTTTCTTCAGCTCGTTTATTCTCCGACTCGTCCACCCTTCTAATATAGTTCCATCGTTCTGGTGGGTACATGTTTTCCCACAGATGGGTGATCTTCCCACTAAAGTCATGTTGGATGGCATAACAGTCTACAAAAATACGTGGGTTCATCTGCACTAAGCGTTTCACCTCCCCATGACGTGGCACATTTGGAATTAGGTCATTAAAGATCATCTGAAGAAATCGAGGATACAAAATCCACTTATCCTTCTTCAAGGCCATCACATTCTCTGCCATGCAAGCAAATATTAGTCTCGCAATGTTTGCCTTTTCCCCTCTACAGCATAACACCATAGCCTTTGCCCAGTCAATGTTTAGCCCATCTGATCTACCTTTACAGTGATCTAAACACATAATGAAGACGTGGGCAATGAATTTCCATTCCTTGGAGAGAAAGGACTTCTTAATCTCTTTTCGGGAACAAAAAACTGGCCCCTCATATCCCATAATCCTAAATACTGCAAACACCTCATAATCTGACATAGTAACCTCTTTTCCTGAATCCTATTCTAGTCTTAGAATCCTTGAAACTGTCTCTGCGAAAATGGTCACCTCATTCTCCAAGACCTTAGCAGTGATCCTTTGGATGTTCCCTCTCGTATCATACTCAGGAGATCTCCAAAAGTCACTGATTTCTAGATCATATATGGTAGTAGAATGAGAGATTGCGTAAGCTATAGGGGATCTTTGCAGCCACCGAATACAATCTCTAAACCCTACTGCTTTAGGATGAGTATCATCCAGAATGGCCGTGATATTGTTTCTTTCATGGAATTTTAGATTTGCCATTTATACCTGAAATACAAATGAAATACATGAGAATAAAGTATTAAGTACTAAAATAATAAAAAATATGAAAGGAATAAGGAATAAACAATAATTAAAATAAATTCGTTGGCCGAAACTATAGTTTCGTAGGATGATATATAGTTTTGGCAGGCCAAAGTATAGTTTAACCAGCAAAATCACATTAGTTTTGCCAAGACAGTGAGGTAGCTTCGACAAGCCGAAACAATAGTTTCGGCACAGAGAAACTGAAAATTAGTCAGCGAAACTGTTAAGTTCGCTCGGACAGCATAACCTCACAGTTTCGCTGAGAACTCAAGAACTTTCGTTCAGTTTCGCTGGACTATCGGTAATTTCGCTGGAAGAACAGCCAGACGAATTTACAGTTTCGCCAAGCGAAGCTGCAATTTTGCCAAGTGATACACAGATCAAAAATGACCTCGCACAGAATGAGATAGCTGAGTGAAATTGCAATTTCGTCTAGCGAAACAAACAGCGAAAGTATAGTTTCGCTTTATTATTATTATTATTATTATTATTATTATTATTATTATTATTATTATTATTATTATATTATTATTATTATTATTTTTATTTTTATTATTAACATAAAAAACAGATATCTAAATAAATCAGAGATTACATCCTCAAGATATGCATTAGCAAAAAGATGACTTTAATCATCGACAGGAAATAAGATCATATTGATTGTTGAATCTGATCACAATCTTCAAAGGAACTGTTGAAATTCAGAAACAAATCAATAACGATTACTGATATATTTGTCCACTTAAACCCATGCCTTATCTTTTTCAACAAACAGCATATGATTTGTTAAGGTTCGATTAAGTACTTTAGGACACTAGGACCCCACAATCATATTGCAAAAACACTCACCCAACCTCAGGATTTCATGAATTTTGTATGATCATTATAGAGTAGGGCGTGTGCATTGGTGGGTGAAAGATCAATTCTCAATCCACTTTATGTCGGGACTCAGTTTTCGTGCAGGCAAAAATGATCGCGTAAATCCAGACATCCTTAAGCATATATTTTAATTTAAATCATATTGCTGCTGTATACTTTATTCTTCAGGCTGAGTCTACCAAACATATCGTCTAAAGAATCTGTTTAATTAAATTTTATATGCAATGAAAAATAAGATGTAAATCAGGGAGCAGTATCAGTTACTATCATTTCTCATTTTAAAAGCCAATCATGCATAAATGAGCATATCCAGAAAATATACAATCATTTCTCGTCATTTTAAAATTCAACTCCCAGTTTATTTTATTTTATTTTATTTTTATTTTTATTTTTTATTTTTAAATTATATACACTCCCCCAAAATTTTATTTTTTTTTAAATTTTTATTGTTATAAAAAAAGAGAAAAGAAAAGAGGTTTAAAAAGATATTAACCCTATCATAGAGATCAATTCATAAAAACAAGGTTTATCAAAAGTTGTTGTGAAAAGATCTGCTTTTTGATTTTTAGTGTCAATGGGAATAATATCGATAAAACCCTTTTCCTGTGCATCACGAATTGCATGAATCCGTGTTTTGATGTGCTTGGTTCGAGAATGATGAATAGGATTTGTTGCAATCCCGATGGCTACTTCGTTGTCACAAAACAACAGTGTGTGGAGAAAATTGATCTGGTGTTGTATCTAAAAAACTTGTGAACAACAACTAGAGGCAGCAATGTATTCAGCTTCCCTTGTAGAAAGGGAAACAATGGTCTGTTTCTTGGTTTGCCATGACACCAGACAGTTGCCCAGGTATTGACATCCTCTAGTCACCGATTTTTTGTTTAACCTGCAGCCATTGGAATCACTTTCAGAATAGGCATGTAAATCAAAATTCCCACCATAGGGATACAAAAGACCTAAACAAGAGGAGCCTTTGAGATAATGAAAAATTCTCATGACAGCCTTTTCATGAGACTCTTTTGGGGCAGACTGGTATCGAGCACAATATCCTACAGCAAAAGTGATGTCAGGACGACTTGCTGTAAGATACATAAGAGAACCAATCATCGATCTGTAGAGATGAGGATCAACAGGTTTCACGTTCTCATCAGGAGTGAGACATGTTTGAGCAGTAAAGGGAGTCATTTCAGGAGACGCATCATCCATCTTGAATTTCTTCAAAATTTCTTTAACATACTTCTCCTGATGAATGAGAATGCCTTCAGGCTTTTGATTTACTTGTAATCCAAGAAAAAATCACATTTCTCCCATCATGCTCATTTCAAACCGATTACGCATCACCTCTTCGAACTCCCGACATAATTGTGAATTGGTGGAACCAAAATTAATATCGCCGACATAAACTTGGACAATCAACATTTCACCATTCACTTCTCTCTTGAAAAGAGTCATATCGATGGTGCCACGAGAGAACCATTGCTTAAGAGGTACTGTGTCAGGGTCTCAAACCCGATCCTAGGTGCCTGATAAAGACCATAAAGAGATTTGTCAAGCTTAAAGACTTTATGGGGAAAATCAGGATCCTCAAAACTTGATGGTTGACACACATATATCTCCTCATCAATGTTTCCGTAAAGGAAAGCACACTTAACATCCATCTGATAGACCTTGAACTGTTTATGAGCAGCATGAGCGAGAAAAATTCTTATTGCTTCAAGACGGGCGATAAGAGCGAAGACTTCAGTATAGTCAATCCCTTCTTCTTGAGCAAATCCTTGCACAACCAATCTTGACTTTTTACGCACTACAACACCACGATCATCTGGTTTGTTCTTAAAAACCCATTTTGTACCAATTGGGCATTTGTTTGGAGGCAAGTCAACCAAAGTCCATACTTTGAGTTTTTTGAATTGTTGAAGCTCCAACTGCATTGATTCCACCCAACAAGGATCTTGGAGTGCGGCATGCATGTTTTTCGGGACCGATTGAGAGATAAAACAAGAGAAGAGACAAATATTAATCAAACCAGATTAACTCCACGTCTGTACACCATTAGTGATAGATCCAATAATGTATCATGAGGATGATCTTTCAAAGTTTTGAAATCTGTGGATAAAGGCAAGAAGTTTGGAGCAGTATTGCTGACAGATTGTGAATGAGTAGATGAGGGTGAGAGAGATGGAATAGGCTGTGGTGGGATAGATGTTGGTGATGAAAGAGATGTAGAAACAGGTATCGATGAAAGATCAAATGATAGAGAAGATGATCCAACATCAACTGGCGTGGCATCATTTGCTGAAGAGGTGGAATGGACAGGAGAAGGGGTTGAGGAAATAATATTTGTTTGAACATTTGAGATGGACGCATCAACATCAAAAACTAGAAGATTAAAAGAATTAAACATAGTATTGGAGTCAAAGAACCATGCTGGTTCAGATCGAACATCAGAAGAGTTAGACTCTTGCCAATCAACATAGAACGACTCTTGAACGATACATGTTCTGTTGTTATATACTCGATAAGCCTTTTGAGAAGAAGAATAAAGGACAAAGTAACACTCGTCAGACACGGCACCGAACTTTGTCTTTTGGGATTGAGTATTCAGAAGAGTGCATGAACAACCAAAAGGTCAAAAGAAGTCAATTAAAGGTTTCCGTTTATGAAAAAGTTCATAAGGAGTCTTCATTTTGTCCTTGACTATCAACACCCGGTTTAAAACATATGAAGCACAATTTACCGCTTCAGCCTAAAAGATAATGGGTAACGATGATTCTATCAGCAATGTACGGGTGGCTTCAATAAGAGTGTGATTCTTTCATTCAGCTACACCATTCTGTTGAGGTGTCCTTGCGCACTAAATTGTCTCACAATTCTTTTTTGAGCACATAATGAATCAAGAATCTGATTTTTCAATTCAGTATCGTTGTTACTTCTCTAGGCCAGAACCTTTCTCTTGCTAATCGTCTCGATGGAAAGTATTAACTTCTGCAATTCCTCAGCAACCTCTCCCTTGTGAGCAAGAAATCTCACCCATGAATATCTTGAGAAATCATCTATAACAACAAGACAAAAGGATTTTTTAGCAATTGATTTAACACTTATTGGGCCAAACTAATCAGTATGTAACAACTCGAGAGGACAAGTTATGCTATTTTCAAGTTTGAGCTTATGTGGTTTTTTATGTTGTTTTCCCTTGGCACAAGCCATACATTTTTCGTTCACAGAGAAATCTTTTAAAGGAAATCCTCTAACAAGATCGTTTTTGACTAATTTGTATATTATTTTAAAATTAACGTGGCCCAATCGGCGATGTCATAACAGAGACTCAAAGGTTGAAGCTTTTGAAAGAAGACAGGTTGCAATAGACTTTAACTCCCTTGAGTTCATATCAAGAAGATATGTATCATGCTTTCTTGGAGCATGCATAAGAATCAAATCATCTGGAATATCCATCTCTTATTTTAAAAATAGACATTCATCGGATTTAAACAAGACTGGAATGTCTTTATCAGAGATTTGAGAGACACTCAAGAGATTAAACGCGAGCTCAGGAACATAGTTGACTTTCTCCAAAGTTAAAGAACCATTGGAAACTTCTACTTGACCAATCATCTTTCCACCCTTTTTGTCACCAGCAAAACCAACATATCCTCCATTTATAATCCGATTATTGGTCAGAAATTCTTTCAACCCCGTCATATGTCTCGAGCATCCACTATCTACATGCCATACGCTGTTTACAATCTTAGTGGATGACTCCTATGATCAAATAAAGAACAGATGAACCCGGTGAAATAGGAACCCAAGTTTGAACAGATTTAACTTTAGAAGAAGCAAATTTTTTGCAAAAGAAGTTATTAACTAATTTTGTTAATTTATTTCCAAAGTAGTTTCTATGTACATGAACATGAAAAAGTGTAGGACAATACTTGACAAGATGATCCTCTTGACCACACCTGAAACAATGTGGTTTGTGTCTAGGTCTGTGATGTGATGAGATAGGAATATGATCAACGTAAATTTCCTCATCACATTCAGACACACTAGAATCAATGCCACTAAATGTTTCATACATGCCACAAGGTCGAAGTTTATGTGAAAAAGAATTATTTTTTACAAAAGTAGATGAATGATCATCTAAAGCACAAGTGGAACTAGTACCACTTGTGCTAGCTTCAGACGAAGTAACAGTTCTTTCATTTGATAAAGAAATATTTAATGGAGTAAAAGATAGAATAGGATGAGAAAAGAATTTATCAAAACAATTAGTTTTAAGTCTCTCGTTTGTCTTTATAGAGAGATCAGTTGAACCATTATCATCATTAGAACAAAAAGCATCACCACTGAGTACAAAATTTAAAGTTGAAATAAAAACATCATGAGAACATGATGCGACAGTGTCGGTTACAGGTGTACTAGAAACAAAGACAGAATTTAAACTTGACTTATGATCTAAAACAGACTGCTGAAAATCAGGTGAACTGATACTAGTGCATCCAAGTCCACTAGTTGATCCGTAGTCGTAGTCCTCACGAACGTGCTTAGAATTAACACCCTCAAAACCTGCAGACATACTGTCAGTATCTGTTTTGATTAAATCATTAGAAGGAAGAGGAACATGCATAGGAGAATAACAGTATGTAATAGGCAGAGGATAAACCTTTACATTTTCATATCCCAATCCCGTTTTAATCCTAGCTCCCCGTTGAGATTTACATAAATCATCATGTTTCATTCCTGATATGGTCCATTTGTCTATTTTTGACTGAAGTTTGCTCGTTTCAAATTCAGCAAGAGCAACTCTTTCAGTCAAATGGTTGATCTCAACATTTCGTTTCAAAACAATTTGTTTTAAATGATCATTTTCTTTCAAGCCTGATTTAATTTAAGAAAATATTTTGATTCGTTGATTTTAAGTTCTTCATTAATTCGTTTTAAATCTTTTTCATTATCAATTAATAACCCATTAGCTTTATAAATCCCAAATAATCTTCTTTTGCAAACAGATGAACACATATCCTGAATTACCTCATATGGAAGTCCCATCACCACCTTTTCTGCTGCTAAAGCCTTTTCACATTGGCACACCGGAGTACTTGACTTGCTTTCCTCAACAGTGATAGTAGCATCATCATAATCCTTTCCTTGCTTAGTGAATGAACTTTCTTCTTGCTTTAGTTCTTCAGACTTACCTTCTTTCATTCTCTCATCTTTCTCTTCTTTCTCTTTCACAGACAACTCATCCTCCTCTTTGAATTCCTTGAAAGGATCAAATCCATCTTCACTTTCTTCCTTCCCTTTTTCTTTAACAAACTCAGCCAACAAAGCATGATTTATCTAAGTCCTTGTCTCTTCACCGCTGCACTCCAATCAATGTTTGAAATCAAGGCTGTCTCCTTTTTGTGATTCATATCTTCCTTCTCCCTCTCAATGGTTAATCTTGGAACTCCTGAACTACTGGAATCTGTGACAATTGGTGATGGACATTCACGTTTGAAATGTCCCAATTGTTTACAGTTGTAACATCTCTGCTTGGACTTATCAAATCCCAGTTTTGAATTAGAAGTTTGACTGCCGAAGTTCTTTCGTCTAGTGCGCTCCATAAATCTTCGAGCTCTAAGAGTCCACATTGCCATTTGCCACTGAATGTCAGTTTCTTCAAGATCATCAGGATCTACCTGATACATGTCTTCCATTGTCATACCTTTCCCTTTCAACTCTCCATCCATAAGTGCTTCATAGCTTTGAACAAACATTCCAAAAAGAGCCATTGTTTCTAGTGGAACTGAAGTTTCAACATTCACCTTAGAACTAGCCTGATCACTTCCTACACTAACGTTTCCTCTTGAAAAATTGCTTTTATTAACTCCTCCTTGAATTGAATTTTGTATTTGAGAGCTTGCAGCGGATAATAATAAAGCAACATTTTGAGTAAAACTAGATGTAGGCATCATGGTCTAGTTAAATTCCCGTCTCTTCATATCCAACTCAAAAGATTTAAGCTTATTGATAATATCCATCAACTTGTAATCTGTGAACCCTCTTTCTTGCTTTAGCATTCTTACCTGTAGGCTCCACTAAGGTGGGAGGGAGTCTAGTAACCTGTTAACTTGTTCACTGTTGGAGAGCTTTTCGTCGTATTTCTTTAAGGTGCTTGAAACTGTCAAGAAGCGATTTGTAAGATCTGTCAGACTCTCGTTTTAGTATCCAACAAAAGAGTTGAATTCCTTCTATTCTTGAATGCTCTTATCCTTTACCAGTTCATCGTTACCATCATAGAACTAACATAGGGCATCGTAAAGGGACTTAGCATTTTTATGCTCTGCAAAACGATTGTAGATGTCTGGTGTCCGGCATAGTGTTAATGCACCAAAAGCTTTCTTGTCACAATCGATCAGCTTTAGATCCTTTTCAGTGAAAGTAGATGGGTCCTTATTTTGAGAGGCAACATCACCAACAGTGACAGTTGGTATGTGAGGACCAGATATAATAGATTCCCATGGGTTGTGGTCAGTGTAAAAGAAGAAAGCTTTGAGACATCTCTTCCAATCTTAGAAATTATCTCCGTTATGAGTCTCGGTGGCCTATTGGGTGCAACACTTTCAAGATCGGCAAGAGTGAGAGATGTTAACTTTGACATGGTAGTTTCGCTGCGATTTGATGTAGCATCGGCAAGAGAAGAGACAATTTCGCTGAAAATGCAGTAGTTTCGCAGAAGACACGCAAATTCGCAGACAGTTTCGCTGAGTTGTGTAATTTCGCTGACAAGCTCGGCAGCAGTTTCGCTAGCCGAATGTCACAAATAGCTAAGTTTCGCCAATAATTTCGCACGAAACAAGCTTGAACTTTCATTCCAAATCACTTTCGGCAGCAATTTCGCTTGTTAAACCTTCACAAGCACTGGTGAACTTTCGTTTAAAGATACTAGTTTCACAATTAGAGAGATTACAGTGCATAATCTACATTGATAGAGTTGTATGACCACATCACAACTCCCAGTTCTATGGAATAAAACAGGATTATGGCCTAGGAATATGATCCAGACTAGGATTGTGCAATCATTAAGAGAACGTCTGGAAGAATCCAATACTTCCATGATGTAGAAGCATTATTGAGCCTTCCTGAGAGAGTTATTAAAGATTTGCAAAGCTTAATTATCTCTAACTATCCAAATCATCCAAGGAGAAGAGACTTTTCTGTGTCTGTGGGTAGAATGAAGACAAAATTCATAGATGATGTGCTCAATGAGGCTAAGAGGGAAGATGCTGAGCACAAAACGAGAAATCAAAGAAAGAAAAGAACAACATTTAAGTCCTCTACTCTTGTAGATGATGAATTGTTAAAGAGAGTTGGATACAGCAACAAAAATTCAGCAAGTATAAAAGCTTTGAAGGAAATCAATATACATATCCCATAACAGAATGGGGATATGTTGAGAAAACATAAGAGCTGATGCTACTGAGGAATGCTGAGGGGAAGAAAGTGATAAGATAAGAATTTTTGACCCAGTGGAGATCAAGTTGCTTCTCCCAAGCTATACATTAATCTACATGACAAATTCTTCCCAAAGCTAACTGATGAAAGAGCACAGAATGACCTATGTCTATATGTGCACATGATCCAAGTGATTGACAAATTGCATGCAGAGGCATACAAAAGAAGAAGACATGAAGCTGGACTGGTGAAAGGATCTACATTTGAAGAAGTTTCAGAACTGAGAATCTCAGAGGAAGTTAAGCTCGAAATAGTGCACAATGAAAGTGTAGTGGAAACACTTACTACTAAAGATGACATTTTGGGCATATGTTTTGAGACTCTTCAAAGGATATGCAGAATAGAGATCAAGTACAAGTACAAAGATCAAAAGGATGTAGTATCATACTTTAACAAGAAGATGATGTCAAGATTGAAGGAACTTTTAGTTTTGAGGAGCTGATTAGAAGTATCTAAGCCTCTGGGGGAGTATTGTTAGATCTAGGAACAATAGACCTAGATTAATTTGTATAGGCTTAGAACTTTAATCAATATTTGTAATAAATGATTTTAATTCATTATTATGATGTATGCATTGTCTATATAGGTTAACCCATATATAGGTTGTTCTGTATATGATTACAGGTACAAACATAATACTTGGTCAATTTCTGAAATTGACTAAGTGTAAGAAACATATACGGATGAACATTTTGTTCTTCCGTAGATATGTTTCTTACAAGTAACAAACATCGAAGATCATCAACAGATGAACAATCAGATCTGGAGTTCAAGTGGTCAATCAAAGAGTTCAAGCAAACTCTTGCGGATGAGAAAACACCTTCGGAATACTGAAGAACTTTGGAAGAACAAGTAGCTTCGGAAAAACAAGTAACTTCGGAAGAACAAGTACCTTCGGAAGAACAAACACCTAAAGAAGACTATGTAGCTGCGGAGTCCAAACACTTGTATTTAAATAATACGTGTTACAAGTCAACAAGTCAACAAGACAGTTGTGCAAATCCCAAGAGATCCGGTGTTTCATTAACTAAAACACACGTGCCTATAAATTTGGATCCTAGGTTTCACATCAAGGACGACACGAGAACACGACACACAAACACAAACAACCAAGCATCAATACGGCAAACCCAAACATCACATCAAATCACACAAACATAAACCTTAGCAGCCATCACATCAACATCAACACATTCAAAGCATTTATTATTCATTGTTTATTTATTCATCTGTAATCATTAATCTATTTAATAAAATACGTTTGAATCAAATCTTTTTATTTGCTTATGAATTGTGTTCTTCTCATTGTGTTCGTCATAATCATTAATCATTATATTTGATATTTAATTATTAAAACAATTAAACAAGGTTAATATTGATTCCGCAAACATTAACTTGAGTTCCTATTAACACCGATAATTCCTGATTGCGATCCTTGGATTCAAATGACGCGTCCATCTCCAATGTTCAAACAAATATCATTCCTCTGACTAAATTACCTGTCATACCTCAAGACCATCCCACCACATCTACAAACGATGCTACATCAGTTGATATTGCATCATCATCATCATCATTTGACCTTCCACCTCCACCTGTTTCTGTATCTCTTCCCTCTTCACCTACATCTACTTCATCTCAGCCAGTATCACCTATCTCTCCAATTGACTCCACCTTACCAATTAGACAACTGTCTTCAAATACCCTACCCATGCCCTCTGATTTCAAAACCTTGAAAGATCATCCACATGATAACATCATAGGATCTATCACCGATGGAGTTCGGACGCGGAGTCAATCTGGTTTGATTAACATTTGTTTATTCTCTTGTTTTATATCCCAAATCGTCCCAAAGAACGTTGATGCAGCTCTTCAGGACCCTTGCTGGGTTGAATCGATGCAATTAGAGCTGCAACAGTTCAGGAAACTCAAGGTGTGGACCCTGATCGATCTTCCAACAAACAAATGCCCGATTGGCATGAAATGGGTGTTCAAGAACAAACCCGATGACCGTGGCATTGTGGTAAGAAACAAGTCCCGATTGGTGGTCCAGGGGTTTGCTCAAGAAGAAGGGATTGACTACACCGAAGTCTTTGCTCCAGTCACCCGTCTTGAAGACATCAGAATTTTTCTAGCTCATGCCGCTCATAAGCAGTTCAAAGTCTATCAGATGGATGTCAAATGTGCATTTCTTTATGGAAACATTGACGAGGAGATTTATGTGTGTCAACCACTATGTTTTGAGGAGCCCGACTTTCCTAACAAAGTTAACAAATTTGATAAGTCACTCCATGGTCTTCATCAGGCACCTCGGATCTGGTGTGAGACTTTAACACAGTATCTCTTAAGCAATGGTTTTTCTCGAGGCATCATTGATATGACTTTATTCAATAAGGAAATGGATGGTGAAATGCTGATTGTACAAGTTTATATCGATGATATTATCTTCGGCTCGACCAATCCAAAGTTATGTCGGGAGTTCGTAGAGGTGATGTGTAGTCGCTTCGAAATGAGCATGATAGGGGAGATGTGCTTTTTCCTTGGGCTGCATGTAGAACAAAAGCCAGAGGGAATTCTCATTATTCAAGAGAAGTATGATAACGAAGTTTTGAAGAAATTCAAAATGGGTGAAGCTTCTCCTGAAATTACTCTATTTACACTCCATTTACTGCTCAAACATGCCTCACTCCTGACGAGAAAGGGACACCTGTTGATCCTCATCTCAACAGGTCCATGATTGGTTCCGTTATGTATCTTACAGCAAGTCGTCCTGACATTACCTTTGCTATAGGATATTGTGCTTGGTACCAATCTGCCCCGAGAGAGTCTCATGAAAAGGCTGTAAAACGAATCTTTCGTTATGTTAAAGGCTCTTCTCGTTTAGGTCTTTGATATCCTTATGGTGGGAATTTTGACTTACATGCCTATTCTGATAGTGATTATAATGGCTGCAGGTTAAACCAAAAATCAGTTACTAGAGGCTGTTAATACTTGGGCAATTGTTTGGTTTCATGGCAAAGCAAGAAACAAACCACTATTTCACTCTCTACGGGAGAAGCATAATACATTGTTGCTTCCAGCTGTTGTTCACAAATGCTCTGGATACAACACCAAATAATTGACTATGGGAGCAACTTTCTCAATAGACCTTTATTCTGTGACAACGAAGCAGGCATCGACATCGCCAAGAATCCTATTCATCACTCCCAAACCAAGCCACATCGAGACATGGATCATGCATTTCGTGACGCTCAAGAAAAGGGTTCTATTGATATTATTCCAATAGACACAAAAAATCGAAAGCGGATCTTTTCACTAAAACATTTGATAAACATCGCTTTTATGAATTGATCGTTATGTTAGGTTTAATATCATTTTAAAACCGTTTTTCCTTCAAACTATTTCATGTATATATTGTTTATATTTTTTTTCTTTTATTTTTTCTTTTCTTTTCGGTCTGTTCGCTCCATTGTGCTTATCATTGTTCACTTAAAATAGGAATATAGAGAGAGAGATAGATATATATAATATATATATATAATATATATATATTATATATATATATATATATATATTATATATATATATATATATGTATATATTGTAACTCCAGGATAATCAAACTTGAATCAAATCATGAAGAATTAGATCAAAATATGATAATCACAATCAAAACCCCTTTGATCTCTATTGATTGCTAATAATATTGTTTACAAGTAAATCCCTCAATCAATTGGTCATTTAACCATTAACCAAAACCTAATGTCAATTAACCTATTTATAGTCTAGACTAATATTCACTAATTGCACTTAACCCCCTAGACTTAGGCTAATTAATACAAAATTACATATTAAGCATAAAAAGACTAAAAACAAGATAAAATATATTTTTTTCCCACAAAATATATTTATTACAATAAAACTCCTAGTCATCTAAATCTTCAACGTCTCGTCTCGATTCCTCGTCTCGAATGTGTCAGGTTTGACTTTTGTAGACTTTGACCGTGACGTTGACTTTTGTTAACTTTCACTGTGTTGATAATATAGACTATCTTTTACAGCTCCAACAATACTCCCCCTTAGTCTATCATTATCAACGTCTTCAAACGAAATCAGCATCGAAAAGTCAACAGTAGAAAGATCTTCAATTTGAATCTTTCTGAATCTGATGAGAAAGATTTTTCATCTCATAATCTTCCCCTATTTATATGCTCCCCTTTTTGAGTGCAAGCTTTACAAAGATATTGGAACAGGTTTCCCAAATCTCTAATATTGAGTGCTTCAGACGATGTAGGAGGAGGATTCCTAGCTCGGTATCTTCTGCAAACTTGAGGAACAGGTACACTGCTCAACTGATGATCGGCCATCACTTAAAGCAAAAATCTAAAACACATTCACAAACACAATCTCCACATTTCTAATTAGATCATTTCATTTTAACAAAATAAACCCGTGTTTATCTGTGTGTAAAAACAAGCGAACCCGTGTTTGTTTGTGCGCAATTTCCGTGAAATGCATGAAAAATGATAAAATTGAAACAACATAATATGGAAGACCTAAAAAAAATTGAAATGAAATTTTATTATATTTTTTATTTTTAATGTATATATTTATTATAACATTTTTTTATTTTTATATTTTTTAATTACCGAGAACTGAATCGATCATGAGATCACATCCTCAATATATACTTTAGCACAAAGATGAATTTATTCATCGACAAGCAATGAGATCACACTGATAACTGAATCTAATCACAGTCTTTGAATGAATTTTGAAATTCTCAAACAGATCAATAACAATTGCTGATATGTTTGTCCACTTAAACTCATGCCCTATCTTTTTCAACAAGCAACAAATGATTCGTTAAGGTTCGATTAAATACTTTAGAATGCTAGGACCCCACAATCATTTGGAAAAAACCCTTACCCAACCTCAGGATTTCTTGAATTTTGTAACGATCTTTACAGAGCAAGGCTTGTGCATTAGTGTGCAAGTGATTATCGACAGAATATTACTACAGGACCGGTTAAGAGCTTGAACAAATTACAACACAACAACACAATGAGGAGAACAACTAAACTTTGATCAAACAGTGAACTGGATTAACCAATATTGATACAAAGAACACAAGTAAAGTAAAGAGACAGAACAAGAGAGTTGGGTTTCAAGGAGGCAGTATATTGCTTTCTCAAGTTCTTTTACAAGTGTTACAAAGCATAAAGAAAGATAAAAGAACTTGGAATACTTATACTACAACCTACAGTCGGCTATACTTTGAAAGCCAGCTGGATACAATTGACTAGACACTAACAAAATCAATTGAAGGATCAAAAGGCATATCTACCTTTTGACCTTGTGACTATGACATGCCATAGCTCACATCCTTATCTATTACAAAAAGGATAAAGTACATAAAGTAGAAAGTTACAGACTCAAGACCTCAATGTACAGTTACCAAAAGCATGGACCTTTTCACCAACTCATGTAAGTTGGTGACTTAACAGAGATGCAGCGGAAAGGTGTCCAGCTTTATGGAACAGTACATCAGATAAAGCATGTTCACTAAAAGTCTTCGGAAGAAATCTGTCTTCATAGGATGAAGCTTCGGAAGACTTCATGTTTGGCTTCGGAAGATATTGGTCTTGGCTTCAGAAGATTTTACACTTAGAGTATTTTCTAGTGTATTGTGTAAAACTTCCGAAGCATTTCTTACTTCAGTACTTAGTGCATGTTGCAGAGAGACATTGGATGTTTTGGGTTGCATCAGACTTAAGGAATCCTTACAAACTCCCCCTAGGCTGATGCTACCAAAACACTTAGAAGATCTTCAGATGTTAGTGGTCTTCAACACAATCATGACCATACCCTTCTTCATTAGATGGTCAGGATCATCAAGACCTTCATAGTATCTTCTCATCTCAAAGAGATCATGCAGAGGTAAGTTGATTGTGTCTTGCCAAGTATAGACATTCTCAACACCTTGATCTCTGATTACATGCCATCTTTCCGGATTGGTAGAGTAAGTCCAAGACAAGATGGGTGTCTCAGTTGTCAGAGGAGCCACTTGCATTGGAGTTGAGTGGGCTGCCTCATCATGTACTTCCTCAGGTTGATCTGACTCAGCCTGAGGTGTAGAGGTAGATGACTTAGGCTTCTTCTTCTTTGAATTTGGTTTAGAAGCCATTCTCTTCTTCCTCTTAGATGACTTTAACTGAGAAGACTAGTCTGCAGCACCTTGTTGATCATCCTTGTCTTTCTCAGTTGGGTGTTCCTCCCTCACAGGTTCAGAAGGAGAAGGAGTTTGACCCTGCCTTGGATCAGAAGATGAAGCTTGTTGAGGCTCAGCTGGAGGTCCGGATTGAGGTGTCTCAGGTTGTTCAAACTTAACCTCCACTTCAGTTGGGACTTGACTTGGAAGAGAGTGTAAGTCAATCAGTTCACCACTCTTAATCTTCTGCTTGATCACCCTTATATGCTCATCCATTGTGGATAGAGACATAGGGCCAAGTCTCCTTCCGGAGAATCAATATAGCTTCAAGAAGCTCATCATCCTTTGTCTATCAGCAGACTTCTTCTTGCTCTTTTGGATGATGGCCCTTGACTTTGCAGCTTCTTCCCTTAGCTTCCTTTTAGTTGTTTTTCTTTCTTTGACTAGCTCAAGTTCAAGTTGTTTCAAGTACTCAAACTCAATGAAGTCATAGGACAGGTGAAGAAGTGCATCTGCCTGATAGAAGCCTGTGGCACCCAGGTAGTTGATCATCTTGATCCTATCTTCTTCTTTGTCTACCTGAGGTTCTTGTGGAGCCACATCTTCCTGTACAGGACTTTCTTGAACTGGAGAGAGAATGGGAGCATGCTTGTAGAGTCTTTTCTGTCTCCTCTCTTCTTTGAATTAGAGAAGTAGCCTTGCATCCTCTTTTTCTTTCATCTCTCTTGACACTTCCATGTCAGCCAGTTCATTCAATTCTTCTAAGGGGAGGGAGATGATTTCATCAATATCATAGTTCCTGGTCTGTAAATAAGTAATCCTGACTGCCCTCAACTCATCATCTTGAGTATTTGGTCTGGGGGCAGCCCTGATTGCAGCTTGCATAAAGCTAGAAGACCCAGAGGAACTTTCTCCCCTTAGCTTCCTTTTCCTCTCTCTCTCTCTTCCTCCTCAATTTCCTCAGGAGTCATAATCCTTTTCCCTTTGTCACCCACAGACCTTTATGACTCAGGGTGGATAGAGGCTTGGCCTTCATTGCTTGGTGTAGCTTCCATGCTCTGGCCAGAGAGAGGCTGAGAAACACCTTCACCAGCAGGTGTCTCTGAAGGAGTGTGAACCTCTGCAGCAGTTGTTGATGATGAGACAGGGGTCTCAGGTTCTGCCACTGGGCCTTCAGTCAAGGTTTCCCCTATGAAACTAATCTTAGGGTCCACCTCAACATCCAGTTGACCGATGACATTGCCTGATTGCCTAAGTCTCCTTCTTTGAGTGAGCTCTGCAAGGATCCTATCTTGGATTCTTTGAGCCAATATGTCAGCTTGTCTTGAGTTGCTTGGATTGACAAGTGGCATGTTGACTAGATCCAATCTTTCATAGAAGTTCAGGCTTTGAAAATCAAAAACTTCTTGTTGCCCTTGAACTCTGTGAAGGATAAGGGCTCTTCTGTCAGCTTCATACCTCCACCTTATGATGTAGTTTGAAGTTCCTTGTGGTGGAGATGACACAGCCCTTGGTATACCTTCCTCAAAGAGACTCCTGATGATAGAGTCTATAGAGTCCACATTAATGTGAACTTGAGGACATTGCTGAGAATGTACAATAACAAG
The DNA here is from genome assembly GCA_025215565.1 of Flaveria ramosissima. Taxonomy (NCBI): domain Eukaryota; kingdom Viridiplantae; phylum Streptophyta; class Magnoliopsida; order Asterales; family Asteraceae; genus Flaveria; species Flaveria ramosissima. Next base: position 30,585,360 of record CM046035.1, read on the forward strand.
TGAGGATGGTGAGTCCTTTATGTCCATTCTCTGTGAAGAACTCCCAGGTTCTGTGGCTGTAATAACTTTCTCCCCCTTTTTGGTAGCATCACCCACTTGCATAGGTGAGCTGGAGGATAAGTCAATCACTTCCACAGGTTCTTGTGTTCCTGGTTGAGCTCTCCTTAAAGGTCTCCCAACTAGTTTTTCCTTAAGATATGAAATCTGAAGTTGCTGATCATTGACCCTGTTTTGTAAGGTAGTCACCTGAGATTCAAGGTGACTAACCTTAGAGACTAAATAGGAGCATGTTTTTGACAGTTTCTGCACCTTTAGTCCCAAATTCCCCTCTTCTTCATCAGAAGAATCATTGGGGATGAGATGATTGGACCAAAGTCCTCTCTCTCACCACCAGCTTGAGGTTCTTGGCTGCTGGTTTTCCTCTGCTCACTAGCAATCTCAGTTGAGATGCCAGTGGGCTGAGTTGCCATGGTTGAGGTCTTAATAATGTAATCACTTGCAGAAGTGAGAGCCTCTTCCATATGGACATCCTGAACATGTTCAGAAGTGTCCACCTCAGTAACAGGTGACTGATATGGGATAGACTGAGGAGAATCAGAGGTACTCATCTCTCTTTGAGTAGGGGAGGAGAAGAGAGACTCATGGTACTCACTGAATCCTAAGTCTTCATCAGTATAGAAGGATAGGTTGGGAATGGGTTGGTTTAGATCTAAAGGCTGGGGATGGTAACTGTCCCCTGAAGGTTGTTCACTTGAGTGTTGAGACTCAGAGTGAAGGCTTAAGGCTGTTGGGCTTGTGAGCTCATCAGGGTGAGCATGAGGAACCTCAGCCCTGATAGGTGAAGAAATGGGAGTGGTTTGCTCCTCAGGGGAAGTGGGAGCTCTAGTGTCCACTTCCTCCTGTAAGGGTGAGTATATGGGGACCTGCAGGGGTTCGTTTGGATTTTCTTTGGTAGGTGAGTGTTATTTGTGGTCTTTTTAGTGGTAAAGAAAAAGAAGGTGTGGGTTCAACACTAGCTTGTGTTGCTAGGTTGTCACCTTGAGCAATGAGCTCTAACATTTTGGGGACTAGGGCTGTTCTACCCCTGAGAAGCCTACAGTTGGCTTCTTCATGATTTTAAAGATGTCGGGCTTCATCTGTCCCAATTTAAGAATATTACTTGTTTCCCTCAACTGTGAGCCCAGTTCACAGTTAAGAATGTGCTGAACATATCTAGGAAACATGTAATACTCTAAGGAGTCCAAGTTTGCAAGTAAATTAGTATAAACAAATTGAGAGTACCTGAACTTGACCCCCTGAACCATTCCATGCACTATAAAGGAGAGATCCTCAGGAATCTGGTCCCACCCTCCATTCTTGTTAGACAAGCTATGGATAACCACATGGAGCAAGTATTTCCACTGGGATGAGACCTTCCCTTTCCTGAAGGTCTTTACAGAGAAATCTCCCTCATAGCCCATCTGCTCAAAGGAATGATTAACATCTTCCTTTGGGAAAGACAACTCACCTTCTTCATCATCCAGCTGCAAATGATTGTTGATGATGGCCGGAGTGATGAAGATTGTCCTCCCTTGCACTGTGGCAGACAGTGCCTTCTCCCCATCCATAATGACCTCTTGGCAGGTCTTCCAGAATTCAAGCAAATGATCCTCATACAGAGTAGGATCAATGGTCAGGGAGGTGAAGTAGTTGGATAGAGTTAAGAACTGGCAAATCTCTGAGAAACTTGCATCTTTCTCAGAGCTTAATAGAGCAACCTGATTGTGTTGCCTGTGAAGTTGCATGGGGAAATCAGGGTTGTTTCTGCGGTTAAGGTTGGCCATTTTAGAAGCTTAAGGGTGAAGAAAGGTAGAAAGCAAAGGCGGTTTAGAGAATTAGGTTTGAGGAATAGTGGAATTGAGGAAGATAGTGAGGAAGAGGGGGAACCGTTGGGTATTTATGTGAAAAAGGGATTTGAACCAAAGTTAATGAAAGAGGATAAACTTTGAAATCCTGAAGTCGGTCCCACCACAGAAAAAGTAGTTTACTTTTGCTCAAAAAGTAGTTTTCTTGGAATTCGAAAAGCTTCCGAAGGTAAATTGTCTTCGGAAGTTTTAATGAAAAAGCTTCCGAAGCTAAAATGGCTTCGGAAGATTTTCCTGAGAGTCTTGATAATTTTGCTTCGGAAGGAAAAAGTCCTTAAAAACAAATAAGTGTCTGAGATAAGAATTTAAGCTTCGTAAGATAGATTTAGACTTCTTCCGAAGGTAAAATTTCTTAGATAGTTATTTATTTTGAAGACATGATTTTCTTTCGAAGATAAAATTTTATCTTCCGAAGTATGAGAAAAATTTCAAGAATCTAAGGAAAGTCTTCAAAAAGAATTTTATATCCAAAGAAAACACGAGCTTATGAAAGTGATGAACTAGACAACTTAGGACACACATATTTTAAGAAGAAATAATTAGAATTAGTTTTAAGAAAAAGTCTACTCAGAGTTAATCATCCCAATAGCTGATATCAGATATTTAAATCTCTGTTCATCAAAAGCTTTTGTAAACAGATCAGCATATTGTTCATCTGTATGAACTTTGACTAGTTTAATTAATCCCTTTTCATAGTTATCTCTTATTAAATGATACCTGATGTTGATGTGTTTGGTCCTTGAGTGCTACACAGGGTTCTCAGTGATAGAGATAACACTATTGTTGTCTATGTGGATAGGAGTCTCCTTGAAGTTAAATCCATAGTCCAACATCTGATTTTGAATCCAAAGCACTTGAGCACAGCAGCTTGCAGCAACAATGTATTCAGCCTCAACAGTTGATGCAGACACACAGGATTGTTTGTTACATTGCCATGAGACAACCCTTCCACCAAGGAATTGACATCCCCCAGATGTAGACTTTGCAATCATGTTGCAACCACCATAATTACTATCTGTATAAGCATACAGATTGAAGTCAGGATTCTTTGGGTACCATAAACCAAGTGTTGAAGCACCTTTGAGGTATCTTAGAATCCTTTTGACAGTGATTAAGTGAGACATCTTAGGGTTGGCTTGATATCTTGCACAAATACATGTAGCAAACATGATATCAGGCCTGCTAGCTGTAAGATACATAAGAGACCCAATCATAGCCCTGTATAAATGTTTATCTACACACTCCCCCTCAAGATCAGGTCCAAGGGAGTGGTTTCTGGCTATGGGTGTCTTAGCAATCTTACAATCAGTCATATTGAACCTCTTGAGTATGTCCTGAACATACTTTGACTGACTTATGAAGATGCCATCTTCAACTTGCTTCACTTGAATTCCCAGAAAGAAATTAAGTTCTCCCATTGCACTCATTTCAAATCTGTCTTTCATCAGCTTCTCAAACTCTTTGCAGAGCTTTGGATTAGTTGAACCAAAGATGATGTCATCTACATATACTTCAACTAGCAATAAGTCATTTCCCTGTCCTTTGATGAAGAGAGTTCCATCTGTAGTACATCTCCTGTATCCATGTTTACAAAGATACTCAGACAATGTCTCATACCACTTCCTGGGTGCCTGATGAAGAATTAGATCAAAAATATGATAATCACAATCAAAACCCCTTTGATCTCTATTGATTGCTAATAATATTGTTTACAAGTAAATCCCTCAATCAATTGGTCATTCAACCATTAACCAAAACCTAATGACAATTAACCTATTTATAGTCTAGACTAATATTCACTAATTGCACTTAACCCCCTAGACTTAGGCTAATTAATACAAAATTACATATTAAGCATAAAAATGACTAAAAACAAGATAAAATATATTTTGTTCCCACAAAATATATTTATTACAATAAAACTCCTAGTCATCTAAATCTTCAACTTCTCGTCTCGATTCCTCGTCTCGAACGTGTCGGGTTTGACTTTTGTTGACTTTGACCGTGACGTTGACTTTTGTTAACTTTCACTCTGTTGATAATATAGACTATCTTTTACAGCTCCAACATATATATATATATATATATATATATATATATATATATATATATATATATATATATATATATATATATATATATATATATATGTATATATTGTAACACCCCGAAAAATCAAAACGAGTCATCAAGGATAATGGGCTTAATTATTGAGTATTTAATAAAGTAAGAAAATGGGTTATGGGCTAAATTAGGCTTATAGGCAAGAGCCTAAGTGATTAAGGGTCCATAATTAGCCCTTTAACCCACCTAATCAGCCACCATCTTCCTCATTTGAACCCTAGCCACCAAAATTCATAGAGAGAGAAAGTAGAGAGAGAAAGTGAAGAAAACTCAAGATGCGGAGCTTCAAAGGTTGATGGATTGAAGATCTGAACGATTGAGCATCAAACCGCAAGAAAGGAGCAACAAATCCAGGTAATAATCGGCCTCTAAACCCTTCTGTAGATCAAACCCAGATTCTAGGGTTTTAGGTTTTGAAAAGTTGCAAAGAATCGCATAAAGGTCACATTTTTACGTATGAAAACATGTATAAAGCTTAGATATAGCCTCATGGTTGATAAACTAAGAGATTGGACATAAAAAGTTGCGATTTTGGGTTAAAAACAGGTTGGTTCGTAATTTTTATGCGATCTGCGAAACTGTCTATGCATCCAGCGAAATTGCATATTCAAGCTGCGAAACTGTGGGTTTTCTGCGAAACTATAGTTTTGCATGTAATTTCGCAGCCGTGGAAATTCCAACGAAAGTTGGGCAAAACTGCCATGCAAAACTGGCATTGAAACTGACAGTGAAACTGGTAGCAAAACTATCAACGAAACTGGCAGCAAAACTGTCAGCGAAACTGGTAGCGAAACTATCAGCGAAACTGCTTTTCTGGTAGCAAAACTAGCAACTCTTAGTGTTAACTTATCTGTAGGCTGCGTAGTGTGATCCTAGCCAAGAAAGCTTAGTTTAGAAGTTACTCACGGTATTCAGGTGAGTTCTAGATCCCCTTATTTGTATGTTTTTCCCAGCCAGGGGCGATGCCCCTTGGACCCCACTAGGGGCTGCTGCCCCTAGTACCCCGCTGTCAGGGGCTGCCACCCCCGAACCCTTGTCGTCCCACGGAGGGTCGGTTATGTTTTATGATGACTAGTACTTGCCATGTTGTGTACTTAATAAGTTAAGTATTATATATTAAAGTGGAAGATGATATTAATGAAAAGTGAAACTTAATGAATGTTACCTCAGGCCCATTTGATGACGAAAAGTCTTGCAAGCACTATGATCGACTTCACTTACGTGAGTCTGATGTATGATGATTGATCCGTATTCATGAGCGGGCTATGTGCCTTGTAGTGTGGATCAACTGTCGGGGGTTAGTTACCATGATGATGTGTACCAAAAGGGATCGACATTCGTTGTCGATCAACATGGAGCTCTTGCTTTGTGCAATCTCATTTATGATGAAAATGAAAGATAATGAAAGAATGAAAGATAATGAACATGCTTATTATGATGCAAGAAACGTTATGTATTATGATGTATGCATGGTCATTATATGAAGGATAGAGTTATGTTTTCTTATTTATCTGAAAACTAGAACTCACTCAGCAAAGCTGACTTTCATGCATAATAGTTGGTAGGTAAATGATGCTGCTAGTGATGGCACAAGGTGGGAAGCTACTTGGATGGCAGTGGATGGCATTTCCGTTTATAAAATCCTTTATTGTAATTTAAGAACAAGTACTATGTTTTATTTACAATTGAAGGACAAACATATCAGTACAATATGTTTTCCAAGTTTTAAATGTATGTCTAATTAATTCCGCTGCAATGTTTTGGTTATAAAAATGATTTTATGCTATGATTAACCAACTGTGAGGTTTCCCGGAGATGGGGCCTTATATATATATATATATATATATATATATATATATATATATATATATATATATATATATATATCTATATATATATAGATATATATATAGATAGAGAGATATATATATATATATATATATATATATATATATATATATATATATAGTATATATATCTATATATATATATATATGTATATCTATGTATATATCTATATCTATATATATCTATCTATATCTCTATCTCTCTCTATATATATGATATATATAGATAGATATATGTATATATGTATATAATAGTAGATAAACTATATATATAGCTATATATATGTCTCTATCTAACTATATAGCTATAGTAAACTATATATAGATATATATATATATATATATAATATCTAGATATCTATTATATAGATATATATATATATATATATATCTATATATATATATATATATATATATATATATATATATATATATATGCAGGATCGGGTTTTGTCACTTAACACTTGTAATTCTCTCAAACTCACTTATAATATCACTCAAACAAGATGAAGCAATGCCTTTAACAAGAGTTGATAATAATATAATAAGTAATCAAAGCAACAAGCAGGAGTATTTTCAAGGTACTTGTATATATTACTCTCAACTCAAGATTACAAGACACTTACAAGCATAGAACATGAGTTATAATGAGAAACTATATATACTAGATCCTACAGCCGGTTATACTTGATACCAGCTGGAAACCTACGACTAAAGCATATACTACAATGCTATAGTTAAGGTATCTTAGATAAAGTATTATCTAAGATATGGTAGTCATGACATGTCCATGACTTACCTTTTGTCACCAACTAAAGATGGCAACTGTACTTAACATAAAAGGTAAACAGTAGATTAAAGTATGGTCAACTACATGGCTTTTGAGAAAACGCCATGCAGTATATCAGAGATTTGCAGCGGACTGTCAGACAGACCATACTTATGTCTACTGGATAATAGAAGTGTCTTCCGAAGATTAACTGGCTTCGGAAGAACAAGTTCTTCCGAAGCCACTTATACTTCGGAAGATGCTTCTATGCTTCCGAGGCTTTAATGACTTCTTTATACTTCGGAAGTTGACTTCAGAACTTTGTCTTCAATTCTTGATTCTTCGGAAGTAGCTTCTTTATCTTCGGAAGTTGGAGTTCTTCTTCGGAAGTGTATTTTACACTTAGACTTCGGAAGAGCTCCTTCTTCCTTCGGAAGTCCCGTACCCCATACTTGGCTTCGGAAGTTCTTTGTATGTTGTACTCAAAATCTTCTAAGTGATATGGTTTTGGTTGCAACAGCCTCTCTTGATCCAACAAACTCCCCCTAGGCTGATGCTACCAAAACTTCACTTATTTCCCATAGAACTCATTTCGAACTTCTTCTTCATAATGCTCTCAAAATCTTTGCACATTTGGTCATTTGAAGAACCAAATATGATGTCATCGACGTAGACTTGAACTAGCAAAATGTCTTTCCCAGACTTTCTGATGAAGAGAGTCTTGTCAATGGTTCCTCTAGTATAACCATTCTTCAGAAGAAATTGAGACAATGTTTCATACCACAGCCTAGGTGCCTGGTGCAGCCCATATAGAGCTTTATCCAACTTGCACACATAGTTTGGATGCTATGGGTCTTCAAATCCTGGAGGCTGGCATACGTAGACTTCCCTATCTATATCCCCATATAGAAAGGCACACTTGACATCAAGCTGGTAGACAGTGAAATTCTTGGATGCAGCATAAGCAAGGAAGATCCTAACTGCCTCAAGTCTTGCAACAGGTGCAAAGACATCAGTATAATCAATTCCTTCCTCTTGAGTGTATCCTTGAACCACCAGTCTTGCCTTGTTCTTGATGATCAAGCCTCTGTCATCTCTTTTGTTTCTGAAAACCCACTTGGTTCCTATAGGTACTTGACCAGATGGTAGCGGACATAGGTTCCAAACCTTTTGAATTGAAGCAGCTCCTCTTGCATTGATTCAACCCAGCTACTATCCTTCAAGGCATCTTCCACCTTCTTGGGTTCCATTTGGGATAAGAAGCATGAGTACAAGCAGACATTCCCATTGTGAGTTTGTCCCCTTGTTCTCACACCCTCAGAGACTTCCCCTATAATGTTTTCAGCTGGATGAGTATTGTGAATTCTGAGTCTTGGAATCACCTCCAGTTGCAAAGATAGGTCCAAGTTGGACATGTTTTGCTCTGGAGCTTGAATACTTGGTCCAGCTGTTCCTTCAAAATGCTGCTTCCATCAGCTTGGTGTTGTGTAGGATCACCTGAGGAGACTTGAAGATCATCAGGTGAATCCCTTGTTGAAGTTCCACTATTTCTTGAAATGTTTATATTGTCAGATCTTTCAATAGTGGGAACTTGATTTGTTGTTCTTGGAGAACTTGGAGCAGGTCTGGGAAGCTCAAACAGTTGATCTTCATCAGAATTGCCTTGAGCACCTGTTCCAGCTGAAACATTCTCACAAGATGGTTTAGAATAGTTTGGAAACAATTCTAAATCAAAAATATGATCAGGGCCATTCCCCCTAACACAAGGAGTGTGCTCATTAACTACAATGTTGGAGGATTCCTCAAATTGTTTGTTTTTAATATTATAAACCCTGTAAGCTTTAGAATGGGAGGAATATCCAACAAAGATAGCATCATCTGACTTTTCAGCAAATTTGCCAAATTGTCTTTTGTGTTAAGTATGGTACACCTGCTGCCAAAGGACCTTAGAAAGCCAATGAACGGTGGCCTCTTGTTCCATAGCTCATAAGGGGTCTTTCCATGTGGCTTTACTACAAGAACTCTGTTCTGCACATAGCATGCAGTGCTGACTGCCTCTGCCCAGAATGTTAGTGGCAGCTTTGAATCAGCTAACATAGTTCGAGCAGCCTCAATAAGTGTCCTATTTCTCCTCTCAGCAACACCATTTTGTTGAGGAGTTCTAGGAGCACTGTATTGTCTGGCAATCCCTTTTGAGTTACAGAATGAATCAAGAACAAAGTTCTTAAACTCAGTCCCTTGATCACTTCTAATTACTTTAACCTTGTGATCAACTTGATTTTCTATTTTAAGAATAAAAGATTTTAAAGTTTCAGCAGTTTCATCTTTAGTTCTTAAAAAGAATACCCATGTAAATCTAGTAAAATCATCAACTATCACAAGGCAATATGATTTCCTTCCAATGCTCATTATACTTATGGGACCAAATAGATCCATGTGCAATAAGTGTAATGGAGTAGTGATAGAGTTAACAACTTTGGATTTATGAGAAGACCTGTGTTGTTTCCCTTTCAGGCAAACAACACAGTTATCTTTGCAGAAAAATTCCTTTTTAGGCAAACCATGTACCAAGTTATTTTTAGCCAATTTATTCATTGTCTTAAAATTGACATGACACATTCGTTTATGCCATAGTGTTGACTCATCAATATCAGCTTTGGAAAGAAAGCATGATACTTCTCCCATTGGGGAAGCATTGTTCATATCAAGCTTGTACATATCCCCTCTCCTGGGAGATCTAAGAAGCACTAATTCCTGAGGAATTGTCATCCCAGGTTTGATGATGATGCACTCATGTTCTGTGAAAAGCATTTGATGCTTTTGATCACAAAACTGAGAAACACTTAACAGGTTGTGTTCAAGCTGTTTGACAAAATTAACTTTGTCAACTTTTAACTTTCCGTTGGATATACTTCCTCTGCCAGAAATATATCCTCCGGCCTCACCTCCAAACTGGACAGGACCTCCATCATAATGTTGAAATTGTTGAAGGAGAGATCTGTTCCCTGTCATGTGCCTGGAGCATCCACTATCTACAATCCAAATGTTGTTATTCTTGTCATATGGATGTCCCTGCACATAAGGTGAGATTATTAGTTTTGACTGGAAACCCAAGCCTTATTGGTCTTGGGTTCTTCCAATGAGAGTGACATGATTGAACCAAAATTTATGCATGGGGGTTCAATGGATGTCTTTGAAGAAGAGGTTTGGGCTACAGCATCTTCCTTGATCTTCAATTCCATCCCTTGGTTGATCATAGAAGATGAGCTTGATGAAGCTTTTGTAGCTTGGCATTCTTCCGAAGCTTCTTTCTTTTCGGAAGAGACCTTCACCACCTTTTCTTCCGAAGCAGTTTCTTCTGGGATGGTTTCAAGGGGACTCTTTTGTGAGTCTTTGCAGCTTTCACTTCCGAAGCTTTTTCCTCTCGGAAGAAGAGTTTTCTTCCGAGACAAGCCTTGCTTCGGAAACAAGCCTACCCTTTTTCATCACTTGAACCATTTGATATGGTCCAAATGTGAAACTTCCCTGACTCCTTCTCTTTAACATTATTTGCATAATGTGTGCTAGCAGGATTGTAGTAACAATCTTTAGCCATGTGATTTTGCAGGCCACACATTATGCATGCAATGTTAATTTTCTGGGAATTGGAGGGTTGTTGTTTCTTGTTCTTTTTCTCCTCATCAGCAACCTTTCCCTTTAACTTCTGATCCTTTGGTAGGATAGGAGTACTGGTACTATACTCCTTTCTGAATCAGAAGGTCCCAACCACCTGGAATCCTGCTGATATGAATACACCCTTTTGCTTGGGGTCTATCTTCAGCTTGGATTCAGCCACCTTCTTGGCAGTTTTTCTGGCTGCTTTAGCCCTGCTTCTTCTGGCTTTGGTGGTCAGGGTGGGTTTGTCATCATTGGTCTGGGAGGGCTCAATTACCTTTTCCTTCCCTGTGATGGTCATGGTCTCCACAGTTGCATCACTCTTTGACTCTTTACACGGTGGGTCAACAGATGGAACCTCTTGCTCTTCAGTACCACATCTTGGTTGTCTTACAGACTCATAAGAGTGTGGTGGAGCAATTTCATTGGTTCCCAAACCACTTTTGTTTTGATAGCAAAGTTTGGAGTGAGAGGATGATGCAAGTATGGCTGGAAGTTTTGCTCAGCAATAGCATACTTCTGGCTTGAGCCCTCAGCTGTGACAAGCTGGGCTTGAGCCTCAGTCAATTTGGATATTAAATCCTTGATTTGAGTCTTGTAGTTGGTGTGTTCATTTTTAAAAGAGATACAGTTTCTCTAACTCCTCAATTTCTTTGGTAGTCAGATTCAGCTCTTTAAAGTCAGATTTTAGCACATTTAAAGACTCAATATCGGATAATAATCCATATTGTAGTCTTGGTACAACTTAACCTTAGCAATACAAGCAGGGGTACAGAGATGTTCATATACCTTGTTCATCTGTTCCTGCCATGAGTGCTTTGAGAAGGAGGAGTCACATCTTGAACCATAAAGCTCCAGTCAACTTCTTGAGCCATAGCTGCAGTTTCAGTTGACTTCCCATTGGGCTTTGGTGTAGAAGGATGTGTGGAGGCCTGTGAGGTTCCCGGGTTGGACTTGGGAGCCTTGCATTCCCTTGCAAAATGGCCAAGCTGGTTACAGTTGTAACACTTAGCCTTGCTCTTTGTCAAACCCAAACTTGCTAGTGATTGGGTTTTGAGGGAATTGCCTTCCAGTTCTCTTAAAGAACTTCTTCGCTCTGTAGGTAAGGAGAGCCATTTGCTGGACAATGTCCACATACTCTATGTCATCTGGACTGAAGCACTCAAGATCATCAAAGCAAAACTGATGATCATTGGAGTGTCCACTCCCTGAAACAAACGCACAGCCCTCCTGAAAGGAGCTTTGCTGAGCTTGATGAGACCTTGGAGTCTCAGGGAATGTGATATAAGGCCCAGATGAACAAGATGGCTGCTGGGTGTATGACAGGTACTGCTGAGACTGGGAGATACCTGAGCTTTCAGCAACCATTAAAGCGTTGCTAGCAGGAAGGCTCAAGGGTCTGCTTGCTTGGTGACCCTTCTTACTTTCCATTTCCAAACGGTATCCATCAAGGATCCCATAAAGTTCGGTCATGGTGAGAGTGTTTAAATTCTCTGTTCTCTTAATGGAGACACAGTAGAAAGTCCACTCATTGGGTAGAGCACTCATGAACTTTCTGGTAAGGTCTCTAAGTTCTTGAGTGATTCCCACAGATTGGAGGGAGGAGATAAGATCCATATACCTGAAATATTGCTGGCTAAAAGTTTCTCCAGCAACATAGGTGAAGTTCTCAAACTGCTGCTTCAGTGAGTCCTTCTTTGAATCATTAGAGCTCGAGTACATTTGAGCAAGTGCATCAAAGAGTTCTTTGGCAGACTTACAATGCTCAAACCCCACCATGATGGAGTTTGGGATTGCAGTCATGAGAACAGTCATAGCATTGCTGTCAATGTCAAGCTTCTTCCTGTCTTCATCGGAGTAGTCTTCAACAGCCTTCTCGATCATGGCACCGTTTCCACCAGCAACTTTTGGCTTGTATGGGCCATTAACGATGGACTGCCACATCTTGCTATCCTGGTATCTGATGAAGCCTTCCATTCTTCTGCTCCAAGACCTGAAGTTTTCAGGATCGATGATGGGAGCTTTGGTCATCGTTCCCATTTCAACTTCAGATTTGATGAGGGCCATTTTGAGTGAGGTATACGGAGGAGTGAAAAACTGGTTGATTAGGATGGTAAGATCTCACAATCAAGAGCCTAAAAAGCTCTGATACCAATTGCAGGATCGGGTTTTGTCACTTAACACTTGTAATTCTCTCAAACTCACTTATAATATCACTCAAACAAGATGAAGCAATGCCTTTACAAGAGTTGATAATAATATAATAAGTAATCAAAGCAACAAGCAGGAGTATTTTCAAGGTACTTGTATATATTACTTCTCAACTCAAGATTACAAGACACTTACAAGCATAGAACATGAGTTACAATGAGAAACTATATATACTAGATCCTACAGCCGGTTATACTTGATACCAGCTGGAAACCTACGACTAAAGCATATACTACAATGCTATAGTTAAGGTATCTTAGATAAAGTATTATCTAAGATATGGTAGTCATGACATGTCCATGACTTACCTTTTGTCACCAACTAAAGATGGCAACTGTACTTAACATAAAAGGTAAACAGTAGATTAAAGTATGGTCAACTACATGGCTTTTGAGAAAACGCCATGCAGTATATCAGAGATTTGCAGCGGACTGTCAGACAGACCATACTTATGTCTACTGGATAATAGAAGTGTCTTCCGAAGATTAACTGGCTTCGGAAGAACAAGTTCTTCCGAAGCCACTTATACTTCGGAAGATGCTTCTATGCTTCTGAGGCTTTAATGACTTCTTTATACTTCGGAAGTTGAGTTCAGAACTTTGTCTTCAAGTCTTGATTCTTCGGAAGTAGCTTCTTTATCTTCGGAAGTTGGAGTTCTTCTTCGGAAGTGTATTTTACACTTAGACTTCGGAAGAGCTCCTTCTTCCTTCGGAAGTCCCATATCCCATACTTGGCTTCGGAAGTTCTTTGTATGTTGTACTCAAAATCTTCTAAGTGATATGGTTTTGGTTGCAACAGCCTCTCTTGATCCAACAATATATATATATATATATATTATATATATATATATATATATATATATATATATATATATATATATAATATATAATATATTCTATATATAATATATATACATATATATATATATATTGATACATATGTTCCTAGATCCTGATATGAATGTAATATGTCTTGTTTGTCTTACGCTTATGTAATGGTTGGGATATTAATGAAATGAGAATGTTTGTCTGTGATTTATAATGTTTAATATTTAATTAATGAGTTGATATTGAATTGGTTATATAGGTTTGTGATTGTTTGAATTGATACACATAATTTTATATTAATGAATACACTCAAACTTATCAATATGAAGTTCTCATGCGAATGGCCCATGCGAATGGACCATACGCATGAACAACTTCAGTCGAATGACTCAGTCGCACGAGTGAACCAGGAGACTGGATCAGTCGTATGATTGTAACATGAGATTGGCTCAGTCGCACGACTGCGAACACTCAGCCGTGCGGATGGATCAACCGCATGGCTCAATCGCACGACTGAACCATGCTAATGGTTCAGTCGCCCGAATGAACAACCCTAACCTATAAATACCACCTAATTCGTGGAAAAACGTAAGCATTCATTCCAATCGACTCCAGACGTACCCTAGCCGTCCAGAAGCCTCCAAGTTCATACTCCAAGTTCATAGAACGCTGTAGATCGATTCCTAATCGATTCTTAACGTTAGATTCAATACCTTATTGTTTCTACGTGTGTTCTCACTGATTGGATCGCCAATCAAATAGGATTCCGCACTATTTGGTTTGGTTTACACGTTAATCAGTTGGTATTTCGTTCAAATACCAGATCCTAACAAGTGGTATCAGAGCTTTGGCTCTTGATTACGTGTGATTCAATCAATTTTGATACAAAGGTTGTGTTTTTTCACTAAAAACGTAATCTTTTTGTGTCAAAAGTTGTCTTGGACGTCCCCTGCTCATCAAGTTTTGGTTTCTCCGGCATAAGGCGATTAGGGTTGGTGAAAATTCAGGTTTTTACGGCCAAAACACGTTAAACCTAGAAATTTTCGAAAAACAGCAGCTTCAGTCGCACGATTGACCCAATCGCACGACTGGACTTCATTCGCATCCTCCAGACGTACGATTGGACTCAGTCGCATCTTCATTCGTACGACTAAGCCTACCGTTCGCATTGTTCATCCGCATCAGTTTCATTCACACGACTGGACCAATCGCTTAGTTCAACCGCACGATTGAACCAGTCGCATAGTTCATTCGCACGGATAGCCCATTCGCATCACTCCATTTGCATCAATTAAAAGATTGTTTAGGAGACTTAAAGTTAATCGAGATGGAGGATCAGTGTTCAGCGTTTACAGCCGGGAAGGACTCACGGATTCAGAACTTACTGCTACTGGAGAGTGAGGTGGGGAATCATAATAAACCCCCGAAGCTTATAACGTTAGATGAGTTTCCCCACTGTAAACAACGTTTGGAGATCTGCCTGAATGGAGTGGATCCAAATATGTGGGAAGCTATTGAGACGGGTTACAGTATGCCAGTGGGAGCTGATGGGGTGAAACTTACTTTGGGATGAATGACTGATGCACAAAAAGTTAAATATAATGCTGAAAAGAGGGTATATGCATTGCTAACACAGTCTATCCCTAAGGATATTTTTCACCAATACTCTGAGAATAAGCAAGCCAAGAAATTATGGGATGAGCTGGAGAAAAGATATGACGGGAATGCTTCGTTGAAGGCTATTAAAGCTAAGGAGTTGAAGAAAGAATTTGACAACTTCTCATCGATGGGAAATGAGAGTTTAGACGATGTCATTGATAGATTTACCATTTGATGAGCGAGCTGCACACACATGGTGTCAAAACTACCATGGAAGATAAAGTGTCAAATTTTGCAGACGGGTTGCCAGAAAGTTGGGCTTCGTTTGTTTCAAATCTGAGACAGAATGGATTGCTAGCAAGTATGGACATCAATGATTTCATTCTAAAGCTGCGAGAAGAAGCACTTAGGATGAAGTACCGAGCTCAGAAGTCTTCATACACTCAGAATCCAGCTTTGTACAATGCCACTCCTCAAGTTAAGACGTCTGGAGCACCTCTTCAGACTGCCTTTGTGTCAAGCTCATCTGGTCCTTCACAAGTCTCTCCTACAGGATCAGAACTTCGGGGTCTTCTAGTACCCAATATATTGGATCTGAAGCAAATGCTACAAGACTGAAGACCGAGAATCTCGGAAACGTGACAGTAGAAGTAGCTCGAGAGCACATGGATCTCTTGGCAGCAGTGGTCCATTCCTATGATGGACTTGTTGCTGGGAAAATTGGAAACTGCCATCTGGCAGATGAGGACTACGAGCAGGTAGATGAGACTGAACTGGAGAGGATGGATATTATGTGGGCCTTAGCAAGTGCTGTCCGGAGGGCGAAGAAGTTTGTGAAAAAGACCGGACAAAACTTGGTTGCTACTAAGGACACTACACATTTGGCTTGACAAGAGCAAGGTGACCTGCTTCAACTGTGAGAAAAGGGGGCACTTCAAAAGAGAGTGTGTGAAGCCAAAGAAGACTGGGAACGGGAATCCATTCTCGTCCTTCACTCGTCAAGACAAGCAAGCTAGCAGTTCTACTTTATCAAGCAAGTATCCAAAAGCCTTGACTGCCCATGATGATGAAGGACAGGACAGGAGCTTTCGGTTTGTCTCTCCGGGAGAATCCAATATTGCGAGCGTGGAAGACTTAGATGATGATTCCGCGAGTGAAGGAGATATTGCAGTTGAGATAGCGATGTCAAATAGTGAAGAGACTACAACAGAGGTTAGCTACAAGCCTGAAGAATGGACGTCTACAACAAAAACAGAATCACTAGAACCAGAGACATCTGATGCTGTGTTGATGGCTGATTCATCAGAACCTCCTCAGGTAAGTCCTACTGACCAACTTTTCCATAATCATGCTTGTTCTAATTGTAATAAATTTAGAGAAAGCATAGATCAGAAATTTGCTAGGTTATTAGATCATAATGATAGCTTAGTAAAGGATTTGCAACTGTGCACTGAGGCAAATAGAGTTTTAAAACAAAATGAGCATAGTTACAAAGAAAAGATAGACCTTTTGAATAAACAGCTTAGGGAAATTGAAGTAGTAGCATTTAACCAAGCTAATGACATTAGGTACTATCTTAACTCCCTAGAAGACACTAAGAAACAAAAAGCAGTTTTAGAAGTAGAAGTCAACTCTTTAAAGCAAAAACTGCACAGTTGGACAAGTTCATCACATATTGTCCAACACTTAGTGAGAGAACGTAACAACGGGGAGGGTTTGGGTTATAAAGTGGTTCCACCACCACCTGAGACCTTGATGAACACTAAGAGTAGACCAATAAATAACAATCCCATCAAGGATCATGTGGTGTCTACTCCTCTTGTATGTGATCCAGATTCCACATGTTCTTCAATTGAATCTGGAACAAAACAAAAGGAGGCCACTTCAAAGGCAAAGGGTAAAATGCCTTGTGTTAATCTGGAAAAAGAATTTGAAAAGGTTAATATAAAGTCAGGGTCAAACAAAGTCAAATCTGAACCTAAAAAGACTGTTAATGTTAACCTTTCACGAGTCTCATGTCAAAGTCCAGTTAACCAAAATGGAAAAGATGTTAAAAATATTAAAACAATTAAGTTTGTTAAACAAGAGAAAACATCAAAAGAAGCAGAGTCAAAACCCAAACAAAATGATGTCACTAGGGTGTCACACACATCTCCACAACAAAAGTTTAATCATAAAGTTGATAGCAGGTCATGCTACAACTATGGAGAGTATGGACACATTGCTTCTTTTTGTCCTTACTATCAGACACCTAGGAAGAAAATTGAACTTCAGGATTCAAAACCTAGGTCTTCTAAGAGGAGTTCTTTAACTCCACCTAGAAGAACTAGTGAACCCAAAGTTCAACCCATTAGCCAGTTGTCTGTTTATCACAAACAGGCCTTACACAAATCTGGCTTATGGAAAGAAAAGTCATCCTCTATGTCTGATAATGATGACAAGGCACCTGAGCTACCCTACCTTCTAAGGGTCAATGGGTTGAATTCATGTTGTGTGATGCCTCTGGGAAACCCAAGCCAGTAAAGGCTTGGGTTCCTAACCTAAACTAATGTTTTAAATTGTATGTGCAGGGTGTTCGCTACAGTGCTGAAACCAACACGTGGATTGTAGATAGCGGAGCATCCAGGCACATGACAGGAAACAGGGCTCTTTTATCAAACGTCAAACAAATAAAAGGAGGGCATGTTTCGTTTGCTGGTAACAAAGGAGGTTATATCACAGCTCAGGGAGAGGTTGGAAATCAGAAAGTTAAGTTTGATAAAGTGAACTACGTTCAACAACTTCAAAACAACTTACTTTCTGTTTCCCAAATATGTGACAAAGGATTTAAAGTCATATTCGACAACAAGAAGTGTTACGTCCTAAAGAAAGACTACGTGATTCCGGAGGACCAAGTTTTGATGACAGCTTCAAGATATAAAGACCTTTATGTTTTGGATCTCTCAACGGCTTCTACAACGGATCATGAAGTTCAGTGCTTTCTATCAAAAGCTACTGAGAAGGACTCCATTTCCTGGCATAGGAGAATGGGACACATTAATCAACGGAAGATGAATCACTTGATCCAGAAGGATCTCGTGAGAGGAGTTAACGTCAAAAATTTCCAACTTCCGGATTTCTGTGTAGCATGCAAGAAAGGAAAACAGACGAAGAAGTCTCATAAGGAAAAGAAAGTTCATTCTATCGAGCTTCCTCTTGAACTTCTTCACATGGATCTGTTTGGTCCAGTCAGTACAAAGAGCATTGCAGGTGACTTGTACTGTTATGTGGTTACTGATGACTACTCAAGATTCTCTTGGGTAATGTTTCTGAAGTCCAAATCAGAAACATTTGAGTCATTCAAGGAGTTAGTAACCACACTGGAATCTCTCTACAAGCTGAAGGTGAGACAGGTACGCTCAGACAACGGGACTGAATTCAAGAATCAGTGGATGGAGGCTTACTGCAAGGAAAAGGGAATTGTGCACCAGTTCACTTCTGCCTACACGCCTCAGATGAATGGTGTTGCTGAGAGAAGAATAGAAGCTTGATAGAGACAGCACGGACAATGCTAGCAGACTCGAAACTGCCTATCCAATTCTGGAATGAGGCAGTGGCAAATGCATGTTATACATTAAATCGAGTTCTGGTAGTCAAGCGCCATGGCAAGACATGTTACGAGTTACTACAACGACGTAAACCTAATTGGAGTATCTCGAACCATTTGGCGCACCGTGCACACTTCTGAAGAAGACTCAAGAAGGAAAATTCAGCGAGAAGGCTGATGAAGGGATCTTCCTAGGATACAACATACCGAACAAGAGAGTTTACAACAACTCAACGGGTTTAGTAGAAGTGTGGTGTAATGTTGATGTTCAGAGATATACCACACCACCTACTGGAAAAGGACCCGCTTACTTTTTCGACTATGATGGATTCTTCAAGTCCTTCAACATCCCTATCTCCCTTCTGATGACGAGTTAGCTACACGGATGATGTATGATATCTTGAATACACCATCTCTTGATTCAACATCATCGAGCTCACAGGGAGAATCATCTCACCACTCAGGGGGAGCAGTCGAAGACAGTGACTCCTCCTCAGAAGATGAAGCTGAAGAAGATGACCAGAACAATCAGGAGGGACAGGTTCCAATTCCTGCAAGTCCACAAGCATCTAACAGTGATGCCCCTTCGACTTCGGAACCTCAAACTCCATCTACCTCAGATGCAGAACCAAATGTTCATAATCTTGGCTCTGAGGTAGTTGTTCCTACCAGTCCAGGATCACGTCTAAATGTCTATCATCCCCTAGACAATGTCATTGGGGATGTCAGATCAGGAGTGCAGACAAGAAATCAGCTGTACTCAGCTGATTATGCCTCGGTAATGGAAAAAGGATACATTCACGATGGTGCTTATCGGTGTTTTATCTCGCAGTTTGAGCCAAAATACGTCAGTGAAGCACTGAATGATGAGGCATGGGTGAGTGCCATGCAAGTAGAACTTCTTCAGTTCAAGAAGTTAGGTGTATGGACTCTGGTAGATAGAACTAAAGGTGCTAAGGTCATTGGCACCAACTGGGTCTTGAAATGCAAGAAGGATGACCAAGGTGTCATTATCAGGAACAAGGCTCGGGATTTCGACAAGTCGAGGGGATTGATTATAATGAAGTGTTTGCACCCGTGGCAAGGATGGAATCCATCCGCATCTTCCTTGCCTATGCATCGTATATGAAGATCAAAGTCTATCAATTAGATGTGAAGAGTGCATTCCTTCATGGAGAAATCCGAGAGACAGTTTATGTCAGTCAACCTGAGGGATTTGAAGATCCTTATCATCGGGACAGAGTTTACAAACTCGACAAGGCCTTATACGGGCTTCATCAAGCTCCAAGGGCCTGGTATGAGAAACTCTCGACTCATCTTGTGAAACACGGCTTTCGCAGGGGAGTCATTTACTGCACACTGTTTATCAAAGAAAAAGATGGAGACTTACTGCTAGTACAGATCTATGTCGATGACATAATCTTCGGTTCAAAGAACGAAGAATTATGCAAAGAATTTGAAGCAGTAATGAAGGCAGAGTTTGAAATGAGTGCCATGGGGGAGATGAAATTCTTTCTTGGGTTACAGGTGGATCAAACACCCAAGGGATTTTTCTACATAAGACCAAGTATGTGGGAAACATTCTCAGTCGGTTTGACATGGAGAATGCTTCTGCAGCTGGGACTCCACTTGCTACAACCCATGATATAGCACCCGATGAAAATGGAGATCTGGTAGATGCAACAATGTACCGAGGAATGATTGGATCTCTCATGTACCTCACTGCCTCAAGACCTGATATCATGTATGCTACATGTCTATGTTCTAGATATCAGGCTAAGCCAAAAGTTAACCATCTGATCGGGGTCAAAAGGATATTTCGCTATCTGAAGGGCACACCCACACTTGGGTTGTGGTATCCTCATGATGATGACTTTGAGCTCACGGCGTATAGTGACTCGGATTACGGGGGCTTCAAGATGAATTACAAGTCTACATCAGTAGGGTGTCAACTCTTTAGAAGGAGATTAGTGACCTGGCAGTGTAAGAAGCAGACCTCGGTTGCATTGTCAACCTGTGAAGCGGAATACGTTGCTGCTGCAAGTTGCTGTTCACAAATCATTTGGATTCAACAGCAAATGCGGGACTACGGTTTAAATTTCTCTTATACTCCTATTTTTGTTGATAATTCTGCTAAAATTTCAGTATCTAAAAATCCAGTACAACATCCTAACACCAAACACATCGGTATTAAATATCAATTTATACGGGACTGTTTTGAAAAGAATTTAATCGATGTGGTAAAGATTAATACTGATTTTCAACGCGCTGACCTCTATACAATAGCTTTTGAAAAACCACATTTTCTATATCTGTTAGAGGTCAACGGCGTTAAAAAGAAAAGTGATGTCATTCTAGATGATGGCCATGTGTAGTCCGATACAGTTTAGTCTATTTTTCCTTTTATTTTTATTTATAATATTTTCTGTTTAAATTAAATTCATGTTATTTAGCTGTCTATTAAAATCCTAAAATAATAAAATCCGTTATGATTTTAGAATTTTAGGGGGAGAATAGGTCAGCCAGTAACATTAAAAAAAACGAGGGAGAAGGAGAGGCTAGCTGATAGAAGGTAGATCGTATCTGTGATACCGATTCAAATTCTTTGGAAAATGATAGTACACAGGAACAAATCAAGAGGGACTTTAAAATTTAATTTAGAAAAGATGCAAAATTCAAAGTATAAGTCTGTATAGTCTGAGCAATATAAAAAGAAAGATTATATAAAAACTGTAACTACTAAGTAACACAAGAATAGATACAGTGAATCGAAAGGTAGAACCTGAAGAAGAATAGACCTCGAGGTTGCTAGACCACAGATGATATGTCGGTAGATTCAACACAATAGATGATTAGACCTGACTGGTGATCTCAAGATCAAACTAAGTTGTTCAACTGACTGTGGGCTCCCATCTTATCACTGGTTAACACAATCAACAATATTCCAATAAGGGGTAATGAGCATGTAAACGCCACAAATGTGTGCGGATGACCATAAATAGAGCAAAGCACGAAAAAATGAAAAGCAAATGCTATCAAGCTAATAACTTATGTTGTTGGTGCATTATGTGCAAAAGAAAATTAAGATGCTCTAACAAGAAGATAGGTTGTGTGCCTCTCTGCTGTGCGATGGCACTGACCTGAGGATAAGCATAACCTAGATATTCTAGAATTCATTGTTGTTTGCCGCCTCTCTGCTGTGCGATGGCACTGACCTGAGGATTGGCTTCTCTTTGAAAGCTCTAAGAATAGTCTCTTCTTGTCAAAATACCCGTAGACCGCTCAAAAGCTCCTGAGGAATGTTGATTACCATATAAGTGTGGGATCCACAAATGTTGGTTGAAATAATTAAACCTTAAACTATCACCAATCTGTGTCAAAAGTCTGTGTATGGATTTAAGAGGACAAAATACTGACAATCATCGTGGCTACAATTCTTGAAAGTCCAAATCAATGTGGGAATCTAATAGTACCAGTATGATTTCCTAAATTTGCTAACGACTCTGGATGAAAACCAAGAAGTGAGCATCAAAAGGTTTTGATAACAAGTCCCAAATGATTTGACTTGCCTGTATGATTCCAAAATTGAATTGGTCCAGGTATGGTCAAACTAAATAGAAGCTGCCTATTCCGGAACCGAATCCAGTAGATTACTATCTTAGGATTTACTCCACAAAAAGTCAAAAACAAGTTTAATTTTTGTACTTAGTTTAATTCTATTTATTTAGTCATTTCAGTTGTTTGTTTGTCGGACTACATCATGGAATTCAGTAAGGGATTAATTCACCTAAAAGGGTCATGTCTGAGATGACCACATATGTTTTCAAAAGATAAATGGGTCACATCTGAGGTGACAAAGTGTTTAAAAGGATCACGTCTGAGGTGATCAAAAGTTTCTCAAGTTAAAAAGATCACGTCTGAGGTGATCAAAAGTTTTTCAAGTTAAAAGGATCATGTCTGAGATGATCAAATGTTCATAATGTTATTTCAATAGTTAAAAGGGTTAAATGTTAAATGGTCAAATAGGCAGAAAATTTCATAAGTATGACCCATTCGCACGACTGGACCATGAGTATGGACCAATCATGCGAATGGGTCCCATTCGCACGACTAGACCTAAGTATGAACCATTCACCCGAATGGCTTATCAGACTGATCCATTCGACCGAATGAGAGTGTGCGAATGAGTCAGTCGACCGACTGAGCTTCAGTCGGCCAACTGAAGGTACGAATGAAAGTGTGCGAATGAGTCAGTCGACTGACTGAGCCTCAGTCGGCCAACTGAATGTGATCGACTGAGCAAGTCGCCCGACTGAGCTTCAGTCGCCCGAATGAACTGAGCGAATGAGGCCAGTCGGCCGATTGAAATTAGTTTCAGTATTTAAAGGGCCATAGTGGATCGCATTCTCCTCATCACTCTCAATCGCCCCTATTTCGCACATAGTACCGTTACGCTGCCAAAATTTCATTAAACCTTGTTTATACACTCATATTGATCTTCTGACGTGCGTTTACATTTATACAGGTATATTAAAGTGAAATCTCACAGAAATCAGAAGAAATCGAGCCCGAATTTGTGATGTTTGATTGAAACAAGAACCGGACCTTGAATGACCTAATAACCTACTGAAACGAAGTAACATGTTAAAAATAAGTCTAATAGGTTATTAGGTATGAGATTGCGAGTCTAACGAACCATTAAACCACGATTAATTACTTGATTTGGTCAAGATTCGAACCTTAGTCGACCGAACAGTGGGTCAAGCGACTGCTCGTCCGGATGAACTCCAATCGCACGATTGAATCTTGCGATTGGGTCACTCGGCCGAATGCACCATGCGAATGAGCTCAGTCGGCCGACTGAACCAACCGCAGGCTCAGCCAACAGATTGAACCCAGTCGCATGTTTCATTCACCCGAATGAATTCAGTCGCATGATAGGACAACCGACTGACCTCAGTCGCATGATTCATTCGCATGAATGAATCAAGAATGAATTTAAACAAGATACTTAGAACTGAATTGTGATGTGTGACTTTCTAATGTTTCTGTGTCTTGTGTTTCAGGTCAATGGCTGATAGATGGTCTATCAACCCTAAGCACAATATATGTGCTCATCTAGACCATACTACTCGGAATGGTGTCGAGTTTACAGAGATCATTGCTTTTCTTTGGCGTTCAAGGATCCACAAGGCCATCTCTACTCCGTGTACTCCCTACAGGTCTTTACATCAGGCTTTCTGGGAGAATGCCTCTGTTGATCGTTCACGTGAGCCATACAGCATACAGAGCTCCATTTGTGGTATGGATATTGAGATTACAGCAGCTGACATTCAGAGAGTACTTGATATGGGGGACGATACTTATCACCCCACCAGACTTCATCCGCTTATGGTAAGAGGATGCTTCCTGAGGATTAAGTACGCTGGGGACATCAACTCAGGTGTGCTCAACAAGAGCAACCTGTGTCCCCAGTATAAGTACTTAGCACATGTTATTCTGAAGTGCATTGCTTCTAGGAGGGGTGGGTTTGATGATCTTTCAGACCAGATTCAGAATGCCTATGTGGCACTGGTGCTGAACCACCCCTTCAGCTTCTCGAGCATGATCTTCTCGTATCTTGTGGAGAATCTGGAAACCAAGGGTAAGGAGGGTTTTTGCATGTACCCCAGATTCTTGCAGTTGATCTTCAATGAGAAGCTGCCATCACTTCCTAAGGAGCGCCACGATGATGTGGCTTTAGAGATCATGGACGATACGACTCTGGGTCGTATGAGAGTGTAACGGGGTAAGCAGGTAAAGCCCCAGGTAAAGAGATTGATAGGCCATCTGGCCAATGAGAGGTATGTGGCACTAGGTAGACGTCAGTGGCGTCACGATGACAGCGACTCAGATGATGAGCGGCTATTGCTCCCAGAGCATGACTCTGATGATGATGATAGCGGGGATGCTGGAGATTCCATGCCCACTCAACCGAGGGGCACAACTACAGATAGTACACCTCCAATATCTGCCCCCACTGGAGATATAGCAGAGTCGGTTGGGTTCCACCAGGATTTTATACCTGGTGAGGAAGAAGAAGAGTCCGATAAGGAGCCACTGACTAGGACTGTGGGTAGCAAAGTCGTTCCCACAGAACATGGGCTCAAGGCGGTTGGTGAACGCCCTAGTGGATCAGGAGAGACTGCTGCTGACCCGACCTATGCTCCAAAGCAGTCGAGCCGTGTTCTAGGGGGAGCATCCTCCTCGACAGGATCGAGGAAGAAATGTATGGCTCAGCCCCACGACATGAAGAAGAAGAAGCGCAGACTCACCTTCATCACCACCACAGCCACCACCTCAGCCACCACCACTACCACATCTACAGCCACACCACCTGTTACCACATCCACCACCACAGCCACCATCCCTACCACTACCATACCCCCTACTACTGTCACCACACCACCCACCACTACATATATCCCATCCACCACCATATCATTCACACCTACATCACCACCACTATCATCTAGACCTAACCCAATCTTCACCACCGCCACCACCACCACCACTAGCCACCAAGCCGGGCCATCATCACATCCCACCCACCTATATGGATCACCTCTACCTCCCATTAGGGTAGAGGAATAGCTATCAGCGCTGAACCATATGGTGATGCGTCTGTTAGCAGCTGATGAAGAGAAGACTACGCAGATTCGTCAGCTGGCAAATCTCACAGCTGCACAGTCCCAGCAGATCTCTCAGCAGGCTCAGCTAATCGAGCAGCAGGCCCAACAAATGGTTGCTCAGAGCCAAGAGATTACCCAACTCCAAGAGCATAGAGTCATATCAGCAAAGAAGATTGAGGAGGTGGAGGATGCTAAAAAGACGATCATGCTCAAGCTCAAAGGAACTAAAGATGAGCCTCTAAAGATAAAGGAAGGAGATGGTGATGATGGTGATGATGATGATGTGGATGAGGATGAGGATGGAGATGAAGAGAGTGATGATGATAAAGGGAATGAGGAAGAAAAGACAGAGGACAGGCAGGAGGATGATGATGATGAAGGAGGAGATGCAGCTGCATCTGCCTCAGCTCAGGGTCAAGAAAGACGATCAAAGAGAAATCAAGACCAACGAGCTTCTTCTTCTGCCTCACCGAGTGATGATCCAGTGATTCAAGATAAAAGTAATGATTAAATGTTTATGTATTTGATAGCTTTTGTACTTGAATCATGTATTAAACTTATGTATTTGATATTTATATTAAGATTAATGTATTTCTGTCTTGATTATTAACTAATGTTTGATGTGTTACATGTTTAAATCAAGCAGATCCAAACTTTCAAAGGGAAAAAAATGTTGCTCCCCTTCAGCAAGTCAAGACTCAATTGACTACGATTCTTGATGTGCAAGGGATCGTTAGGAGATTTGTGAGTTATACCCCTGAAGAAGGGGAAATAATTCATGATCTTTCAAATGAGCAACTGGCTGAGATGTTCAAGCTGAACCCAGATGAGATCATTCAGGATGCTCCAACTTGTGAGTCTACCAGTGATGAAGAGCTGAACGACATTGATGAGATAAGATAGAAGATGTCACAGCAGAGCATTATCCTCGGTATGCTGACAACGAGGGAAATGTGGTTCCCAATCTGGGTGAATCCCTAGTCAGTGATACATTTGAGGTACTGGATCAGATGGAGCAGGAGTCTGAGAAGACTGAAGGAAAAGTCCAAGCCTCAAACGACGATGTTGATATCAGAAAGGCAGAATGGGCTGCTTGTTTCGAGGAAATCCGAGCCCAACGCACCGCTCCTAAACAGAATGTCTACACCAAACTCTACAGAGTGAAGAAACATCATAAGGTGTCGGGCAGGATTATTGCGTGGGCACATTTTGAGGATCTGAATGTTTATGCCATAAAGAGGGAGAAGGGCATAGAGTACTTTAGATTTCCACATGATCTAAAGACTCTACCTGGTTTTGAGCTTAACCAGCTGGCAAAATTGAAGCTACTATATGCTGACCCAAGGAAGATGTCAAGATGGTTTGAGGCTGCCCTGAAGAAAGAGTACCACACTAGGTGGGTCAACTTCAAACCTCAACAACCTACGAGGTATATCAGACGTTCAGAAGTTGATCCCATCACTGGTAAGCCCAAGATAGTGCTGAAGTGGAGTCCCCCAAGAACAATGTCAAGAATCCCTCTCAGGGAAATGCCACTAGACTTCACTCCACACTTTAAATGGTGGTACTATGATTGGAGAACCGGGGAGGCGGTCATAGTTCTAAATAAAGAGGGAGAAATGGCATCAGGGTGTTTGACCCGATGTGGCTCACTAACTTGTCTGCTAATGATGTCTACACATTATACAAGTGGCCACTGTTCTATGACACGCAAGATATTTTACAAGCCCTCCAATTCCAAAATGTCATAAGACTCTGCTTTGCGTTCAAGATACACGCAGGAGTCAAGAGAGAGGAAAAGTACAAGAAGAAATTTATATATATATATATATATATATATATATATATATATATATATATATATATATATATATATATATATATATATATATATATTTATATTTATATTTATATATATACGATAATGAGATATAGTTCAATAAGAAATTTCTACATCTTCCTTATTCAAAGAAATTTCTATGAAGAATATATATTAAATGTTCTTCTTGTTTTTTCTTTGCAGAATAAAATGAGAAGTCTGGATGATGTAGAGAAAGTTGATAGTATTGTGTGGGATATGCTTGATAGGTTCAGCCT
Source organism: Flaveria ramosissima (assembly GCA_025215565.1). Taxonomy (NCBI): domain Eukaryota; kingdom Viridiplantae; phylum Streptophyta; class Magnoliopsida; order Asterales; family Asteraceae; genus Flaveria; species Flaveria ramosissima. The sequence continues at coordinate 30,612,649 of CM046035.1, forward strand.
GAAAGCGAAGTAAACAGTAATCTCGTAGCCTAATTAATAGAGCAAGAAACTTGATGACTCAGATAATCCCTTGATATTTTTGGCCTTCACAAAGATTCAAGTCCTTGTTCAAAAAGGGTTGAAAACGTTATATATCTGTCTTGAGTTACTCTTATCTAAAGTATCTTTGTGTCAAACCATTCCACCCTATCTCAAAAGCTATACGCTTTCTCATCTTTGTACCTAAGATGCTCCCTGCTATTCATTCTTTTTGGTGTATATCTCCAATGCTATGTGTGAACATTGACCAGGATTGATGATCTCCTCTGCAGTACGATAGTACTGACCTGCAGCTCTCATCGGCTACAATTATGAGCTCATGGAGCTCTTCATATGATGAGCTTCTTTGTTATACGTAAGTATAGACCTGAAGCTCTCATCTGTAAGACTCAATTGATCAACTCCTTTGTTATATCTAAGTATAGACCTGGAGCTCTCATCATTTGACGTTTATAAGAGCTTTGCTTCTTATGAAATAAGACCGATGATGCTTCTAAGAGTGAGAGTCATTCAGAGTGTGTCATTTGTTCAATACATCATGAGGAGAGGATAAGTTTCTTTGCCAAATGTCTGTGGGGACTGGGTCATTCTATGTTTTTCTTTAAAAAGAATTAAAACATGATAACAGTAGCTGCGGTACACTTGTTGAAACGAAGAAGGTATGGACTTAAAAGGACGAGTATATCAGCAATCCCACCAAACTTTGACTCTCTAGAAGATCTTTTCAGCTTCTCGTTCATATCCTTTTATATTGTTTGATTTTGTTTTAACAAAATTATACGTGAAGATTGGTGAGGTTTTTGTGGAGCAAATTTTATTTTGATTTATTTTATTTTGTTTACTTTGTTTTAATTATTTTTAAATTAATTTTCTTTTATTTTTATTTTATCTTTTTTAAGAAATAGAAACAAAGTTAAATTTTAAATTTCCAGCGAAAATATAATTTCGCTTGTAGTTTCGCACGGAGAAACTGTAGCTTCGCCGTTTCTTTCATAAGTTGCATGGTCAGTTTCGTCCGGTGTTTCGCCTGGCGAAATTGCATCTTTGCTTGGCGAAACTATAGTTTCGCTGCATGCGAAACTATGTGATATATAACTCAATTTGCGAAATTGTTCATATATTTTCACAAATTGGAGTTTTTCAGAGGTTTAGGGTTTCTCCGTAGCTTTTTGGGGCGATTCTACGTTTATGTGTTTTTGTTTATCGATTGCTCATTGTATTACCTTCGCAAGTGAGTTCCGAACTCAGGACATTAGTCTTGTATAGGTTTAATAACAACATTGTGTGTATCTTTGATTGAGACTCTTCGATACCTTCACAATTCTTACTGCGAAAGTACCGATAGTCCAGCGAAACTGAACGAAAGTTTATGGTCTTTCAGCGAAACTGTGGAGTTATGCTGTCCGGACGAACTTAACAGTTTCGATGTGCAAACTGAAGTTTCGCTACGCCGAAACTATAATTTTGGCCAGTCGAATCTACTTCACTGTCTTGCCGAAACTAATAACTAACTGTTACCGAAATTACACTTTCGCATGCCGAAACTAAAATTCATCATGCGAAACTATAATTTCGGCCAGCAATTTAATTTGGTTTTTGTTTAATTTTAATATTTTTTTCTTATTTTTCTTTAATATTATTATTTAATATACCATTCTAATGCGTTTCTTCTATTTTGCACATTAAATGGCAAATCTGAAATTAGATGAGAGGAACAACATTACACCTATATTGGATAATACTCTCTCTAAAGCGGTGGGTTTTAGAGATTGTATACGATGGTTGCAGAGATCTCCTCTAGCCTACGAGATATCTCATTCCACTACTATTTATGACTTACATATCAGAGATTTTTGGCGAACGGATGAGTATGATATGAGAGGCAATACACAGAGGATTGTAGCCAGGGTGATGGATAATGAGGTGACCATTACTGTGGAGGTCGTATCGAGGGTGTTAAGGCTAGATGAAGACACATGAGAGGAGGTTACTTTGTAAGACCAGGATGTGTTTGAAGCCTTTAGATCGATGGGATATGAGGGACCACCTTTTGGGACTAGAAAGGAGATTAAGAAGTCCTTCCTTTCTAAGGAATGGAGATACATAGCTCATGTCTTCCTTATGTGTTTAGATCACCGTAAAGGTGGATTAGATGGGCTTAACTTAGACTGGGCAAAAGCTATGGTGATATGTTGTAGGGGAAAGAAGGCAAACATAGCGAAACTGATTTTTGCCTGTATGGTGGAGAATGTGATGGCGTTGAAGAAGGATATATGGTTGCTTTATCCTTGATTTTTACAGATGACTTTTGATGATCTTATTCCTAACATCCCAAGACACAGGGAGGTTAAGAGGCTAGTGCAAATGAACACCCGCATCTTCGCAGACGGATCCGCCATTCGTCATGACTTCAGTGGGAAAATTACTCACCTCTGGGAGAACATGTACCCACCAGAAAGATGGAGCTATATCAGAAGGGTAGATGAGTCTGAGAACAAAAGGGCTATAGAGACAAGGGCACAACAGACTGATGCAGCTAAAAAGAAGAAAATATATGCAAAAGAGAAGGATTATGATATTGAGGATGAAGTGCATGTGATGGGGAGGAGGCAAGGGTTGAAAAAGAAAAGAGATCAAAAAAGAAGGTTTATATAGAAGAAATCGAGAGGAGAACTAAACAACGACACCAATCTTTCACAGAGACTTCTAGGAGGGAGGAGAGAGCTGGTATGGATGAAGATGTGATAAGAAATCTAAATGCATCTCTGGCTAATGAATTAAGCATGATAAAAACAAAACTTACCAATCATGAGATAAGGAAAAGGCAAAAGGATGAAGTGATTGAGGGTATAACCAAGATGTTGGTGGACCAGAATAAGTTGATCAAAAGATTGTTTGTTAGGATCTAGTATTTGAACGAAACACCAACTGATTAACGTGTTAACCAAACCAAATAGTGCGGAATCCTATTTGATTGGCGATCCAATCAGTGAGAATGCACGTAGAAACAAAAACATATTGAATCTAACGTCAAGAATCGATTGGGAATCGATCTACAGCGTTCTATGAACTTGGAGTATGAACTTAGAGGCTTCTGGACGGCTAGGGTACGTCTGGAGTCGAAATGGAATGAATGCTTACGTTTTTCCACGAATTAGGTGGTATTTATAGGTTAGGGTTGTTCATTCGGGCGACTGAACCATTAGCATGGTTCAGTCGTGCGATTGAGCCATGCGGTTGATCCATTCGCACGACTGAGTGTTCAGTAGTATGACTGAGCCAATCTCATGTTACAATCATACGACTGATCCAGTCTCCTGGTTCAGTCGTGCGACTGAGTCATTCGCCTGAAGTTGTTCATGCGTATTGTCCATTCGCATGGGCCATTCGCATGAGAACTTCATATTGCAAAGTTTGAATGTATTCATTTGCCATTACATTATCAAGATTCATTCAAACAACCACAAACCTATATAATCAAGTCAATATGCGTTAAACAACTCAATAATGAAATATTAACATTATAAACACAACCAAACATTTGTATTCATTAAGTACCAAACGATTACATAAGTGTAAGACAATCAAGACATATTACATTAATATCATGATCTAGGTACATACGTATCAACAAACTCCCCCTTGGACCTAGATCTATCTAATGTCTTACCTTCTTCATCACCTCTTCATCCCTTTGATAATTTGGATCTGCTTGATTTAAACATGTAATACACCAAATATTAGTAAATACTCAAAGCAAAAACTCTTAACAATAAAATAGATATTCATTTCATAAGTTTAATACAAGATTTGAGTACATATGATTTTAATAACATAAATAACTAAGCATTACTCTTATCTTGTGTCCTCATCTCTTCTGCTACTGGGACGGATGTAGAGGCACTCTGATCTTGATTTCTTTTGGTCCTCCTTTCGCTTGTAGCTGTGGCACCAGCAGCAGGAAAGTCATCTTCATCATCATCACCATTTGCATCTGTATCACCCTCATGATTGTTACCATCATCATCATCACTTTCATCATCAGTATCATCGTCTTCATCTTGTTCTCCTATCTTTAAGGGCTCGTCTTGAGACCTTTTGAGCTTTAGCTGCAGAGATTTGTTTGCAGCCTCCAACTCCTCAATCTTCTTGTCATGCTGCTCCTGGAGCTGAGACATCTGCTGAGCCCGCTGATCAATCAATCGAGCCTGCTGAGAAAGTTGCTGAGATTGCGCAGTGGTAAGATCTACTAACTAACGGATCTGTGCGGTCTTCTCGTCATCGGCTGCTGTTGGGTATTCTACCTTGGAAGAAATTGAAGATTTCAATATTATTGAAGTTGAAGACTTGAAGCACAAAATCAACAAAAATATTAGTATAGGGTTTATTTTGTAATTATTGTAAATACTAGACTAGTATATATATTAGAACATAGAACATATTCCTTCCCACAGTCCATGTTAGTGGCTCCTCATTTGACTCTTCCTCTTCCTCACCAGGTATAAAATCATGGTGGAACCCAGCAGACTCTGCTGTATCTCCAGTGGGGGCAGATACCGGAGATGTACAATCAGTAGTGGGGCCCCTTGGTCGAGTGGGCATGGTATCTCCAGCATCCCCGCTATCATCATCATCAGAGTCATGCTCTGGGAGCTGTAGCCGCTCATCATCGGAGTCGCTGTCTCATGACGCCAATGACGTGCACGTACCTCTGGCCAGATGGCCTATCGTGCCTAATCTCCTGGGTCCTATATCTCTTACCCCGGTATATGCACTACTACCCGGTACACTATCAACGACCCAGAGTCGTATCGTCCATGATCTCTAAAGCCACAGCATCGTGGCGCTCCTTTGGAAGTGATGGCAACTTCTCATTGAAGATCAGCTGCAAGAATCTGGGGTACATGCAAAAAACCTCCTTACCCTTTGCCTCCAGATTCTCCACAAGGTAAGAAGAGATCATGCTCGAGAAGCGGAAGGGGTGGTTCAGCACCAGTGCCACATAGGCATTCTGAATCTGGTCTGAAAGATCATCAAACCCACCCCTCCTGGAAGCAATGCACTTCAGAATAACATGTGCTAAGTACTTGTACTGGGGACACAGGTTGCTCTTGTTGAGCACACCTGAGTTGATGTCCCCAGCGTACTTAATCCTCAGGAAACATCTCTCACCACAAGCGGGTGAAGTCTGGGGTGTGATCAGTATCGTCCCCCAGATCAAGTACTCTCTGAATATCAACAGCAGTAATCTCAATATCCATGCCACAGATAGAGCTCCGTATGCTATATGGCCCACGTGAACGATCAACAGAAGCATTCTCCCAAAAGGCCTGATGTAAAGACCTGTAGGGAGTACATGGAGTAAAGATGGCCTTGTGGATCCTTGATCGCCTGAGAAAAGCAATGATCTCTGTAAACTCGGCACCATTCCGAGTAGTACGGTCTAGATGAGCACATATATTGTGCTTAGGGGATAGACCATCTATCAGCCATTGATCTGAAACACAAGACACAAAAGCATTAGAAAGTCACATACCACAATTCAGTTCTAAGTATCTTGTTTGAATTCATTCTGATTCATTCATGCGAATGAATCATGCGACTGTGGTCAGTCGGTTGGCTGAGCCTGCGACTGGTTCAGTCGGCCGACTGAGCTCGTTCGCATAATACATTCGGCCGATTGACCCATTCGCAAGGCTCAATCATGCGATTGGAGGTCATCCGGACGACCAGTCGCATGACCCACGGTTCAGTCGACTGAGGTTCGAATCTTGTCCATTTCATGTGATTAAACGTGATTTAATGGTCTTTAGACTCGCAATCTCATAACGAATAACCTATTAGACTTATTTTTAACATGTTACTTAGTTTCAGTAGGTTATTTGGTCATTTAAAGGTCCGGTTCTTGTTTCAATCGAACATCACAAATTAGGGTACCATTTCTTCTGATTTCTGTGAAATTTCACTTTATTATACCTATATAAATGCGAGCACACGTCAGAAGATCAAGAAGAATGTATAATCGAGGTCTAAAGAAATTTGGGCAGCGTAACGGTACAATGTGCGATATAAGGGCGATTGGGAGTGATGAGGAGAATGCGATCGACTATGGCCCTTTAAATACTGAATCTGAGTTCAATCGGCCGACTGGCCTCATTCGCTCAGTTCATTCGGGCGACTGAAGCTCATTCGGGCGACTGGCTCAGTCGATCACATTCAGTTGGCCGACTGAGGCTCAGTCGGTCAACTGACTCATTCGCACACTCTCATTCGCACATTCAGGTGGCCGACTGAATCTCAGTCGGTCGACTGACTCATTCGCACACTCTCATTCGGTCGAATGGATCAGTCTGATAAGCCATTCGGGTGAATGGTTAATACTCATGTCCATTCGGCTATTTAATGCATGAGCATGATCCATTCGCATGATTGGTCCATACTCATGGTCCAGTCGTGCGAATGGGTCATACTTATGAAATTTTCTGCCTTTACGACCATTAACATTTAAACCTTTTTAACTGTTGAAATAACATTATGAACATTTGATCATCTCAGACATGAGCATTTTAACTTGAAAAACTTTTGATCACCTCAGAGTGATCCTTTTAAACACTTTGTCACCTCAGACGTGACTAATTTACCATTTGAAAAACACATGTGGTCACTCAGACATGACCCTTTTAGGTGATTTACTCCCTTACAGAATTCCATGATGTAGTCCGATATCAAACAAACTGAATTGACTAAATAAATAGAAAAACTAAACTGAAGTACAAAAATTAAACTTGTTTTTGACTTTTTGTGAGGTGTAAATCCCAAGATAGAAATCTATTGTATTCGGTTCCGGAATAGGCAGCTTCGATTTAGTTTGACCATAACTGGACCAATTCAAGTTTGGAATCATACAGGCAAGTCAAATCATTTGGGACATGTTATCAAAACCTTTTGATGCTCACTTCTTGGTGTTCATCCAGAGTCTTTAGCAAATTTAGGAAATCGTACTGGTACTATTAGATTCCCACATTGATTTGGACTTTCAAGAATTGTAGCCACTATGATGTCAGTATATTTGTCCTCTTAAATCCATACAAAGACTTTTGACACAGATTGGTGATAGTTTAAGGTTTAATTATTTAAAACAACATTTGTGGATCCCACGCTTATATGGTAATCAACATTCCTCAAGAGCTTTTGAGCTGTCTACGGGTATTTTGACAAGAAGAGACTATTCTTAGAGCTTTCAAAGAGAAGCCAATCCTCAGGTCAGTGCCATCGCACAGCAGAGGGCGGAAAACAACAATGAATTCTAGAATATCTAGGTTATGCTTATCCTCAGGTCAGTGCCATCGCACAGCAGAGAGGCACACAACCTATCTTCTTGTTAGAGCATCTTTATTTTTCTTTTGCACATAACGCACCAACAACCTAAGTTATTATCTTGATAGCATTTGCTTTTCATTTTTCATGCTTTTCTCTATTATGGTCATCCGCTCACATTTGTGGCGTTTATTTGCTCGTTACCCCTTATTGGAATATTGTTGATTGTGTTAACAAGTGATAAGATAGGAGCCCACAGTCAGTTGAACAACTTAGTTTGATCTTGAGATCACCAGTTAGGTCTAATCATCTATTGTGTTGAATCTACTGACATATTAAATGTGGTCTAACAACCTCTAGGTCTACTTTCGTTGTGTTACCTTAGTAGTTACCAGTTTTTCTATTATATTTCCTTTTATATTGCTCAGACTACACAGATTTATACTTTGATTTTTGCATCTTGTCTAAATTAAACTTTTAAAGTCCCACTTGATTTGTTCCTGTGTACTATCATTTTCCAAAGTATTTGAATCGGTATCAGAGATACGATCTACCTTCTATCAGCTAGCCTCTCCTTCTCCCTCGTTTTTTTTATGTTACTGGCTGACCTATTCTCCCCCTAAATTCTAAAACTGTAACCGATTTACGTTTTTTAGGATTTTAATAGACAGCTAAATAACATGTATTTAATTTAAACAGAAAATAGAATAAATAACAGAAATAAAAAGAAAAAATAAAAATTAGACTAAATGCATCGGACTACACATGGTCATCATCTGGAATGACATCACTTTTCTTTTTAATGTCGTTGACCTCTAACAAATATAGAAAACATGGTTTGTCAAAAGCCTTTGTATAGAGGTCAGCTCGTTGATAATCAGTATTTATTTTTACCACATCGATTAAATTCTTTCAAAACAGTCCCGTATAAAATGATATTTTATGCGATGGGTTTGGTCTTAGGATAGGATGTGTATTGGATTTTTAGTTACTACAATTGTAGCAGAGTCATCAACAAAAATACGAGTAAAAGAGAAATTTAAACTGTAGTCCCGCATTTGCTGTTGAATCCAAATGATTTGTGAGCAGCAACTTGCAGCAACAACGTATTCGGCTTCACAGGTTGACAATGCAACCGAGGTTTGCTTCTTACACTGCCATGTCACTAATCTCCTCCCAAAGAATTGACACCCTGCTGATATAGACTTGTAATTCATCTTGCAGCCACCGTAATTTGAGTCACTATATGCCATGAGCTCAAAATCATCATCATGAGGATACCACAACCCAAGTGTTGGGGTACCCTTCAAATATCGAAATATCCTTTTGACCCCAATCAGATGGTTAACCTTTGGCTTAGCCTGATATCTAGAACATAGACATGTAGCATACATGATGTCAGGTCTTGAGGCAGTGAGGTACATGAGAGATCCAATCATTCCTCGGTACATGGTTGCATCGACCAGATCTCCATTTTCATCGAGTGCTATATCATAGTTTGTAGCAAGTGGAGTCCCAGATGCAGAAGCATTTTCCATATCAAACCGACTGAGAATTTCTCCTACATACTTGGTCTGATGTAGGAAAATTCCTTTGGGTGTCTGATCCACCTGTAACCCGAGAAAGAATTTCATCTCCCCCATGGCACTCTCTCAAACTCCGCCTTCATTACTACTTCAAATTCTTTGCATAATTCTTCGTTGTTTGAACCGAAGATTATGTCATCTACATAGATCTATACTAGCAGTAAATCTCCATCTTTTTCTTTTATAAACTGTGTGCAGTCAATGACTCCCCTACGAAAGCCGTGTTTCACAAGATGAGTCGAGAGTTTCTCATACCAGGCCCTTGGAGCTTGATGAAGCCCGTATAAAGCCTTGTCGAGTTTGTAAACTCTGTCCCGATGATAAGGATCTTCAAATCCATCGGGTTGACTGACATACACTGTCTCTCGGATTTCACCATGAAGGAATGCACTCTTCACATCTAATTGATAAACTTTAATCTTCATATACGATGCATAGGCAAGGAAGATGCGGATGGCTTCCATCCTTGCCACGGGTGCAAACACTTCATTGTAATAAATGCCCTCGACTTGTCTAAATCCTTGAACTACAAGTCGAGCCTTGTTCCTGATAATGACGCCTTGGTCATCCTTCTTGCATTTCAAGACCCATTTGGTGCCAATGACCTTAGCACCTTTAGGTCTATCTACCAGAGTCCATACACCTAACTTCTTGAACTGAAGAAGTTCTTCTTGCATGGCACTCACCCATGCCTCATCATTCAGTGCTTCACTGACATATTTTGGCTCAACCTGCGAGACAAAAAAACGATAAGCACCGCCATGAATGTATCCTTTTTCCATTACCGAGGCATAATCAGCTGAGTACAGCTGATTTCTAGTCTGCACTCTTGATCTGACATCCCCAATGACATTGTCTAGGGGATGATAGACATTTAGACGTGATCCTGGAGTGGTAGGAACAACTACCTCAGAGTCAAGATTATGAACATTTGGTTCTGTATCTGAGGTAGTAGGAGTTTGAGGTTCCGAAGTTGAATAGACATCACTGTTAGATGCTTGTGGACTTGTAGGAATTGGAACCTGTCCCTCCTGATTGTTATGGTCATTTTCTTCAGCTTCATCTTCTTAGAAGGAGTCACTTTCTTCGAGTACTCCCCCTAAGTGGTGAGATGATTCACCTTGTGAACCCGATGATGATGAATCTAGTGATGGTAAGTGCAAGATATCATACATCATCTGTGTAGCTAACTCGTCGTCAGAAGAGGAGATAGGTATGTTGAAGGACTTGAAGAATCCATCATAGTCGAAAAAGTAAGCGGGTCCTTTTCGAGTAGGTGGTGTGGTGTCTCTCTGAACATCAACATTACACCACACTTCCACTAAACCCGTTGAGTTTTTGTAAACTCTCTTGTTCGGTATGTTGTATCCTAGGAAGATACCTTCATCAGCCTTCTCGCTGAATTTTCCTTCTTGAGTCTTCTTCAGAAGTGTGCACGGTGCGCCAAATGGTTCGAGATACTCCAGATTAGGTTTACGTCGTTGTAGTAACTCGTAACATGTCTTGCCATGGCGCTTGACTACCAGAACTCGATTTAATGTGTAAATGATTTGCCACTGCCATCATTCCAGAATGATAGGCAAGATTTCGAGTCTCGATAGCATTGTTGTGCTGTCTCTATCAAGCTGCGATTCTTTCTTCAGCAACGCCATTCATCTGAGGTGTGTAGGCTGAAGTGAACACCGGTGCATAATTCCCTTTTTCCTGGCAGTAAGCCTCCATCCATTGATTCTTGAACTCGGTCCCGTTGTCTGAGCGTACCTGTCTTACCTTCAGCTTGTAGAGAGATTCCAGTGTGGTTACTATTCCTTGAAAGACACAATGTTTCTGATTTGGACTTCAGAAACATTACCCAAGAGAATCTTGAGTAGTCATCAGTAAACCACATACAGTACAAGTCACCTGCAATGCTTTTTGTACTGACTGGACCAAACAGATCCATGTGAAGAAAGTTCAAGAGGAAGCTCGATACAATGAAATGAACTTTTTTCCTTATGAGCCCTTCTTGTCTGTTTGCCTTTCTTGCATGCTACACAGAAATCGGGAGGAAGTTGGAAATTTTTGACGTTAACTCCTCTCACGAGATCCTTCTGGATCAAGTGATTCATCTTTCGTTGATTAATGTGTCCCATTTCCTATGCCAGGAAAGGAGTCAGAAATGGAGTCATTCCAGTATTTTGATAAGAAGCACTGAACTTCATGATCCTTTGTAGAAGCCATTGAGAGATCCAAAACATAAAGATCTTTATATCTTGAAGCTGTCATCAAAACTGGTCCTCGGAATCACATAGTCCTTTCTTCAGGAATAACACTTCTTGTTGTCAAATATGACCTACCTTAAATCCTTTGTCACATATTTGGGAAACAGAAAGAAGTTGTTTGTTGAAGTTTTTGAACGTAGTTCACTTTATCAAACTTAACTTTTTGATTTCCAACCTCCCAGAGCTGTGATATAACCTCCTTTGTTACACAGCAAAAGAAACATGCCCTCCTTTTATTTGTTTGACGTTTGCTAAGAGTGCCATGTTTCCTGTCATGTGCCTAGATGCTCCGCTATCTACAACACTTGGTTCACAGTTTCAGCTGTAGCGAACACCCAGCACATCAATTTAAAGCATTAGTTTAGGTTATGGAACCAAGCCTTTACTGGCTTGGGTTTGCCAGAGGCATCACACATCATGAATTCAACCCATTGACCCTTAGAGGTTGAGGGTATCTCAAGTGATTTCTTGTCAACATTATCAGACACAGAGGATGACTTTTCTTTCCATAAGCCACATTTGTGTAAGGCCTGTTTGTGATAAACAGACGACTGGCTAATGGGTTGAACTTTGGGTTCACTAGTTCTTCTAGGTGGAGTCAATGAACTCCTCTTAGAAGACCTAGGTTTTGAATCCTGAAGTTCAATTTTCTTCCTAGGTGTTTGATAGTAAGGACAATAAGATGCAATGTGTTCACACTCTCCACAGTTGTAGCATGACCTGCTATCAACTTATGATTAAACCGTCTGTGTGGAGAGACGTGAGGAGACACCCTAGTGACATTCATTAGTGTTGGGCTTTAACTCTACTTTTGATGTTTTATCTTGTTTAACAAGCTTAATTGTTTTAACATTCTTAAACATCTTTTTCCATTTTGGTTAACTGGACTTTGACATGAAACTCGTGATAGGTGAAATTAATAGTCTTTTAGGTTCATATTGACTTTGTTTGACCCTGACTTTATATTAACCTTTTCAAATTTTTTTTCCAGATTAACACAAGGCATTTTACCCTTTGCCTTTGAAGTTGCCTCCTTTTGTTTTGTTCCAGATTCATTGGAAGTACATGAGGAATCTGGATCACTTACAAGAGGAGTAGACACTATTGGGTTTTGTAGATCCTTACCAAAGTCATATTAACCATTTATTATGTATGCAAATGCATGGCGGAGTTTAGGTCAAAAAACTTGAGTTTATGTATCACATAACACTTGTTAAACCAAAACCCAAGACAAGGATCTATTTATATGGAAGAGCATACTATCAAAAACCACTCAAGAAAACATTTACTACCTTAGAAACGTGAGAGAATGATGCAAGAAGATGATGATGTTTGAAAGCTAAGACTTCAATGTAGAAGCCCTCAAGAGATGATTCCCACAAGCCCTTCCAAGACACCTACTTGTTAGGTAGTAAAACACCAACTTGCTACTCTTCTTGTAGATCCGAATCTACCCAAGCAAATCTAAATTTGAGGCTTGAAAAGCTGATTTTCGGCCAAGAAAAAAGGACGAGAGAGAGAGCAAATGCTTAGGTGTGTGTGTGAGAAAAGGGTTTGTGTCTATGGAAGAGGTAGAGTGAGTGAAATTATTTCATGAACCAAGACCAAAAGGGGGGGATTCCCAAGGCCAAAAGGGGGCGGCCGAAATTGGACCCCCAAAGTGTGGTTTCCCTCCCATTTTTCTTTTATAAAATGTTACATTCTCACCCTTTTGTGTGATAAAACTAAAACCCCTTTTAATTTTATAACACTAGAAAACATTTCATTCGTCATTGTTTACCTAACTTAAATAATGAAACAAATGATTTCTCATGAACAAAACATCTACATAATGTTGTTCATTTACAAAAGCATGTTTTAGAAAACCGTTTTCTAAATTGGTGCTAATATTTATTTGTATGATCTCTTCAACGAACAAATATTTATTGGTGTTTGTTTTGCTTGTTATTGGGTATGACCCGACTTGGATAATAACGTACTAACCACATCAATTTAATATGTATTTTGGGCAGACTAAATCCTTCAATCTCCCACTTGCACAAGAAATAGAAAATTGAATGTAAGCAGTAAATACCACCCTAACAACGGTTTACTACCCTTAATTCATATGACTAGGTGTCATCAATAACATCATCTCCTTCAAGACCATACTTGAAATGATTTAGGTGAATTAATCATCCATCCTTTGTTACAGATGTCATGTTAAAATCCCAGAGACACAGAATTGTCATTCTCCGAGATTTAGCTTTAACAAGAATTAGACATCTAACTCTCAACGAATAAGAGGAACAAATTCCATCTTGACTACATAAGTCTCTCACAATTACCTTATATCATACCTGAACCTAGCCTTACGTACTGTTAATGTTTCAGACAGCAAAGCACCTAAGTAAAAGTACGATACTTGGTGAATATCAAGACTCAATATGTATCTCAGGTCTGAGGATACAATGATATTCGCCTTTACTCAATATTTCTTATGACTAATCATAAAGATTCCATGCAGAAAGAAATAAGAGAGAGCGGGTCAGTCCTATATCTATATCCATAGATATCAATGAACTTGGTAGCACCCTTTTGTTCTATATTCATACTTTATGAATATCAACCAATCAAGTTCATTATAGTTATATACATAGTTGTTCTCACAAGTATGATCGACTACAGACAGTTTAGAATAACTTACTTATTCACGGATTTAAACATGCTAAAATAGAAGAACAAATGAAGATTATAACCATATAATTAAGTCAAATAACATAAGTTCCAATATCTAAATACAAATTTGAACAAGTCCAATCACTAGAATATCGAAAATCGAAGTCCTAAGGCACAAGAATGACTTTCATGCTTTGACCTATCCAGGAGCTTTGTGAATGGATCTGCAATGTTTTGATCGGTGTGAAATTTGCGAATACATATCTTTCCCTTTTCAACTTCATCCCTTATGTAGTTGAATCTCCATTCAATGTGCGAGTCTTTTGATGTGCACGAGGTTCTTGATTTGAGCAATCGCACCTCGTTATCACAAAGATCTCTAGGGGGTCTTGAATGGTAGTAATGACCCTAGATCAGCAATGAACTTCCTAAGCCACGCAGTTCTTAAGCTGCCAATTTGAAGCGGCAATGTATTCTGATTATGTTGTAGATAGTGCCACTACATCTTGCTTTGAGCTTTTCCAAGAGACCGCTCCTCCATTCATAATGAAGACATATCCCGACTGTGATCGAGAATCATCTCGATCAGTTTAGAAACTCGCATCCGTGTAACCCTTTACAACGAGTTCCTCCTCACCAGATCCATATATTAAGAATATGTCCTTAGTATTTCTAAGGTATTTCAAAATACTCTTAACAGCCATCCAATGACTATTACCCGGATTCTGTTGATATCTACTTGTCATGCTTAGAGCACATGACACGTCTGGCCTAGTACATATCATTGCATACATGATGGATCCTATAGCAGATGCATATTGGACTCCATTCATTCTTTCTTGTCCAACCTTTGAACTAGGACATTGAGATGAGCTCAATATAGTCCCCTTTTGAATAGGTACCAAACCTTTCTTAGAATTCTCCATCTTGAACCTTTTCAAGATCTTTCAATGTATGCACTTTGGATTAAGCCTATCAACCGTCTTGATCTATCCCTATAGATCTTTATTCCCAAGATATAGGCGGCTTCACCAAGATCCTTACTGGAAAAACAGCTTCCCAGCCAGGCTTTTACACCTTCCAAGGTTGGAATGTCGTTTCCAAGTAGTAAAATGTCATCGACATATAATACAAGGAAAGTAACAGTGCTCCCACTAGCTTTCTTATATACACAAGCTTCATCAGCGTTTTTGATGAAGCCAATTTTCTTTACTTCATCATCAAAACGGTGATTCCAACTTCTCGACGCTTGTTTCAATCCGTAAATTGACTTCTTTAACTTGCATACCTTGTTAGGATGTATTGGATTGACAAAACCTTCAGGCTGTTCCATATGGACATCTTCGTCAAGATATCCATTAAGGAAGGCGGTTATGACATCCATTTGCCAAATCTCATAGTCATAATATGCTGCTATGGCAAATAATATCCTGATAGACTTTAGCATTGCCACAGGCGAAAAAGTTTCATCATAATCAACCCCTTGAGTTTGAGTGAAACCTTTTGCTACAAGTCTAGCTTTATAAGTATCCTAGTTTCCATGCATATCGGTTTTCTTCTTGAAAACCCACTTACTTCCAACTACCTTGGACTTAAGAGGTGGTGTAACCAATTCCCAAACATGGTTATCATACATGGATTTCATCTCAACGTTCATGGCTTCTTGCCATTTGTCAAAATCAGGTTTTGACATTGCATCATGGTATGTGGTTGGTTCATCCGAATCTACCACATAGCATCCATCCATGACAAATCCATATCTCTCAGGAGGAACACTAGTTCTACCAGATCTGCGAACGTTTTGTGTATCTTGATCATCAATATGATCATTCTCAACATCCTCATGTTGATTGCTAGTATCAACCAAATGTGTATCCTCTTGTGAATCTTGAACCTCTTCAAGTTCCACTGTTCTTCCACTAGTTTCTTCTGAAAGGAACTTAGTTTCCAAGAACTCTGCCTTTCGAGCAATAAACACTTTCTGTTCTGTTGGATCATAGAAATAATATCCAATACAATCTCTAGGATATCCAATGAAGATACACTTTGTGGATCGGGCTTCCAGTTTGTTTTGAGTGTATTGCTTAGGATAAGCCTGACACCCCCAAACTTTTAACTATGATAATGATGGAACCCTTCCATGCCATACTTCAAAAGGTGTCCTTTCCACTTTCTTGGTTGGGGCCATATTTAAAATACGGGCCGCGGAGAGCAATGCGAAACCTCAAAATGATAGAGGTAGTGTACTTCTAGCCATCATAGATCGAACCATATCCAATAGAGTCCGATTCCTCCTCTCAAACACACCAATATGTTATGATGTTCCAGGTGGAGTAAGTTGTGAGACAATCCAACAACTTCTAAGATACTCTTGAAATTCACTACTTAGGTATTCACCTCCTCTATCTGTACGAAGAATCTTGACCGTTTTGTTGAGTTGATTTTCAACTTCATTCTTGAAGATTTTGAACATTTCAAAAGATTCATGTTTGTGTCTTAACAAGTATACATACCCATAGCGACTATGGTCATCGGTAAAGGTAATGAAGTATCTTTCACCATTCCTAGTTATTGGTTTAAAAGGTCCACATACATCCGAATGTATGATCCCTAATAAATCATTTGCCCTTTCATTAGTCCCACTAAAAGGGGCCTTTGTCATTTTACCTTGTAAACAAGACTCGCATACATCAAATGAATCATTTTCATTAGTTTTCAAAAGACCATTCTTTTGAAGTTTTTGCATACAATTCTTGTTTATGTGACCAAGGCGACAATGCCAAAGATAGGAATTACTCAAATCTAATTTGAGCCTTTTGGTGGTTGCTTGGTACATTGAGCTATCATATGTTGTGTTATCATGAACCAATTCATAAATACCATTACAAGGTATAGCCTTAAAATAAAACACATGATTTAAAGAAACATGTATATCATTGTCAACAAACTTGAAATCATAATCACATTGTCTTAGACGGGAAACATAAATAATGTTCCTAGTCAAACTAGGAGCATACAAAACATTCTTTAAAATAACTTCCAAACCACTTGGAAGCTTCAAAATGTAGTCTCCTTGGGCTTTTACGTGAACCTTTGCACCATTACCCATAAAGAGACTAATTTCCCCTTTTGCATAATGCTCACTTCTTTTGAACCCCTGCAACAAATTGCAAATATGAGTTCCACATCCGGTATCCAATACCCATGTGTTAGAAGAAATAATATTTAGCTCAACATGTATCATAAAGATTGTACCCGAGGTTTGCCCCGCATCCCTCTTCGATCTCAACTCTTTGAGATAGACCGGACAATTGCGTTTCCAATGGCCTACCTCACCACACTCAAAACACGGGTCTTCATGAGCAACCTTTTGCTTCTTTTCTTTCGGTTTGGTTGGTTCCACTTTAGCTTTACCCTTACCCTTTCCCTTGACGTGCCCCTTCCCTTTGGCAACACTTGCCCTAGGGTTGGGGAGGATCCTTTTCTTACTACCTCCTTCATTGATCGTAAGGACCGGTAGAACCTTTCTACCCATGCCTGCCTCGGCCGTTTTGAGCATTGAATGAAGCTCACCAATGCTCTTGTCCCATCCATTCATGTTATAGTTCATAACAAAGCTATCAAACTTCTTGGATAGGGAGTTGAGGATCAAATCTGTTGCCAACTCATTGGACACACGACAGTTAAGCCTTTCAAGGCGATCAATGTGGCTCTTCATCTTGAGAACGTAAGATGATACCGATTGGGTCTCGTCCATCCGACATGCATGGAGTGCTTCAACCGTTTCGAAGCGCTCCACCCTAGATTGTTGTTGGAACATTTCCTTTAACTGGGTGATCATGTCATAGGCATTGTGGTTCTCAAAGTCTTTTTGCAAATCGGGAATCATACTCGCTAGCATGAGACATGAGACTTGCACAGAGTCCTCGGTGTATTTGACCCACTCGGCAAAGGCCTCTACGTTATTCTCATCGGGTTGATCGGGAATGGGATCGTCTAACACATAGGACTTCTTTTCTTGCTTAAGAATGATTCTCAAGTTTCGATACCAGTCCATGAAGTTCCCATGGTTTAGACGTTCCTTTTCAAGGATAGTCCTTAGTGATAGGTTATGGACGGTCGGGATTGAGTTGTTGTTGTTAGCCATCTACAATTTTACAAATTTCAATTTTTAGTATTTTGATATCAAAGTATTTTAATTATTAATACCCTTTTATGTCTCATAGACAATTAATAATTAAAATCTAGAATCCAACGTTATATTTAAATATCGGTTAGGTGACCTTTATCCTTATATTTAAATTAACAAGGTAGTCAACGTTTGACAATTATAACCTATTACAATTTCTAGTTGTATGGGATCGGTTTAAACATCTTATGTTTTGTTTGGCATGTTTATCCCATCAACACCGTTTGTACGTCATGCTTCGGTGATCCTAATGCATGATTTTCATATCAAGTCGTCCTACTTAGACACACTTGTGATTTTACAAATATAAGTGCTTAGGTGACCTTTATCCCACAAATATGGTAATTTCACCTCAACTTCACAAGTTTCTTCATTTATGGTTAGGTGACCTTTATCCCATAAATAAGTTGCAAGTGAATTGAGTGTTGTTTAAAAGGATGGTGTTACACTTGTTTTGAAAAGGGTTTTGCGGTTCTAAAATTCTAGTTTTTAGAAAAACTTTTATACCATACAATTTGTATGCATGCAAATGCATGGTATTTTATGAAACTAAAACCTCTTTTAATTTTATAACACTAGAACACTTTGTCATAGTTTAACTAACTTAAATAATGAAACAAATGATTTCTCATGAACAAATCATCTACATAATGTTGTTCATTTACAAAAGCAATGTTTTAGAAAACCCGTTTTCTAAGTTGGTGCTAATATTTATTTGTATGATCTCATCAACGAACAAATATTTATTGGTGTTTGTTTGGCTTGTTATTGGGTATGACCCGACTTGGATCATAACGTACTAACCACATCAATTTAATATGTATCTTGGGCAGACTAAATCCTTCAGACACCACATGATCCTTGATTGGATTATTATTTATTGGTTTACTCTTAGTGTTCATCAAGGTCTCAGGTGGTGGTGGAACCACTTTATAACCCAAACCCTCCCCATTGTTACGCTCTCTCACTAAGTGTTGGACAATATGAGATGAACTTGTCCAACTGTGCAGTTTTTGCTTTAATGAATTTACTTCTACTTCTAAAACTGCTTTTTGTTTCTTAGTGTCTTCTAGGGAGTTAAGATAGTATCTAATGTCATTTGCTTGGTTAAAAGCTACTACTTCTGTTTCCCTAAGCTGTTTATTCAAAAGGTCTATCTTTTCTTTGTAACTATGCTCATTTTGTTTTAAACTCTATTTGCCTTAGTGCACAGTTGCAAATCCTTTACTAAGCTATCGTTATGATCTAATAACCTAGCAAATTTTAGATCTATGCTTTCCCTAAATTTTTTACAATCAGAACAAGCATGATTTTTGAAAAGTTGGTCAGTAGTACTTACCTGAGGAGGTTCTGAGGAATCAGCCATCAACGTAGCATCTGATGTCTCTGGTTCTGGTGATTCTGTCTTTGTTGTAGATTTCCCTTCTTCATGCTTGTAGTTGACCTCAGTTGCAGTCTCTTCACTGTTTGACATCGCTAGCTCTACTGCAATATCTCCTTCACTCGCGAAATCATCATCTAAGTCTTCCACACTCCAATATTGGATTCTCCTGGAGAGACAAACCGAAAACTCCAGTCCTCTCCTTCATCATCATGAGCAGTCAAGGCTTTTGGATCCTTGCTTGATGAAGTATAGCTTGCTTGTCTTGACGAGTGAAGGACGAGAATGGACTCCCGTTTCCAGTCTTCTTTGGCTTCACACACTCTTGTTTGAAGTGCCCCTTAGTAGCAACCAAGTTTTGTCCGGTCTTCTTCACAAACTTCTTAGCTCTCCGGACAGCACTTGCTAAGGCCCACATGATATCCATCCTCTCCAGCTCTGTCTCATCTACCTGCTCATAGACCTCGTCTACCAGATGGCAGTTTCCAATTTTCCCAGCAACAAGTCCATCATAGGAATGGACCACTGCTGCTAAGAGATCCATGTGCTCTCTTGCTACTTCCACCGTCACGTTTCCGAGATTCTCGGTCTTCAGTCTTGTAGCATTTGCTTCAGATCCAATGTATTGGGTACTAGAAGACCCTGACGTTTCTGATCCTGAAGGAGAGGCTTGTGAAGGACCAGATGAGCTTGACACAAAGGCGGTCTGAAGAGGTGCTCTAGATGTCTTGACTTTTTTTGTTGCATTGTACAAAGCTGGATTCTGAGTATACGAAGACTTTCGAGCTCGGTACTTCGTCCTTAATGCTTCTTCTCGCAGCTTTAGAATGAAATCATTGATGTCCAACTTTGCTAACTTTCCATTCTGTCTCATATTTAAAACAAAAGAAGCCCATTTTTCTGGCAACCCGTCAGCAAAATTCGACACTTTGTCTTCCATGGTAGTCGTGACACCATGCGTGTGCAGCTCGCTCATCAAATGGTAGAATCTTGCAATGACATCGTCTAAACTCTCATTACCCATCGATGAGAAGTTGTCAAATTCTTTCTTCAACTCCTTAGCTTTAATGGCCTTCAATGACGCATTCCGTCATACCTTTTCTCCAGCTCATCCCATAACTTCTTGGCTTGCTTATTCTCAGATGAAAAATATCCTTAGGGATAGACTGAGTAAGCAATGCATATACTCTATTTTCAGCATTATATTTGACTTTCTGTGCATCAGTTATGCCTCCTAATGTAAGTTTCACCCCATCAGCTCCTACCGGCATACTGTACCCCGTCTCAATAGCTTCCCATATATTAGGATCTACTCCATTTAAGTAGATCTCAAAACGTTGTTTCCAGTGTGGAAACTCATCTAATGTTATAAGCTTCGGGGGTTTATTGTGATTCCCCACTTCACTTTCCAGTAGCAGTAAGTTCTGAATACGTGAGTCCTTCCCGGCTGTAAACGCTGAAAACTGATTCTCCATCTCAATTAACTTTAAGTCTCTCAAACAACCTGTTTTACTAGTGCGAATGGAGCTGTGCGATTGGGCTACCCGTGCGAATGAACGATGCGACTGGTTCAATCGTGCGGCTGAACTAAGCGAGTGGTCCAGTCGTGCGAATGAACTGATGCGGATGAACAATGCGAACAGTCTGCTTAGTCGTACGAATAAAGATACGACTGAGTCCAATCGTACGTCTGTGGGATGCGAATGAAGTTCAGTCGTGCGATTGAGTCAATCGCGACTAAAGCTGCTGGATTTCGAAAATTTCTAGGTTTAACATGTTTTGGCCTTAAAAACCCGAATTTTCACCAACCCTAATCGCCTTATGCCAGAGAAACCAAAACTTAATGAGCAAGGGACGTCCAAGACACCGTTTGACACAAAAAGATTGCGTTTATAGTGAAAAAACACAACTTTTGTATCAAAACCGATTGAATCACACGTAATCAAGAGCCAACGCTCTGATACCACTATTTAAGATCTAGTATTTGAATGAAACACCAACTGATTAACATGTTAACAAAACCAAATAGTGCGGAATCCTATTTGATTGGTGATCCAATCAGTGAGAACGCATGTAGAAACAAAAACGTATTGAATCTAACGTCAAGAATCGATTAGGAATCAATCTACAGCTTTCTATGAACTTGGAGTACGAACTTAGAGGCTTCTTGACGGCTAGGGTACGTTTGGAGTCGAATTGGAATGAATGCTTATGTTTTTCCACGAAGTAGGTGGTATTTATAGGTTAGGGTTGCTCATTCGGGCGATTGAGCCATGCGGTTGATCCATTCGCATGACTGAGTGTTCAGTCGTGCGACTGAGCCAATCTCATGTTACAATCATACGACTGATCCAGTCTCTTGGTTCAGTCGTGCGACTGAGTCATTCGCCTGAAGTTGTTCATGCGTATGGTCCATTCGCATGGGCCATTTGCATGAGAACTTCATATTGCTAAGTTTGAATGTATTCATTTGTCATTACATTATCAAGATTCATTCAAACAACCACAAACCTATATAATCAAGACAATATGCGTTAAACAACTCATTAATGAAATATTAAACATTATAAACGCAACCAAACATTTGTATTTCATTAAGTACCCAACGATTACATAAGTGTAAGACAATCAAGACATATTACATTCATATCAGGATCTAGGTACATATCTATCAACATTGTTTGAATAAGTGAATGAACTAAAGCTGCTGTCGGCCTGCCCAATCAGCTAACTCAACCTGAGTTAGATGATTTAACTAATACTTCAAAATACCCATTCTTAAATGTGGGTACATCCTCTCGGGCAGGAGATGGCACAGCTGGTGCAGCGGGTGAGGAAGCAGGAGATTCGGGGGTAACGCAGGAGAGTGAGAATGTGGAAAATGCTGAACACATTTTTGAGGCTGATTTTGTGAACATGCAGTTTGATTTTGAAAAAGCTTTGTTGGTAAAGAGGTGGTGAGAGAGAAACCTGTTGAACATGTGGAAAAGACTGCTGAGAAGGGGCTGATTGATGACGAAGAAGATGATGGGCAACAGGTTCACTATGATTACGAACCAGAATATTATGAGGTTGATGAGAGACCCCTAACATATGTTGCTAAGAAGGGTGAAAATGATGGAGATGTGTTTGAAATGGCTAAGGAAGAGTGGTTTGTCAAAGAGAAAGAGTCTGAAGAGCTAACTCCCCTATTCCAAAACATGGAAGGGTTGAGCAAGAAAGAAGCAGACAAAAGGATTATCTGTTAGAGTTATAACCCCGACCTCAAAATGTTTATGATTAAGATGAGAGGGGGAGGCATAACCTATATGCACAAGAGGAAGGTGTTCAAGACCTTACCCAAATAGGAATTGAGGAGGCTGGCAGTACTGCCATTACTAAATGCTCATCTAAGTGAAATAGCCTTGTTGCTAGAAAAGGAGATAAAGAATGGATTGAATGACAACTTTGAGTCATTCGGGTTTATGAAGGCTGAGAGGAGAAGATTAAAAAAGGATAAGGACTAGGAAACAGGAAAAGGAGAGATTGTGCTAAGGGTGAAACCCCCAAAGACAGTGAACATGATAAGATTGGCAAATCCCCTCCCCTAGCAATTACAAAACTTTGAGAAGTGGTTCTACGATAACAATACGACGGAGGCGGTGATGAGGGTAAAGAATGTAGGTGAGCTTAGATTGTTTGATCCTATGGAGCTATTTAGTTTCTGTGACGAAGACCTGCTAGTTCTTTGCGAAAACCATATTAAAGCAGGGGCAGGGGAAGAGACGAGAAAGGAAGCCAGACTGTTTATGATTGTGGCTAACAAAGTAAGAGGAGTGAGGGAAGAAGTGAAAGAGATAGCTGAGAAAGTGAGAGCTTAGGATGATCTAATATGGATGTGAGGGTCTTATCAAGACAATTGGAGCAAGCTAGTGCTCGTCCCAAGGGAGCTAATGAAGCAAGAGGTGACCATAGTGACTCAGTTGCTGAAGCTCTAAAGGAAGGTGCTGCAGGAGGTAATGAAGACATATCAGAAGCAGCAGGGGAAACTGAAGCTGAACAGGGAGAATCTATGCCTAAAGCCCCAATGGAAGAAGCTGCAGGAGCAAGTAAAGATACATCAGATGCAGCGGAGAGACTGGAGCAGACACGACAAATCAAGACAAGTGAAGGCGGTGAGGTCCAACCTAGGAGGAGTATTAAAGATCATGTATTGGTTGGACTCACATTAGATTAGATTATGTTTATATTACTTTGTAATAGGTTTAATGTTAGTTTACTTTTGAATGTAGTTCATTTAGTTTAATTTTGTAGTCCAGCAAAACTATGAGCGGAACTACAGTTTCGCTCATAGTCGGTTGTTTTAGTTCACCCGGCGAAACTGTTGTCTCTGCCGGGCGAAACTACAGTTTCGACAGTACTTCGCTGGCAGCAAATTCTGACCCAAACATGAAAAAATCAATTGCTGACCCAAACCATTTTTGCAGCAACCCCCATTTGCACACCACCAACACCCAAATCCACCTCGTACGCGACCGATCGAGCACCACCCGCTGCGCGACTTCCCCTGCGCGACCGATCGGAGAACCCAAATCGAGCACCTCCCCCTGCACGACTTTCCCTGCGCGATCGAGCACTTCTGATTTGCACAGACTGAGCACCTCCTGACCTGCGCGAGTCCTAACCGAGCCGCTCCCGAGTGACCTCCCAAGCATCTTTCCCTATGCGACCGAGCACCTCCGATCATGCCTTTGTTACCGTTGGTGAATATGTGTATGTGTATGTGTATGTAGTCTTGTGATTGGTATTAATAACCAAACTATGAAGGGTATTTTAATCTTAAAATAAGGACAATTGACCAAACTAGGTAGATTCACCAATAGAGTTCGATTCACCAATAGAGTTCGATTGACATCAATTGACCAAACGGGGTAATAAGGTTATTTTTCTTATTCAGCAAAGTCAGTCAGATACTAAATCAAACAGCCAAGTTTCAGTCAGATGTAGACCTAGTCAGAACTTCTTACTGGGTCAGCTTCTGACTCAGTCAGATCTCACTCAGTCAGTAGTAATCAAACAGCCCCTAAGAGTGCTATATATAGATTTGATCATTTTCATTATTGGGTAACCTTGCAAAACCCTAATCGTTTATCGTTGTTGCAAGTGACCTTCGTAAGCAGTCTTTTCACAGAAATTTATTTATGCTTTGTTATTATTGAGTGTATTGATCATCATTGTTCTTACTTTGATTCATTTGTGGTTGTTCTTAATCTTCTTCATCTTTGTTTTCAATTGTTTGTATCTGATATTGAATGATTCAACATCTCATTTGTACTGCATATCGATCAAATGGACCAACATCTCTTCATCAAATGAACAGAAAATGACATAATGCTAGTTCAAGTATATCTAGATGAGATTATTTTTGGGTCAACTAATTGAAAGCTCTGCAAAGACTTTGAGAAGCTGATGAAGGACAGGTTTGAAATAAGTGCCATGGGGGAACTCAATTTCTTTCTAGGAATTCAAGTGAAGCAAGTTGTCAATGGTATCTTCATAAGTCAGTCAAAGTATGTACCTCTACAAGGCAATGATTGGGTCTCTTATTTACCTCACAGGAACCATTCCCATGGACCTGATCTTGAGGGGGAGTGTGTTGATGATCATCTGTACAGGGCAATGATTGATTGTAAGGTTGCTAAGAAGCCTAAAGCCAGGAACCATTCCCTTGGACCTGATCTTGAGGGGGAGTGTGTTGATGATCATCTCTACAGGGAAATGATTGGGTCTCTTATGTACCTCACAGCTAGCAGGCTTGATATCATGTTTGCTACATGCATTTGTGCAAGATATCAAGCCAACCCCAAGATGTCACACCTGGTCACTGTCAATAGAATTTTAAGATATCTCAAAGGTGCTCCATCACTTGGCCTTAGGTATCCAAATAATTCTAACGTTAATCTGTATGCTTATGTAGATAGTGACTATGATGGTTGCAACATGACTGCAAAGTCTACATTAGGAGGATGTCAATTTCTTGGTGGAAGGATAGTCTCTTGGCAATGTCAGAAACAATCTTGTGTGTCTCCATCAACTGCTGAGGCTAAATACATTGATGCTGCAAGCTGTTGTGCTCAAGTGCTTTGGATTCAAAATCAGATGGTGGACTATGGATTCAACTTCAACGAGACTCCCATCCACATAGACAACAATAGTGCTATCTCAATCACAGAAAATCATGAGCAGCACTCAAGGACAAAGAATATCAATATTAGGCATCATTTGATTAGAGATAACTTTGAAAAAGGCTTAATCAAACTAGTCAAAGTTAACACAAATGAACAATATGTTGATATGTTCACCAAAGCTTTGATGAACACAGATTTAAATATCTTGTATCAGCTATTGGGATGATTAACTTTGATTAGCTTTTCTTAAAACATAATCATATTATTTCTAAAACCTGGGTGTCCTAAGTTGTCTATTTTATCATCTTCTTAAGCCCTTGTTTTCTTTGGAAAAAAAATCTTTTCAAAAGACATTTCTTAGATTTTTGAAAATATTGATCTCTTTAGTTTTCAAAAGATTTAAAAATTACCTTCGGAAGAAATTTATGTCTTGGTAAACAAACAACTACTTCTGTAATTTTACATTTGGAAGAAGTTTCTGAAATATCTTCCGAAGCCTAAAATCCACCTAAGTACTTTTATGTTTTATAAGAACAACTTTCTTCCAAAAGCAATTTACCTTCGGAAGTTTTCATTCTTTTTAGAATAAAAACTCTGAGTGTTAATTCTCTTCCGAAGCAAAATTCTCAAAAACCCTTGAAATATCTTCTGAAGCACCTTTGAGATATCTTAAAATTCTTTTGAGAGTGATTAGGTGTGACATCTTGGGGTTGGCTTGATATCTTGCACAAATACATGTAGCAAACATGATATCAGGCCTGCTAGCTGTGAGGTACAAAGAGACCCAATCAATGCCCTATAGAGATGCTCATCAACACACCCCTTCAAGATCAGGTCCAAGGGAGTGGTTTCTGGCTATGGGTGTCTTAGCAACCTTACAATCAGTCATGTTGAACCTTTTAAGTATGTATTGTACATACTCTGACTGACTTATGAAGATGCCATTGCCAGCTTGCTTCACTTGAATTCCTAGAAAGAAATTGAGTTCCCCCATGGCACTCATTTCAAACCTGTCCTTCATTAGCTTCTCAAAGTCTTTACAGAGCTTTGGATTAGTTGACCCAAACATAATGTCATCTACATACTTGAACTAGCATTATGTCATTTCTTGTTCCTTTGATGAAGAGAGTTCCATCAATAGTACCTCTTTTTTTATCCATGCTAACAGAGATACTAAGATAGAGTCTCATACCACTTCCTTGGTGCTTGGTGCAGTCCATAAAGAGCTTTATCAAGCCTGCAGACATAATGAGGATGATCAAGATCTTCAAACCCAGGTGGTTGTCTGACATACACCTCTTCATCAATCACCCCATAGAGAAAAGCACACTTGACATCAGGTTGGTAGACCTTGAAGTTCTTGGATGCAACAAAAGCTAGAAATGTCCTGACAGCTTCAAGTCTTGCTACAGGAGCAAAAACATCCGTGTAGTCAATTCCTTCTTCTTGAGTATACCCTTGAACAATTAGTCTTGCCTTGTTCTTGATGACAAGTCCTCTATCATCCTTCTTATTTCTGAACGTCCATTTGGTTCCTATGGTAGTCTTCCCTTGAGGAAGAGGACATAAGTTCCAAAATATTTGCCTTTTGAATTAAAGCAGCTCCTCTTGCATAGCTTCAACCCAACTTCTATCCTTTAGAGCCTCATCAATCTTCTTTGGCTTTATCTAGAACAAGAAACAAGAGTGAAGACAAACATTTTCATCATGGGTTTGTCCTCTTGTACTTACCCCTGAATCAACATCTCTAATGATGTTTGTGGTGGGGTGAGACTTGTGGATCCTTTGTTGAGGGATCACAGCAAATTGCTTAGACAAATATAAATTTGAGAAATTTTGATCTGGCATAGAGGATTCACCCTCCACATTAGCACGCTTATCAAGATAGACTTGATCCAAAGAGTGTGTGACATCATTGATGTTGTCTTCAATTGAGTGGTTATCAGCATCAAGAAAATCCTGATCACTTTCACCACCACCATTTTCTCCAACATTTGAAGCTCTTTCATCTGAGTTTTGTGCCTCTAAGTTGGAATTTGAAGGCACCCCATAGGTATCAACAGGAGTTGTCATTTATGTGCTGGTAGAAACTTCATTTGCAGGATTAATTACCACTGGAGCTGAAGATGTGTAGCTTGAAGGTCTTCTTAGCTCAAATCATGGGTCAGGATCACCTGTAGGTAGTATATCTATGGACTTTGAAACATGCTCACAAGATGTGTTAAAACAGTTGGTAACTAAATCAACATTAAATAGCCAATCTGGACCAGAACCGTTCACACTGGGAGTGTGCTGATTGAAAGTCACATTGGCTGACTCCTCAACTGCTCTAGTTATGAGATTGTATACTCTATAAGCTTTAGCTTGAGAAAAATATCCAATAAAATGTCCATCATCTGATTTCTCAACAGACTTGGCAATTTGATCTTTAGTATTCAAGATGGTGAAAGGACATCCAAATGACATGAGAAAACCAATGAAAGGTTTCCTCTTTTGCCAAAGTTCATAAGGAGTCTTACCATGTGTCTTAACTACTAACACTCTGTTTTGCACATAGCAAGCGGTGTTCACTGCCTCTGCCCAGAAGGTGATGGGCAGTTTAGAGTCAGACAATATAGTTCTTGCAGCTTCAATTAGTGTCCTGTTTCTCTCTCTCAGCAACACCGTTTTTCATCACAAAATGTATCAAGGATTTGATTCTTGAATTCAGTTCCTTGATCACATCTTATGGTTTTGACCTTGTGATCATATTTATTCTTAATCTTTAAGATGAACTTCTTTAGAATCTCAAGTGTCTCATCCTTTGTTCTAAGAAAGAAGACCCAAGTGAATCTTGTAAAGTCATCTGTGATCACCAAACAATAAGAGGTCCTTCCTAGACTCATTACACTGGTGGGGCCGGAGAGATCCATATGTAATAAGTGTAGGGGATTAGTGATGGAATTTCTTTCCTTTGGCTTGTGAGATACCTTGTGTTGCTTCCCCTTCAGCCATGCAACACAGTGGTCATCACTTGTAAACTCTTTCTTTGGTATCCCAGTTATCAAATCATCCTTAATTAATTTATTCATATTTTTAATGTTTACATGGCACATTCTTTTATGCCAGAGAAAAGACTCATCACTATTTGCTTTAGATAGAAAGCATGAAACTTCTTCTGAGGGAGATGTTTCTTGCAAATCTATCTTGCACATGTTTCCCTTTTCTGGGGGCTCTGAGAAGGATGTGCTCATGAGGAATGACCACCCCAGGCCTGAGAACAATGCACTCATGCTTAGTAACAAGCATGTTATGACTCTGATCGCAAAATTGGGATACACTCAAAAGATTGTACCCAAGCTCCTTGACAAAGTTACCTTCTCAATGGTGAGCTTACCGTTTATGACCCTGCCCCTTCCGGTAATGTAACCTCCTGCATCTCCTCCAAAAGCAACTGGTCCTTCATAAATTCTTTCAAACTTTTGGAGTAGTGGCCTATTGCCTGTCATGTGCCTAGAACAACCACTGTCAATGATCTACATTTTTGTTTGTCTTGAGCTATTCCTGCACAAAAGAGATGGTTAGTTATATTTTAAAACCCAAGCTTCATTGGTCTTGGGCTCATTAAAAGAAGTTGAAGACAATGCAACAGTTGGTCTTGGGCTCATCAAAAGTTGTTCCATACATGATGAGGAGCTATCTCACTAGATCCTATTCCATGATTATATTGATAACAAACTTTTGCATGCAAGGATGAGGATATTATGTTCTTGAAGGTCTCTTCTTCAAGAATACATTTTTTGTCCTGGCTTTGCTGATCACAAGCTCATCCTGGCATTCAGTCAACTTAGTTATGTGGTCTTTGATCTGAGTCCTGTAGTTGGTGTGCTCATGTTTAAGATTTGAAATGGTTTTCTCTAAGTCCTCTATTTTCAGTTTATAATCATTTTCAGCTCTTTTAAAATCAGCTTTTAAGATATTTAAGGACTCAAGATCAGATCTCATCTCTAAGTTATAGGACCTGTATCTATTTACTTTAGCAATGCATTCAGGAGTACAAAGATGTTCCAATACCTTGGCTTCATCATGGTCTGCCATGAGTGCTTGGTTTGGTAATGCATATTCCATTGAAAGATCCAGTCAAAGACTCCTTCATCAACAGCAACTGCTGCTTGCTGCTATGGCTTCTCATTCTAGGGAGCTCTATCAGTGTAGTTTGGTTTGATTTGTGTTTGGTCACCATTTGTCCTTGGTGCCTTACACTCACTTGCAAAGTGTCCCATCTGGTTACAGTTGTAACACTTCACTTTGCTTTTATCCAGCCTAAACTTTCCACTAGCTGCATTGCTTGGAAACTTCCTGTTCTGTTGTAGAACTTCTTGGCTCTATGATTGAGAAGAGCCATCTGCTGAACTATCTCCATGTACTCCAGATCATCTGGATGGATATAGTCCACGTCTTCAACCGTGAAGAGAAAGTTGCCTATGTTGTAATCAGTAGAGACAAAAGCATGAGCAAAACTTGTCACTTGGAATGGACTTCCTTGAGTGTAGCTTTCTCTTGGAGTCTCTGGAAAGGTGATGAAAGGACCCTTTTGTGAGTTGTCAGGGTAGCATATAAGATGATGTTGTGGTTCAATGCTTTCCCTTTCAACCACATGGAGGGCTGAACTTAGTTGATTGCTGGAGTTACCAGATGAGTTTTGCATGTTCATCTCCATCTAGTATCTACTGAGAATACTGTTTGGGACCGTGTACGTACGGAGTACTAACTGATTCTGTGTTTATACTGGTTAAAATAGTGCAGAATCCTATTTTATTGGCGATCCAATCAGTGAGAACGATAACCCGATCGATATACGTTGGAACTGGATGTTAAGAACGAGTAGGAATCAATCAGGAACGAACTATGAACATGGACAGGCTGTTTGGGACGTTCTGGACGGCTAGGTTATATGTGTATTCGCAATATCTCTTCAAGTGTTTTGTTTTTCCATGAATTAGGTGGTATTTATAGGTTAGGGTTTTTCATTCGTACGACTGAACCATTCGCATGGTTCAGTCGTGCGACTGAATCATGCGATTGAGTCATACGCACGACTGAAGGTTCAATCGTGCGACTGAGTCAATCTTATGTCTCAATCGTACGACTGATCCAGTCTCCTGGTTCAGTCGTGCGACTGGTTCATAAGCATGATGTATTCATGCGTATGGTCCATTAGCATGAATAATCACCCGACTAGGTTGAACATAATACTCAATCATTATTGACTTAGAATTTTGTTCAACAACCTCAAACCTATATAAGAAGATCATACATATGACTCAAAGATAAATAAACATCAAATCATATATCATATGTCATTACTTCGTCAAATTACACATATGTAAGACATGAAAGACTTTTACATTTAAGCACATAAACTAGGAACACATGTATCTACAAACTCACCCTTGGTCCTAGTTTACCCTATCTTCTAACATTCTTCACATGTTCGTGGAACTTCTTTTAGTTCTCCTCTCTTGTGACTCCTGCATGTATATCAAATGCAAAACAGCGTCTTATGACATGTTGGAACTAAAGAGCTTGTACAATATCCTGCGTGTCATAGAACAGTGGCCACTTGTATAATGTGTAGACATCTTCAGCCGACAAGTTTGTAAGCCACATTGGGTCAAATACCTCGATAGTATCAATCTTTCCATCTTTGTTCAATACTATGACAGCTTCGCCCGTCCTCCAATCATAATATCACCATTTTAAGTGGGGAGTGAAGTCCTGAGGCTTTTCCCATAAGGGAATCTTGGACATTATGCGCGAAGGACTCCACTTCAGCACCACCTTCAGTCTTCCAGAAATAAGATCAACTTCAGACTTATGAATGAACCTCTTAGGTTGTTGAGGTCTGAAGTTTACCCACCTGGTGTGGTTTTCCTTCTTTAATGCAGCCTCGAACCATCCTGACATCTTCCTCGGATTAGAATACAGAAGACCTAAACATGCCAGACGGTTGAGCTCAAAACCAGGAAGAGTCTTCAGATCATGTGGATATCTGAAGTACTCAATTCCTTTCTCCCTCTTAACACAAAGACTTCCAAGTCTTCAAAATATGCCCATGCGATAATCTTGCCTTACACTTTCTGATGTCTTTTGACTCTGTAGAGCTTTTTGTAGGCATTCTGCTTTGGCGGCACGCGTTGGGCTTTCATCTCTGCAAAACAAGCTGCCCATTCAGCTTTCTTTCAGTCGACTTAGCATCTGAAGCTTGGGCTTTACTTTCATTCTTTTCCTTCTCTTTCTCTATCTCTTCTAACTTATCGAAAGTACCACTGCCAAACGTTTAACCCAGGTTGGGGATAACATGTCCTTCAGGGTTAGTCTACTATGGATAGTGCTTTGCAGTGACATCTTCTATCTCAATCTCATCTACATCGTTCAACTCGTTATCACTCCCGGCATCAACTTTTGGAGCATCTTTGACCAACTCGTCAGGATTTAGTCTAAACATTTCAGCAAGCTGTTCATCCGTCAGATCATGAATTATCTCTCCCACTTCCGGAGTGTAGCTCACAGATCTCCTGACTATCCCTTGCAAGTCAAGAATCATTGTAAGTTGAGTCTTAACTTGCTTAAGGGGTTCGACATCATACTCCTCTGTCTGTTGAGCTTCATCTGTTTGATTAAACATTAAGCACATCACACATGAGTCATTACATAACACATTATAACATAAACAAACATAAATGATCATTACTTACATTAATATAATATATAATTCAAGTACGAAAGTTTTTAAAATACATAGACATCTAATAATTACTTTTGTCTTGCTATGTCGATTCTTCAGCTGGAGGAGCTAAGGACGGGGCTCCTTGATCATGGTTTCTTTTAGTACGCCTCTCCTTAGCTTGAGAATTTGAGGCTGACACAGGTGAATCACCTTCCTGATCATCATCATCCTCTTTATCTTTACCGCTCAGTCCTCCTTCATCAACATCTTCCTCAGAATCATCTTCATCCTCATCATCATCATCATCATCATCATCACCATCATCACCATCCTTGATCTTCAATGGCTCGCTCTTAGATCCCTTAAGCTTTAGGAGTATCTTCTTGTTCTTCTTCTCAAGCTCCTCTATGCTCATGACCGACGCCATCACCAGCTCATTTTGACTAGTAAGCGCATGGTAAGCTCGGCCTAAAGCCCTCTCATACTGAGCATTCTTCTCTGTCAGCTGATCGATCTGTTTGCCTTGGGCGTTGTTGACTGTTATCAGCTGGTTAATCTGATTTACTCTCACGTGATCTGTAGCTAACAACTTTAGCACCAACATTTTGAGGTTTGCCAGCTGTTCCTCTAACCTAACAGTGGGTAGAGTAGGTCCTGGTGAGAATGTTTTGGGTGGAGGGACCAACTTGGTGGGTGGTGGTAGTGGTGGTAGATGTGGTGAATATGGGAGGTGGAATGAGAGTGGATAGTGATGGAGTGGCTGTGGTAGTAGTAGTGGGAGGAGTGGTGGTGGAAGTAGTAGCTGTGGTGGTGGTGGTAGGTGATGTGGTGGTGGTGGTAGGTGATGTGGTGGTGGTGGTAGCTGTGAAAGTGGTGGTGGCTGTGGCAGAAGATGTAATAAATGTAAACCTCGACCTCCTACCCTTTTTGGCATGGGGGTTAGCCATTCTCTTCATCCTGGAGCCCTTTGCAATAGGCGCTCCCCCTTGGCTGCTGGACTTGTCAGGGGTGAAGGTAGGATCAGTAACATCAGCATCAGCACCCCTCGACTCAGCCTGGCATCTACCAACCGCCTCGATCCCTCTGTCTGTGGCCACAACTCGGCTCCCGACAGTCCTCACTAACGGCTCATCATCCGACTCCTCATCATCATCGATCAAGAAGTCTTGGTGGAAGGCAGCACCTTCAGTTCCACTAGGTGCCTCACCACCTTGACGTTGCTCATCTTCGTCGTCGTCGTCGTCTTCTTCGTCTGTGGGAGCCATGATGGGCTCGACGTCGGAGTCACTGTCGTCGTGACGCCACTTCTTGCGAGATGGCGCCACGTACCCCTCGTTGGCCAAGTGGCCAAATAGTCTTCTCACCGGGGGCTTGACTTGCTTTCCCCGATAGACCTTCATCCGACCTAGTGTCATATCATCCATAATCTCAAAAACAACTGCATCCTCCCTCTCTTTAGGTAGTGAAGGGAGCTTCTGATCAATGATCATCTGTAGAAATCTTGGGTACATGCAGAACCCCTCCTTCCCCTTTTCCTCTATGTTCTCGACCATACATGAGAATATCCTCGACGCAATGCACTTGATGATGACGTTGGCTAAGTACTTAAACTGGGGGCACATGTTGCTTTTATTGAGCACACCTGCGTTGATGTCCCCAGTGTACTTCATCCGCAGAAAGTAGCCCCTAACTGTCAGAGGGTGTAGCTGGTTGGTCGGGTGGTCAACATCTTCACCTAGATCCAGGACTTGCCTAAGATCGGCTGCTGTAAAACTGATCTCCTGTCCGAAGATCAAGCTCCGGATGTTGTAGGGCTCAGTGGACCTATCAACAGTATCCCCTTCCTAGAAGGTCTGCTGGAGTGATCTGTATGGAGTGCACGGTGTGAATATGGCTTGAAAATCCTCGATCTCCTAAGAAAGGCAATGATCCCCGCAAACTCGGAAGCATTCCAAGTGGTAGCATCTAAGTGAGCACAGATGTTGTGCTTGGGGCTCATGGACCATCTATCAGCCATGTTGCTACAACAAAAGAAACATATACATTAGATTAGTGCATAACAGAAGACAATAGGAACTTAAACAGTTTTGATCAAACTGGCTCAGTCGTACGATTGAATCATACGACTGAGTTCAGTCGTGCGATTGAGCCTGCGACCGAGTTCATTCGTGCTATTGAGTCTGCGACTAAACTTAGTCGTATGCTATGCCATGCGGTTGAATCAGTCGTGCGAATGAACCCATGCGCATGATTCATACGTGCGGTTGAATGGTGCGTCAGGCTCAATCGTGCGACTGAAGTTCATTAGCAAGTCCATTCTCTCCAACCTTGAATGTTGGTCAAAACTTGATGTTTGACGTCATGTTTAGACTCATTAGGTTCGCAGGGACTCTAAATATCACTTAATGTCCTTTATTTCAATGATTATGTCAATTTAAGTGGTCTATTTGAAGAGTTTTACTGATTTCTTGAGTTGAGTCGATTAAGTTAGTTTGGGTTTGATTACACTGGTCATTTAGTTTGATTTCAGTCTCACAATACCTGTAGATGAATGAGAAAACAGTTAGGATCACATTCGGCAAGTAATCAAGGTAAAACAAAATTTGGGCAGAGTGTTTACGTATGAGCGATTTCAAAGAACTTGAAGGGTGGTAAGGGTTACGACCGACTGACCCCCTTATTTATACTATGTTAAATGTTCAATCCTGCGACTGGACCCATACGCATGCTTCATTCGTGCGACTGGGTTTTCAGTCGTGCGACTGGCTCATACTCCTTCATCCAGTCATACAAATGGTTCATTCTGGTGATCCAATCGTATGGATGTTCCATACTCATGGTCCAATCGTATTATTGCCCCATACTCATGGTCCAATCGTGCGATTAGCTCATACTTATGGTCCAATCATGCGATTGGCTCATATTATGGTCCACTCGTGCGATTGGCTCATACTTATGAGTTTGACCTCATACACTTTCACACACTTAAAGTTTTACCTTTTGATATAACATTATGAACACCAATCATCTCAGCCATGACATCTTTGAAGTGAACATCATTTGACCACCTCAGACGTGATCCTTTTAATTTGAACAGATTTGGTCACCTCAGACGTGATTTTTTTTAATTTGAAAACATCTGATCACCTCGGACGTGATCCTTTTTAATTTGAAAACATTTGATCACCTCAGACGTGATCGTTTTAATTTAAAACTGATTGGTCACCTCAGACGTGATCCCTTTTACTGAGTGATTCATAGGTTTCATCTAGTTGTATAGTCCGACGTCTACACTACAAAAGACTAGAAAATAGAGAACAACTTTGAAATTTTAAAAGAAAACAAGAAATGTTTTTGGGTTTTTGATCAGAGATGGATTGAAATCTTTTAGAAAACCGTCTAGCAGATTTTTCTTCCTGAACAGCACAGCTTCAAGTTAATTTGATCATTTCTGGAACGATTCGTTATGGAATCATACACGTATATCAGAATCATTTGGGACATTTTATTCAAACATCTTGATGCTAGATTCTTGTTTTGACCGAGAGTCAATAGCAATTATAGGAAATCACACTAGAGCTATAAGATTCACACAATGATTTCGACTGTCAATAATTGCAGCCACGATGATTGTCAGTATATTTGTCCTCTTAAATCCATACACAGATTTTTGACTCACATTAGTGATGAGTTAGGTTATATTATTTCAACAAGCATTTGTGGATCCCAAACTTATATGGTAATCAACATTCCGCTGGAGATTTTTGAGCGGTCTACGGGCATTTAACAAGAAGAAACTATTCTAAGAGCTTTCAAAGAGACGCCAAGCCTCAGGTCAGTGCCAGCGGACAGTAGAGAGGCGCAAACAACAATGAATTCTAGAATATTTAGGTTATGCTTATCCTCAGGTCAGTGCCATCGTACAACAGAGAGGCACACAACATATCTTCTTGTGAGAGCATTTTTTTGCTTTTTGCACGTAACGCACCAACAACATTAGTCATTAGCTTGATTGCGCTTAACAATTTTTTCTTGTGCTTTGCTCATTTTTATGGTCATCCGCACACATTTGTGGCGTTTATTTTGCTCGTCACCCCTTATTGGAAATACGTTAATTGTGTTAACCAGGGATAAGATGGGAACCCATAGCAAGTTGAACAACTTAGTTTGAATTTAAATCACCAATGAGGTCTACTCATCTATTGTGTTGAATCTACCGACACATCATATAATGGACGAGCAACCTCTAGGTCTACTTTCTCTATGTTACCTCAGTAGCAGACTAGTTTTACTATAATTTTTCCTTTTATTTTCCTTAGAATTCTCAGACTTATATCTTGAATTTTGCATATTAATCATTTAAGTGCTTTTAAGGTCCCAGACAATTTGTTCCCTGTGCACTATCATTTTCCATAAGCTTTGAATCAGAATCACAGATTTGATTTCATTTCTATTTGCTAAGCTGCGCTCCTCCCTCGTTTTTTAAGTAATTAAATACTGCACGAATTAAATATTAAACTAAACTATTCTCCCCCTAAACTTCTAAAACCGAAAATCTTTTTGTGTTTTTGGATTTTAATAGACAGGAAAATAAAATAAAAAAAGAAAATAAAAAGAAACAAAAAAAATTGTGGGACTATGCACTTTCTTCTTCTAGAATCACATCACTTTTCTTTTTCACGCCATTAACCTCTAAAAGATATAAAAACCGTGGTTTATCAAATGCTTTTGTGTAGAGGTCGGCGCGTTGAAAATCCGTTTTAATTTTAACAACATTGGTTAATTGCTTTTCAAAACAATCACGCATAAAGTGATATTTAATACCGATGTGTTTAGTTTTAGGGTGTTGGACCGGATTTTTGGTTTCAGCAATAGCAGCAGAATTATCAACAAAAATAGGGGTGTTAGAAAATTGCAAACCGTAGTCGTGCAATTGCTGTTGAATCCAAATGATTTGTGAACAGCAACTTGCAGCAGCAACATATTCAACATCATAAGTTGACAGACCAACTGATGTCTACTTCTTACACTGCCAGGTGACTAACCGTCTACCAAAGAACTGACATCCCACAGATGTTGACTTGTAATTCATCTTGCAACCACCATAGTCCGAGTCACTATACGTTGTAAGCTCAAAGTCATCATCATGAGGATACCACAACCCGAGTGTTGGAGTACCCTTCAGATAACGAAATCCGTTTAACTCCGATGAGATGATTCACTTTTGGTTTTGCCTGATATCTGGAACAAAGACACGTTGCGTACATAATATCAGGACGAGAGGTTGTGAGGTACATTAAGGATCCAATCATTCCTCTGTACATTGTAGCATCAACCATATCACCATTTTCGTCGGGTGCCACATCGTGGTTAGTGGCAAGTGGAGTTCCAGCAACTTAAGCATTCTCCATGTCGAACCAACTGAGGATATCACCTACATATTTGGTCTAATGCAGGAAGATTCCTTTGGTTGTTTGATCCACCTGTAAGCCAAGGAAGAACTTCATCTCCCCCATAGCACTTATCTCAAACTCTGCTTTCATTACATATTCAAATTCTTTACATAATTCTTCATTCTTGGAACCGAAGATTATGTCATCCACATATATCTGTACCAGCAGTAAATCACCATCTTTTTCTTTGATGAATAACGTACAGTCAATAACTCCTCTGCAAAAACCATGTTTCACTAGATGAGTTGAGAGTTTCTCATACCAGGCTCTAGGGGCTTGATGGAGCCCGTAGAGAGCCTGTCCAGTTTGTAAACTCTATCCCGATGATAAGGATCCTCGAATCCTTCGGGTTGACTGATGTAGACTGTCTCACGGATTTCACCATGAAGGAATGCACTTTTTACATCTAGTTGATAGACTTTAATCTTCATTTTGGATGCATAGGCTAGAAAGATACGAATTGCTTCCATCCGAGCCACATGTGCAAACACTTCATTATAGTCAATGCCTTCGACTTGTCTAAACCCTTGAACCACAAGCCTAGCCTTGTTTCTGATTATGACTCCTTGGTAATATTTCTTACACTTCAAGACCCATTTCATGCCAATCACCTCAGCACCTTTTGGTCTGTCCATAAGGGTCCATACTCCTAACTTCTTGAACTGTAGGAGTTCTTCATGTATTGCACTGACC
Organism: Flaveria ramosissima; assembly: GCA_025215565.1. NCBI lineage: Eukaryota > Viridiplantae > Streptophyta > Magnoliopsida > Asterales > Asteraceae > Flaveria > Flaveria ramosissima. Next base: position 30,651,102 of record CM046035.1, read on the forward strand.
CATGCCTCATCGTTTAGGGCTTCACTCACATATTTTGGCTCAAATTGAGACACAAAACGTCGATATGCACCATCATGAAGATATCCTTTTTCCATGAATGAGGCATAATCAGCCGACTATAGCTGATTTCTGGTTTATACTCCTGATCGAACATCTTCAATGACGTTGACCAAGGGATGATAAACATTAATCCAGGATCCAGGAGTGGTGGGAACAACTACCTCATTATCCTGATTGTGACACCCAGGTTCAGTATCTGAAGTTATTGGAGTATGAGGTTCCGAAGTGTCAGAGGCATCAGGATGTGATGCTTGTGTACTTTCATTAGTGGGAACCTGTTCCTCTTGTTCCACATTTGTAGTCTCAACTACTTCATCATTAGAGGAAGAATCACTTACTTCAAGCTCTCCCCCTGAAGGGCTAGAAGTATCATCTAATGGAGCCGTTGATGTTGAGTCTGGTGGTGGAGCATTCAGAACATCGTACATCATCCTAGAAAAAAGGTCATCATCAATATGAGAAGGCGGTAGATTGAAGGATTTAAAGAATCCCTCATAATCAAAGAAGAAGGAGGGTCCTTTTCCAATAGAGGGATGGTGTATCTTTGAACATCAATGTTGAACCACACTTCTACCTGACCCGTTGAGTTGTTATAAACTCTCTTGTCAGGTATGTTGTATCAGAGAAAGATACCTTCTTCTGCCTTCTCACTAGATTTCCCTGTCTGAGTTTTCTACAGTAGCATGCACGGTGCGCCAAACGGTTCTAGATACTCTAGGTTGGGTTTACGTCGCTGGAGCAGCTCATAACATGTTTTTCCATGTCGTTTGACCACTAAGACTCGATTGAGCGTGTAACACGCACTAGCCACTGCCTAATTCCCGAATTGAATAGGCAGTTTCGAGTCAGCTAGCATTGTCCTGGCAGTCTCTATCAAGCTCTGATTTTTCCTTTCAGCAATGCTATTCATCTGTGGAGTGTAGGCAGAGGTAAATTGATGAACGATTCCTCTCTCTCTACACTATGCCTCCATCCACTGATTCTTGAACTTTGTGCCACTTTTAGCTTGTAGAGTAATTCCAAAGTAGTAACTAGATGTTTGAATGATTCAAAAATTTCTAATTTGGCTTTTAGAAACATCACCCAAGAGAATCTTGAGTAATCATCTGTTACTACAAAGCAATACAGATCTCCAACAATGCTCTTTGTACTGACAGGACCAAACAGATCCATGTGTAGAAGCTCAAGAGGAAGATCAACTGAATTAGCATTCTTTGCCTTTTGAGACTTCTTGGTCTGTTTTCCTTTCTTACATGCTACACAAAAATCCGGAAGTTGGAAGTTCTTGACAGTTACTCCATTCACTAAATCATTTTGAACTAAATGGTTCATCTTCCATGGATTAATGTGTCCCATTCTCATATGCAAGGAGATTGAATCTCTCTCAGTTGCCTTTGACAAGAAGCATTGAATGGTGTGATCAGTTGTAGAAGCTTTTGATAGATCCAAGACATACAAGTCGTTATATCTTGAAGCTGACATAAGAACCTTATCCTCCTCAATCACATAGTCCTTCTTTAACATGTAGCACTTCTTGTTGTCAAATACAACTTTAAATCCTTTATCACAGATCTGGGAGACTGAAAGTAAGTTGTTCTGTAGTTGTTGAACGTAGTTGACCTTGTCAAACTTCACTTTCTCGTTTCCTACTTCGCCTTGAGCGGTGATGTAGCCTCCTTTATTCCCAGCAAACGAAACATGTCCCCCTTTAATTTGTCTGACGTTGAAAATGAGAGACGAATTTCCAGTCATGTGCCTGGACACCCCACTATCAATAATCGAGGTATTAGTGATAGCGCTGTAGCGGACACCCTGCACATACAAAGGAAATGATTAGTTCAGGTTTGGGACCCAAGCCTTAACTGGCTTGGGTGACCCGGAGGAATCACACATAATAAACTCAACCCATTGTCCTTTAGAGGATGAGGGCATATCTTTCTTCTGAAAGTCCTCACTATCAGACACTATACTTGATTTTTCATTCCATAAGCCAATTTGTGTAAGGCCTGTTTGCGATAAACAGACGACTGGCTTATTGTTTGAACTTCAGGTTCACTAATTCTCTTAGGTGGAGTATTAGATCTTGATTTAAAAAAATTGGTTTTGCATTAAAAAGTTCAATTTTCTTCTTGGGCATCTGATAATAAGGAAAATTAGAAGAAATATGTCCTCGTTTTCCATAATTGTAGCAAGATCTCCCTTCTACAGATTGAGGAAAATATTTATGTGGGTTTGAGTTTGGTGAAGGTGTGATCTTTGTCTGGTTGGGTTTTGTCACTTCTCTTTTAGATGTTTCAGCTTCTTTAACAAAATTAATTGTTTTGATATTTTAAACATCTTTAACTTTCATTTTATTTGGACTTTGATGATTAACACATTTTAAGTGATTTAGTCAATTTGGGTTCTGAAGTAGATGTTTGTGACCCTGACCTTACGTTAATCCTTTTAATTTCATCATCCGAATTCTCAACAGGCATTTTTCCTTTTGATTTTAAGGTAGGCTCCTTCTATTTAGTGATAGAGTTCACAAGTTTACTTGTGGAATCATGATCACTAACCAGAGGAGTGGACACCACATGATTCTTTACCAGGTTATTATTGATAGGTCTACATTTAGTATTCAAAAGAATCTCATGTGGTGGTGGAACTACTTTGTAACCCAAACCTTCCCCATTATTTCGTTCTTTCACTAAGTTTTAAACTATGTGAGAAGAACTAGCCCAACTATGCAGTTTTTGTTTTAAAGAATTAACCTCGACTTCCAAAACTGCTTTTCCCTTTTTGGTTTCTTCTAAACAAATTAACTAGAACTTATATATCATTTGATTGATTTAAGGCAACAACCTCGGTTTCCCTTAGTTGTTTTCCCAAAAGTTTTATCTTCTATTTAAAACTGCACTCATTTTGTTTTGATATACGATTAGCTTCAGTGCATAGTTGTAAATCATTTACTAAGGGGCTGTTTGTTTATGTCTGAGTGGGCTGACCCGGCTGACTCGGTCAGCTGGTCAGCCCGTTTGATACTCGCGTGGTGCCAGCTGACCGGGTCATTTCTTCTGACCCAAACCTGAAAAAATCAATTGCTGACCCAAACCATTTGTGCAGCAACCCCCATTTGCACACCACCAACACCCAAATCCACTTCCTGCGCGACCGATCGACCACCTCCCCCTCCCCCTAGGCGACCGATCGAGCACCTCCCATTGCGTGACTTCCCCTGCACGACTTCCCCTGCACGACTTCCCCTGCGCGACCGATCGGAGAACCCAAATCGAGCACCTCCCCCTGCGTGACTTTCCCTGCGCGACCGAGCACCTCCGATTTGCACAGACCGAGCACGTCCCGACTAGCACGAGCCCTAACCGAGCCCCTCCCGAGCGACCTCCCGAGCATCTTTCCCTGCGCGACCGAGCACCTCCAATCATGCCTTTGTTACCCTTGGTGAATATGTGTATGTGTATGTGTATGTAGTCTTGTGATTGGTTTTAATAACCAAACTATGAAGGGATTTTGGTTTTAAAATAAGGACAACTGACCAAACTATGGTAGATTCACCAATAGAGTTCGATTCACCAATAGAGTTTGATTGACATCAGTTGACCAAACGGGGCAATAAGGTTATTTTTCTCATTCAGCAAAGTCAGTCAGATACTAAATCAAACAGCCAAGTTTCACTTAGATGCAGACCCAGTCAGAACTTCTTACTAGGTCAGCTTCTGACTCAGTCAGATCTTACTCAGTTAGCAGTAATCAAACAACCCCTAAGTTATCATTGTGTTCTAATAACCTAGCAAATTTCAAATCAAAGCTTTCTCTAAATTTGTCACATTCATTACAAGCATGGTTTTCAAACAGTTGGTCTTTAGAACTTACCTATGAGGAATCGGTTGAATCACCCAACAAAGCAGATTTAGACTCTTCAGAGGCTGGAGATTCTGAAATTGTTGCTCTGAGCTCTTCCTCAACCAAATGATTTACCACGTTCGCAGCTTCTTCGGAATCCAACATCGCTTGCTCAGCTGCACTCTCACCTTCACTAGCAGACCATCATCTACTGCTTCCACAAAGGCAATATTTGATTTTCCAGGAGAAACAAATTGGAAGGACCAGTCTTGTCCTTCATCACCTTGAGCAGTTAGAGCCTTTGTCTCTTTGCTTGAATAAGCAGTTCCAATCACGTCCTTGTCTTGACGGTTGAATGTGGGAAATGGGTTTCCATTTCCACTTTTCTTGGGCTTTACACATTCACGTTTAAAGTGCCCCTTTTCACCACAGTTGAAGCATGTGACTTTGGTTTTGTCAAAACCAAACGTCGTATCCTTAGTGGCTACTAGGTTTCGTCCCGTCTTCTTGACAAACTTTTTAGCTTCTGACTGCACTTGCCAAGGCCCATATGATGTCCATTCTCTCTAGCTTATTCTCATCAACTTGCTCGTAATCTTCATCTGCAAGATGACAATTTCCAATCTTCGCGGCAACTAAACCATCATAGGATTGGACAACAGCTGCTAGAAGATCCATGTGCTACGTCACAACTTCCACTGTAATATTACTGAGATTCTCGGTCTTCAACTTTGTAGTGTTCCCTTCAGGCACTATGTATTGGGTCCCTGATGACCCTGAAGCAGTGGTTTGGGAAGCAGCAGATGAACTAGACACGAATGTTGTTTGTAATGGTGCTCCTGCAACAGCTGGAGATGAAACTAAGTTCTAGAGTGAAGGATTCTGAACGTAGGATCCTTTCTTTGACTTGTACTTCATTCTCAGTTCTTCCTCTCTTAGCTTCAAGATGAAGTCATTTATGTCTAATGTCACAAGAATGTTATTCTGTCTCAGATTAGAAACAAATGAATCCCATTTCTCAGGCAACCCATCGGCAAAACTTGAAACTTTATCTTCCATTGATGTAGTTACACCATGAGTGTGCAGCTCACTCATGAGATGATAGAATCTGTCAATAACATCATCTAAACACTCATTCCCTATCGAAGAGAAATTATCAAACTCCTTCTTGAGAGCCTTATCCTTCAGTGCCTTTAACGTTGCATTCCTTCGTACCTATTCTCCAATGCATCCCACAACTTCTTAGCCTGCTTGTTCTCAGAGAACTGATGAAAAATGTCCTTCGGTATTGACCGAGTCAACAAGGCATAAACTTTCTTCTCAGCATTGTAAAGAATCTTCTGAGCTTCACTCATTCCTCCCAAGGTTAACTTGACTCCATTAGCACTAACTGGCACCGTATAACCAGTCTCAATGGATGTCCAAAGATTGGGATCAACTCCATTTAAGTAAATCTCAAACCACTGTTTCCACTGAGGATAATCATCTAACGTTATCAGCTTCGGTGGTTTATTATGATTTCCTACCTCATTCTCCAGAAGTAGTAGATTCAGGATGCGTGAGTCCTTCCTGGCAGTAAACGCAGCAAATTGATCTTCCATTTTTATGAACTTCGTACTTGGAGAACATGACAGTTTCAATCGTGCGAATGAACTATGAGTATGGATCACTCGTGCGAATGAAGGGTGCGAATGAATTAAATCGTGCGATTGGATTCAGTCTTGCGTATGAACAAGACGAATGGACTCAGGCGACTAGAGTTGTTCAGTCGTGCGAATGAGTGATGCGACAGGGTTCAGTCGTGCGAATGAAGCATACGAATGAGTTCAATCCTACGAATGAGCTAATCGTGCGACTGAAGGCTGTTGATTTTGCAAAATCGATGATTTTGACACTTTGACACAAAATACGATTTTCCTAAGAACCCTAATCTACCGTATAATGAAAAATTGAAACTTTAATGCTAGAAAACATCGAAAACACCTTTAGAGCAAAGTGGTGACTCTTTTGATTAAAATGTAGGTTTTTGACACCAAACCTAATTGAATCAAACGCAAAATCAAGAGCCAACACTCAGATACCACTTGTTAGTGACCGTGTACGTAAGGAGTACTAACTGATTCTGTGTTAATACCGGATCAAATAGTGCAGAATCCTATTTAATTGGCGATCCAATCAATGAGAATGATAACCCGATCGATATACGATTGAACTAGACGTTAAGAGAGTATGAATCAATCAGGAACGAACTATGAACTTGGACAGACTGTTTGGGACGTTCTGAACGGCTAGGGTATATGTGTATTCGCAATATCTCTTCAAGTGTTTTGTTTTTCCACGAATTAGGTGGTATTTATAGGTTAGGGTTTTTCATTCGTACGATTGAACCATTCGCATGGTTCAGTTCTGCGACTGAATCATGCGATTGAGTCATACGCACGACTGAAGGTGCAGTCGTGCGACTGAGTCAATCTTATGTCTTAATCGTACGACTGATCCAGCCTCCTTGTTCAGCCGCGCGACTGGTTCATAAGCTTTATGTATTCATGCGTATGGTCCATAAGTATGGTCTATTAGCATGAATAATCACCCGACTAGGTTGAACATAATACTCAATCATTATTGACTTAGAATTGTGTACAACAACCTCAAACCTATATAAGAAGTTCATACATATGAATCAAAGATATATAAACATCAAATCATATATCATATGTCATTACTTCGTCAAATTACACATATGTAAGACATGTAAGACTTTTACATTTAAGAACATAAACTAGGAACACATGTATCTACAAATACCATACAACTCTGTAAAAGTAAGAGTCTTAAGGTTCTCAATCCTCTTGATAACAACACAGTAATGTTTCCATTGTCTAGGAAGAGAGGACATGAACTTCCTCATAATGTCCCTGTTCTCAAGAGTAACTCAACATCCATTAGAGTATCCATAATTTCAACATACCTGAAGTATTGTTGAATCATGGTTTCACCTGCTTTGAAGGTGAAGATTTCAAACTGCTACTTCAGGAGGTCCTTCTTGTTCTCCTTGCTTCATTGGACCCCTCATACATGAGTTTCAGTGCTTCCCATAGTTGCTTGGTACTTTTGCACTTCTTGAAGCCTCTGTAGATGGAGTTTGGAAGAGCAGTTTGAAGGGATGTCATGGCTTTCTGATCAATCTCTATTCTTTTTATGTCTTCATCAGTATAGTCAGCCATAACTTTTGGAATCATACCATCAGTAGCAGCTGAAGAGGTTCTTGGTATGTAAGGTCCTTGAACAACAGAGTCCCACATCCTGAAATCTTGAAACTTGATAAAGCCTTCCATTTTTTGACACCAAGTATCAAAGTCTTCAGGAGTGATCAGTTGATACTTTGTCATAGTTCCAATTTCCATATCAGCTTTAGTAATAGCTGCCATTTGATTTGTTAAGTATTTTGTGTGTGTGAGTGATCTTAAGATGGTGAGATCTTATAATCAAGAGCCTGGAATGCTCCAAACCAAATGCACGACCGTTTAAGGGTGGTCACTTACAACACAACAACACAACGAGGAGAGTTCTTTAGAACACTTAACAGATCAAATAGGGAATTGGTAACTTATATTTAAGATACTAAGAACACAAGTAAAGTATGAGACAGAATAGGATTGCAAACAACACAAGTGTATGGGTAATTTAAATGGTCAAAAGAACAACTAAATGACGTTTTAACTAAAAACGGGTACCAACCGGGCGTCGTTTTTGAGAAAAATCCAAGAAAAAGGAGTTTAATGCTAATATTTATAAAAATCATGTCATTTCAGCAAGTTAAGTGATAAAAGACCTAAAAGATTTGAAATATTGGTCAAACAAGCTTTAAATGGTCAAATACGGTTACAAACGCGTTTTAACGTGTTAAACGTAAAAATGAGACTTTCAACTATTAGAGGCAAAATTTCACAATTTAAGGACTTAAAACTTATAAAAATATCTTTTAGATGATACATACTGGTCCAAGACTCAAATTTATGGAAACCCTAAATTAACCGTTAAAACTCTCCGGTTTTACCGCAACCGGGAACGTTAAACGCATAGGTTTTAAACCGGACCCATAAACTGGAATTTTGGAACACTTATTCAATAATAAGTAAATTTTTACTCTAAGAACCTGATTTTTGGTCTTAAGTGTCATAAAGAACAAGAAACCAAACTTGAGGGTAGAAACTGTCAATTTTGAAACCTGAGGGACTAAACTGTAAAATTTTACCAAACTTTATAACCGACTCCTATGAAACTAATAATCACTTGAAAAACAAAATTTCCTTATATCCTTAACCTAATGATGTAAAAATCCTAATTTACATGGAGAAACCATGACCTGCCATAAAAGGAAACTTTTTATACAAACCTTCACGAAATCAGAGCCTTATCCGATAACTAAATTCTTGACACGCTTGTTGGACCTTAAATAAGTTTAGAGCAGTAGCTTATCACTTAATATATTCATGTTAGGGTGCTAGACTTGAGACACTCCCGGCACACGAAGACTATTTTGACTTAACACCTAAGGTGAGTTCTAGTGATTCCCCTTTTTACTACTGTTTTGGTGTGAAACATGCTCTGTTATTTAAGAAAAATATTTGTGCTTTACTTGGTGATTGTATGTGGGATTTATGGTTACCTGCTGATACTTATATCATGATCATTAATTCTTTCATGCACCGCTTGTTTTATATGGATAGATCTATTTGGGGAATCCCCCACACACAGTGGCTTCCGTTCTAGGAAGGATACCCCACTGAGATCCTAAGGGATCGTTTGTGGCATGTAACAGGTTTTGTTAAGAAACTATGGTGAACCATCCGAGCAAGTATGGTTCACTGGTTTGGGGCTCAGTTCTTCCTTCGGGAATATCCGGTTAAACACAACTTTAGAAGAGGCCAACCGGGACTGAGTGCAGGGTTGATTATGATTCTCCCATGATGTTGAAACTATGATTTGTTCCTTTTTATCAAATAAGGATTTGTTAAGTCCTTTTTGTTTTTAAACTTTAAGCACTTGAATTCACTAACTTTTTAGTTGACACAAATTTCTTTTTGAGCATGTTTCAGGTAATTTATGAAGAGATCCTAGCTGTTGTGAAGACCTAGACTTATCCCCGCGACCATGGCATTGGCATATTTTCCTTAATGAACAAATTGAACAATTTTATATCTGTGTTGAACAAGTACAATTTATTTCTATGATTGGTTGTAAAACTCATTTGGGGGCTTGATTTGTTTCTAGCCCCGGTACCTTTTCAAAACATTTAATGCCATGTGATATTCTTTCCTTTGAGCTCTTGTAATGGTTTGTTTCCGCTGCCATATGTTGTTGCTAGTCTGTGACGTCTCACCCTACCTGGGCTCGGGGTGTGACAGATTGGTATCAGAGCCAAAGGTTGTAGAGAAGTCGGGAATACCATTGTAGACCCTAGGCTACAACCCTAATACCCTAGGACTATCCTTGTGGGAAGTGTTGGGATGATCGGGTTGGGTAAATTGATGATTACACTTGATCAACGTAATCATGAATTTACCGGACGCGTAATTTCTATCACGGACTTTTAGGTTATGGTTGGACTTTTTCTGATTTACATTGATGATTTTGAAACTTCAAAAAGGGGATTTAAATGATTTTTATGATGAACTATGTTATCCGATACTATTTGAAGAGACTATTGATTTGGGCAACACGGACAATTATATGTTGGAATAACAGATACTATTGCCATCACTACTATTACTAGTACTATTTTTATAATCATGAGCTATGAGAAACCAAATTACTCATGATGTATTTCTTACAGGACTCAACCTGACACTGAGACCACTCCTACCGGGACCCTAAGAAGGGCGAAGCCTCAGACTGAGTATGAAGCGTACCTCCGGAGATGCGTATATCCAGGATGGATATCCGTCACGTCAGATGACACTGAAGCTTCTGAGGACTCTTCCTCCACATCACTTTCCAGAAGCCGGACGCATTCCCACTCTCCTCACGTAGCTGCTTCTACCCACTCACCCATCCCACCTATTGGGAATAGGGGTGCGCGTACTGTCACCCGTCCTCGCATGAGTGTTAGGCCAGGATCCTCAGTATCCTTTAGGATGCCTCCTCCTCCTCCCCCGCCTGTTAGGATTCCGACGCCGGCACCTCCGCTGTTTGACCCACGTGATGAGCACCTGATGCCACTGAGGCACAGTATGTATGACGGCCCTAGCGTATGGCTGGTGATAGGTACTCCCAGTCGAGTCGCCGGGCAAGCGACGTAGGACCCTCTGATGCGACACTGAATGAAATCTTGAAGACTGTTCGTCGTCACGAGTTGACTCTTCAGCACGCCACGCGGACCTCCCAGTCTGCTCAATTTCAGGCTATGATGGCTACGCATGGAGAGCAGTGTTTGGAGCTGGAGCAGAGAAAGAAGAGTTCAGGATGGTTTGGATGGCTGAAGAAAAAGTGGATGTGAGAGCAGGGGTAAGCAGCGGGATTATCTGCCTTTAGACAGTAGAAGGAATATTTTTGAAGTATTATTCGATACTATTATTATTATTATTATCATGGGGGTGATGGCACCTTCCAATTTGTAAGAGCTTGACTCTAATTCAACTTTGCTGGATGATGCTACTATCTCTATTTATCTACGAACTGTTTGTTTGGATGCTAGATTATTGGGCTATTTAAATTGATATGCAATATGTTGTGTCGTGCTTTGTAATTGGTCCGTGCCCCTTTCTAATTTATTGTCTAACTGTTATGACATGCTTTGAATTAGACCTTGTAAGAATTTCTTAGTGGGTTGTATATACATATGTGCACGCCATGATCCCTCTTCCCGAGCATGGTGTAATAGGGTAATGATGCATAAGCTATTCGAAACAAATTTTGAGATGCTAAACGAATCTATTTGTGATACTATCAGAATGCCGACTCGCAGAGGAAAACGATTTGGACGGCGAGGAGCCATTAGGGGCCGCCGTGAGGAAGCCAGACAGACTGGAAACCAACCTACTCCACCAGGAACTCCCCACAGGGAAAATGCTAATCAAGAAAGCGATGAGAGAATTGCTAACCTCGTAGCTCAGCAACTGGCTAACACCATTCCGACCATTATCACTCAGATCAATGCTGATCGGGATAATGCTAATGGTAATGATCGGCCAGCGAACGACGAGGGCCACGACGAGGAAGCCGAGGCGTTAAAGAACGGATGCTCCTATAAGACTTTCATGGCATGTAAGCCTAAGGACTTATACGGCACTGAGGGTGCCATAGAGACTTACAGATGGATTGAAGAAATGGAAGCGGTCTTGGACATTAGCGAGTGCAAGATGGATCATATGGTGAGGTTCGCATCACAATCCCTCAAGGGATCAGCTCTTGAATAGTGGAAGTCAATTACTTAAACCCGTGGAAGAAATGTGGCTAGCCAAATGAGTTGGACCGAATTCAGAGAGCTAATGACCAGCAAGTATTGCCCCATTAATCAACTCGAGAAGCTAGAGACAGAATTCCTAAGTCTGGAAATGAAAGGTTTCAACTACACGGAATATATCAATCGTTTCTTAGCTCTATCCCGACTTGTTCCCCATCAAGTGACACCTAAAACTAAAGTGTAGCAAGATTCATATGGGGGCTACACCCAAGAGTTAGGGGAATGGTCCGTTCCTCCCAGCCTTCAACCCTACAAGATGCTGTTGACCTTACCAGCAGTTTGACTGATGACTTAATTAGGGCTGGATGGACTGAGCAAGCAAGGGCTGATGAGAAGAGGAAGTTTGTTGGTGAGAAAAGAAAGTGGTTTGAAGTAAAGAGAGCGGTTGGAAGTAGTAGTGGGTCAGGTAGAAGGAGTTCTGAAGGTGCAAGGCGCGATGATCAGGGAAGTAAGACCCAGTGACTGTACTCGGGGACAAGCCCGTTTTGCAACAAGTGCAAGCTACACCATCAAGGGGAATGTAACCCGATGCCCTGTTTCAGATGCAAGAGAACAGGCCATTTAATCAAAGACTGCACTTACGCACCAGGAAAACAATTCTATGAATGCGGAGATCTAGGGCACATGAGGAACAAGTGTCCTAAGCTGGGTAAAGACAAGGATGCCAAGTACAACAAGCCAAAGGGAAGAGCATTCGTTTTGGACCCAGCTGGAGCTCGTAGGGAACCCGATGTGGTTAACGGTACGTTCCTTGTAAACAATCATCCTGCTACTGTTCTGTTCGATACGGGAGCGACTGCTAGTTTTGTCTCTAGTACTTTTAGGCCTTTGATTGACTTAGACGCGTGTGCCTTGACCGATACGTTTACCGTAGAATTAGCTTACGGTAACATTTAAGAAACTAACAAAGTCATCAGTAATTGCTCGCTGAATTTAAAGGGAAGTATGTTTAGGATAAACCTGATGCCCATTAAGTTAGGAGGATTCGATGTGGTTGTTGGTATGGACTTGCTAGCTAAGCATAGAGTCAAAATCGTATGTGATGAGCGTCTACTCAAGATACCGTTGAGTGACAAGGAAGTGTTAGTGGTACAATGCGAAAGGAGTAACACCCTATACCCAATGGTATCCCACTTAAAAGCTACCAAGAGCTTAATGAAGGGATGCCCAACTTTCATAGTTTATGTGATGAAGACCCAAAAGGAGAAGAAGATTGAAGATATTCCCGTGGTTTCTGAATACTCAGAAGTGTTTCCGGAAGACCTACCGGAACTTCCCCCGAACCGACAAGTCGAGTTCCGGATAGATTTACTGCCTGGCGCTGCACTAGTAGCCAAGGCACCGTACCGACTCGCCCCACCTGAGATGAAGGAGCTAATGGCGCAAATTCAAGAACTACTGGACAAAGGATTTATACGTCCGAGTGTCTCTCCATGGGGTGCCCCGGTACTGTTTGTGAAAAAGAAAGTCGGAACCTTGCGAATGTGCATTGATTACAGAGAATTGAACAAGCTGACCATAAAGAACCGTTACCCTCTTCAGAGAATAGATGACCTATTTGATCAGTTGCAATGAGCAAGTTATTTCTCCAAAATAGATTTGAGGTCAGGTTACCACCAACTGAAGATAAGAGAAGAGGACATACCCAAAACGGCCTTCCGAACTAGGTATGGACACTATGAGTATTTAGTCATGCCCTTTAGACTGACTAATGCTCCAGCAGCGTTCATGGACCTCATGAACCGCGTTTGCCGCCCTTACTTCGTCAAGTTTGTGATCGTGTTTATCGACGACATACTGATCTACTCCCTTAGTAAAGACGAGCACGAGAAGCATCTCAGGCTAATACTTGAACTACTCAAGAATGAGCAACTATATGCCAAGTTCTCTAAATGCGAATTCTGGATGCGTAGGATTCAATTCTTAGGACATGTGGTGAATGAGAATGGGATTCAAGTCGACCCTTCCAAGATTGAGGCCATAAAGAATTGGAAGATTCCTGAAACTCCCACGGAGATAAGGCAATTCTTAGGGCTGTTCGGTTACTACCGACGGTTTATAAAGGACTTCTCGCGCATAGTGCAACCCTTGACCGCGCTAACTAAGAAGAACACAACCTTTGTGTGGGAGCGAGAGCAGAACGAGGCGTTTGAAACGCTTAAGGAGAAGTTATGCAGTGCACCTATCCTTGCTCTTCCAGAAGGAGTAGAAGACTTCGTGGTCTATTGTGACGCTTCGCGTCAAGGACTAGGATGTGTATTGATGCAACGCAACAAGGTGATTGCTTATGCATCTACACTGCTGAACGATCATGAGAAGAACTATACGACGCACGATCTGGAATTGGGTGCCGTGGTGTTTGCTCTCAAAATGTGGAGGCACTATCTCTATGGCACGAAGTGCATCATCTACACTGACCATAGAAGTTTGCAACACATTCTTGACCAAAAGATGCTCAACATGCGTCAGCGAAGATGGGTCGAGCTGTTAAACGATTACGAGTGCGAAATCCGCTACTATCCCGGCAAGGCCAATGTTGTGGCAGATGCGTTGAGCAGAAAGGAGAGAGAAAAGACTCTTCATGTACGAGCCTTAAGGATGAGTGTGTATACCAACCTTATCGCAAAACTGAAAGAAGCTCAAAACGAATCATTAACGGAAGAAAGGTTAAAAGAAGAAGGGTTAACCGGAATGGAAAAGCGATTTGAGACAGGGGACGATGGTACATACAGGTACGAAGGGAGAACTTGGGTGCCGAAGCACGGAGGAATTCGAGAAGTAATCCTCGATGAAGCACACAAGTCTAGGTATTCGGTTCACCTTGGAAGTGATAAGATGTACCAGGATCTAAAGGCACTTTTCTGGTGGCCTGGAATAAAGAAATCAATCGCTATTTATGTTGGGAAATGTCTAACCTATGCCATGGTAGAAGCTGAAAATCAAAAACCGTCAGGAACGTTACAACAACCCGAAATCCCAGAATGGAAATGGGATAACGTCACGATGGATTTTGTTACAAAGTTACGCAGAACGTTTAGAGGCCATGATGCTATTTGGGTAATAGTGGATAGGCTAACGAAGTCAGCTCACTTTTTGCCAATTAGAGAAGACTACGACATGACGAAATTGGCCCAACTATATGTCGACGAGATAGTAACGAGGCATGGAGTGCCTTTGTCGATCATCTCCGACCGTGATAGCCGTTTCACTTCATGTTTCTGGAAATCATTCCAGCAGGCTTTAGGAACCCGTTTGGATCTAAGCACCGCGTACCACCCACAAACCGACGGTCGGAGTGAAAGGACTATTCAAACGTTGGAAGATATGTTAAGAGCTTGCGTGATTGACTTTGGCGGAAACTGGGACAACCATCTCCCTTTGGTGGAATTCGCCTACAATAATAGTTACCACGCGAGTATTAAAGCCGCTCCGTATGAGGCTCTATATGGTAGGAAATGCCGATCACCATTGAGCTGGAATGAGATCGGTGATAGCCAAGTGATGGGTCCCGACATCATGTTGGAGACCACTGACAAGATCTTTAAAATTAAGGAGCGACTAAAAGCAGCCAGAGACAGGCAGAAGAAGTACGCTGATAGGAGACGGAAACCTTTAGAGTTTCAAGTGGGTGACAGAGTAATGCTAAAGGTAGCTCCATGGAAGGGAACCGTGAGGTTCGAAAAGAGAGGAAAATTAAGCCCGAGATACATTGGACCATTCGAAATACTGGCAAGAATTGGCCCAGTTGCTTACAAGTTGAAACTACCCCAGGGGTTGAGCCATATACACGACACCTTTCATGTGTCGAACTTGAAGAAGTTTATGGTAGACAAAACCCTGGAGCTACCATTGAAAGAAGCAAGAATAAATGACAAGGTGAACTTCGTGGAAGAGCCCATGGAGATCACGGACCGCTTGGTCAAGCAACTCAGGCGGAGCCGCATACCCAAGGTCAAGGTTAGATGGAACTCAAATCGAGGACCTGAATTCACTTGGGAACATGAAGATGAGATGAGGAAGAATTATCCACACCTTTTCAAACCCACCCGTTCAGACTCTAATCGAAACTAAAATTTTGGGACAAAATTTCCTAAACGATGGGAGAATGTGCCAACCGGCCTCTAGGTTGTTATTCTAACTCTAATTTACTTGCATCATTATCCGTCTTATGTGTACTAATATTAGAAACAATCCAACCCTATCAGTGAATTTGGAAACATTTCTTGCTATTTGTTCCATTTTATGATTTCATGTGATTTTATCTATTTTTAGTTAATTTAGGGTTTACCTTTTTAAAACTTGGTGTCCCGGGAATATTAACTAGCCACCCATACAAAATTTAATCTCATGTGAAACAATTAAAATGTGAGCATACATTCACACATATAAATTTTTGGTTCATGCATGCATGGACATACACAAGACACTACAATTAACATCATCCACCAAATAATATATTCTACCCAATATTACAAAATTACACCACCTAATAATTATTTACAACTAAAATTTAAATTTTAAACTCTCCCACATAAGGCCAAGATCGGCCGCCCCCTCTCCCTCCACTCACCTCTCCTCTACACCACCCACACTCTCACCATTCAAGTTACATGCAAGATCCTTATCACACTACATCTCTCTCTCATTCTCTCAAACTCTCATCAGCTGAAAACACACTCAAAAACACACACACAACCATTCTCTCTAGATTTCCAGCCTTGTTCATCGAAGAACAAGGCATACACATACTCGGCCGACCGAAAATCACAAGAAGGTGGCCACATTCGCGAGCTTTGGACACACCTCTGCATCTTGTTCGACTTTTCCAGCTTTGTTTGAAGATTCTCCAGCCTTGTCCAAGGAGTTTCAAGCTATCCAAGACCATCTACACTCTCCACAACGTGAACAACACCAAGTGTAAGCTTCATGACACCCAAAATGGTCTTTTCATTTGTTTCTTTCACTTCTCTTTTAAAAACACCTCCTCTCTTTGTTGTAGCAGAAACCCGACGCTATTATCTTGTTCTTGAGGAGCTTTCAACTTCACAAGAGGTATCTCACATGTTATATTGGTTATTCTTAAGGTGGAAACTGATTTCCACCATGAAAACCCTCTTTTTGGACTTTTTGCACCATCTAACTTGTAAATCTTGTAACCCTTGAAAGCAAAACTTGTAACCTACTTGTTAATGGTTTAATGGACTCCTAATAACCTGTTTTGAAAGTTACAAAAGAATATACGCCGTGAAAATGTGGTTATAGCTCAAGATACACCTTAAAAACCTTCTTTTTACAAGAAATGATACAATCTAAGCACTTGTTTGAAAACCCTCTCAACCAAGGTTTACAACCTGCTCATGAACGACTTTTCAACACCCTAATAATCTGATATTAAGTTAAATGAGGTTTTGGTAATGTTTAAACACAAGGTTGCACGGATTTACACGTGTTATGGTCGATTATGGCTAAATCACTAAGTTGATGGTTCATTGTTGTGTTGGGTAACCTAGCCGTGAGTTTGGACATAATTTCAGAAAGTTTTGATGAATATTAAGTGTGTGACATATGGTTAATCTCTGGAAATTAAGGGCATGTTAAGATTAGACCCATTTTACTTATTTTCGGGACCCGAAACATGGTAAAACAACCTTAAAAATAGTAAAACATGGTTTTAACCATCTTGAAAATTATTCCATGCTTAATAATGGTTAATAAAATGTTCTGGAGTCAATGGGCAATTTAAATGGTCAAAAGAACAAATAAATGGCGTTTTAACTAAAAACGTGTACCAACCGGGCATCGTTTTTTAGAAAAATCCAAGAAAAAGGAGTTTAATGCTAAGATTTATAAAAATCATTTCATTTCAGAAAGGTAAGTGATAAAAGACCTAAAAGATTTGAAATATTGGTCAAACAAGTTTTAATGGTCAAATACGGTTAAAAACGCGTTTTAACGGGTTAAACGTAAAAACGAGACTTTCAACTATTAAAGGCAAAATTTCACAATTTAAGGACTTAAAACTTATAAAAATATCTTTTAAATGATACCCTACTGATCCAAGACTCAAATTTATGGAAACACTAAATTAACCGTTAAAACTCTCCGGTTTTACCACAACTGGGAACGTTAAACGCATAGGTTTTAAACCGGACCCATAAACTGGAATTTTGGAACACTTATTCAATAATAAGTCAATTTTTACTCTAAGAACCTGATTTTTGATCTTAAGTGTCATAAAGAACAATAAACCAAACTTGAGGGTAGAAACTGTCAATTTTGAAATTTGAGGGACTAAACTGTAAAATTTTACCAAACTTTATAACCGACTCCTATGAAACTAATAATCACTTGAACAAAACATTTCCTTATATCCTTAACCTAATGATGTAAAAATCCCAATTTACATGGAGAAACCCATGACCTGCCATAAAAGGAAACTTTTTATACAAACCTTCACGAAATCAGAGCCTTATCCGATAACTAAATTCTTGACACGCTTGTTGCACCTTAAATAAGTTTAGAGCAGTAGCTTATCACTTAATATATTCATGATAGGGTGCTAGACTTGAGACACTCCCGGCACACGAAGAGTATTTTTACTTAACACCTAAGGTGAGTTCTAGTGATTCCCCTTTTTACTACTGTTTTGGGGTGAAACATGCTCTGTTATTTACGAACAATATTTGTGCTTTACCTGGTGATTGTATGTGGGATTTATGGTTACCTGCGGATACTTATATCATGATCATTAATTCTTTCGTGAACCGTTTGTTTTATATGGATAGATCTATTTGGGGAATCCCCCACACACAGTGGCTTCCGTTCTAGGAAGGATACCCCACTGAGATCCTAAGGGATCGTTTGTGGAATGTAACATGTTTTCTTAAGAAACTATGGTGAACCATCCGAGCAGGTATGGTTCACTGGTTTGGGGCTCAGTTCTTCCTTTGGGAATATCCGTTTAAACACAACTTTAGAAGAGGCCAACCGGGACTGAGTTCAGGGTGGATTATGATTCTCCCACGATGTTGAAACTATGATTTGTTCCTTTTTATCAAATAAGGATTTGTTAAGTCCTTTTTGTTTTTCAACTTTAAGCACTTGAATTCACCAACTTTTTAGTTAACACAAATTTCTTTTTGAGCATGTTTCAGGTAATTTATGAAGAGATCCTAGCTGTTGTGAAGACCTAGACTTATCCCTGCGACCATGGCATTGGCATATTTTCCTTAATGAACAAATTGAACAATTTTATATTTTTGTTAAACAAGTACAATTTATTTCTATGATTTGTTGTAAAACTCATTTGGGGGCTTGATTTGTTTCTAGCCCCGGTACCTTTTCAGAACATTTAATGCCATGTGATATTCTCTCCTTTGAGCTCTTGTAATGGTATGTTTCCGCTGCCATATGTTGTTGTTAGTCTGTGACGTCCCACCCTACCTGGGCCCGGGGTGTGACATGAGTGAAACTGAGTCTTCTGAATCAGAACAAATCAAACAAAATAACTCAAAATTTGACTATGATGAATGTGATGACTTGGATAATTTTGATGAACATGATGATAAATGTGCGGATGCACTAGATATTGGTAAGAATGTTCATTCAAATAAATCCTTCCTAAAGTACTTGAAGAAACCAAAGTGCCTTATCCTCTTTAGCAAAGAAATATACTAAAAACTATTTGCAATAGAATAGCTCACTTAAATGAAGGACTTAAAGAACTTCACAAGCAACAAAAACCTTCAACAGAAATTTATGAGAAGTGTACATCTACGGAAGAAGTAAACATATCTTCCATAGAAAAAGGAAGGCAACCACATAGAAAAAGCAGAACTTTTCTGGAAGAAGAAAGTTTCTTCATCAGTTTCTTCATCAATAGATGATCTACAGAAAAACAAATCTACTGAATCAGTAGAAGATCTGCGGAAGCTAAAAGCAGCAACCACCAAGAAGACAAAACAGAAAGTTGTGAATCCTACGCAACAGAAATCAACGGATGCTAAACAAGAACCCTTTACATTATGTCAGGGAAGGGGAAGAATTCATCAACAACAAAGTTTGAAAAAGAATTGAAGACTCAAAGGCAGCAAAAGAAGAAGAAAGTGCTTGAATCTGAAAATGAGTTAGAGGAGAAGTATTGCAAATGGTGTGACATTAAAAATCACAACACTGAAGACTGTTACTTCAACAATTATTGCTCTATTTGCAATATGAACATTCATATGACTTCTGATTGTTATTTTAACAAACACTGTGCAATTTGTAACAAAAATAACCATTCCACTCAAGAATGTTATTTTAACAAAAAGAACAAGACAAAGAGCATAAAGAAGCAACAATCTGAAAAGGCTGAATCAGACTCTCAATCCAGTGATAGTCAAGAAGATTCATAACCAAAGCAGCTGCAGCAAAAACAAAATTTGCCAAAAACAAAGAAGAAAACATCTGTTGACGGTAAACCTTTGAAAAAAGAAAAAACCACATAAGCAACTCAAAACACCTCACAAAAAGGTGGATTTGATGGATAAGAAAGCAAATACAGATGATACATTCCTTGATCACTTTGAAAAGGGTACTCATATACCACATTCAAAATCAAAGGATGGTGAAACTTTCTACAATCAAGGTTTATCATCAAAAACAAAGAATCAAACAAACAAAGAAAAGGTGAATGAAGAAGAGATTAAAAAACAAAAACAAAGTTCCACAAGCTCATCTTCAACATAATTATCCTTACCACAAACAACACATAATGAATCAATCGAGTCTGAAATTAATACTGAAACATCAAGATTCATTCATGATGGATTTACAATTTTATACACTACTGGAAAACCCAAGATCATTAAGGCTTGGGTTCCCAATTTGAACTGATTTCTTTATATGTGCAGGAACAAAAATGGAGAGCTGACAACAAGTGGTATGTTGACAGTGGTTGTTCCAGGCATATAAAAGGAAACTATTCTCTGCTCCATGACTTCAAATATAAAAATGCCTCTTATGTGGCATTTGGTGGGGATACGAAGGGAGATAAAATTGTTGGTGAAGGAATGGTAACTAATGGTGTGCTCAAAATTGAGAAAGTAAATTACAGTGAAAATTAACAATATAATTTACTGAGTGCGCCTCAAATTTGTGATCAAAATTATACCACATTATTTGATAACACTATATGTTACATTCTTAAGCCAGGTTTTCCAATTCCAGAAGACTGGATCCTTCTTAAAGCATCAAGAAAAGAAAACACATATGTTTTGGATACGAACAATACGTCACTCACAAGCAATGAAACATGCTTGTTGTCTATTTAGAAGATAAATCTCAGTTGTGGCACAGAAGGCTTTGTCATTCCAACATGAAGTATATAAATAAATTGGTGAAAAATGACTTAGTCATTGGACTGCCAAAGAAAGAATTTTATTGTTCAAATCATTGTCCTTCTTGTTATAAAGGAAAACAACATAGGGTGTGTGACAACCGGCCTGTAGGTTGTTATTCTAACTCTAATAAACTTGCATCATTATCCGTCTTATGAGTACTAGTAATAGAAACAATCCAACCCCATCAAGAATTTAGAAACATTTCTTGCTATTCGATCCAATTTATGATTTCATGTGATTTTAATGATTTTTAGTTAGTTTAGGTTTTACCTTTTTAAAACTTGGTGTCCCGGGAATGTTAACTAGCCACCCTTACAAAAATTTAATCTCAAGTGAAACAATTAAAATATGAGCATACATTCACACTTATAAATTTTTGGTTCATGCATGCATGGACATGCACAAGATACCACAATTAACATCATCCACCAAATAATATATTCTATCCTATACTACAAAATTACACTACCTAATAATTATTTACAATTAAAATTTAAACTTAAACATCCACTAGATGCCAAGTTTCGGCCGCCCCCTCTCCCTCCACTCACCTCTCTTCTACACCACCCACACTCTCACCATTCAAGCTTCATGCAAAGACCCTTATCACTAAACCTCTCTCTCTCATTCTCTCAAACTCACATCAGCTGATTACACACTCAAACCATTCTCTCTAGATTTCCAGCCTTGTTTATCGAAGAACAAGGCATTCACACACTCGGTCGACCGAAAAGCACAAGAAGGTGGCCATATTCGCGAGTTTGGACACACCTCTACTTCCTGTTCGACTTTTCCAGCTTTGTTCGAAGATTCTCCAGCCTTGTCCAAGGAGTTTCGAGCTATCCAAGACCATCTACACTCTCCAAAACGTGAACAACACCAAGTGTAAGCTTCATGTCACCCGAAAATGGTCTTTTCATGTGTTTCTTTAACTTCTCTTTTAAAAACACCTCCTCTCTTTGTTGTAGCAGAAACCCGACACTATTATCTTTTTCTTGAGGAGCTTTCAACTTCACAAGAGGTATCACACTCGTTATATTTGTCATTCTTAAGGTGGAAACCGATTTCCACCATGAAAACCCTATTTTTGGACTCTTTGCACCATCTAACTTGTAAATCTTGTAACCCTTGAAAGCAAAACTTAAAACCTGCTTGTTAATGGTTTAATGGACTCCTAATAACCTGCTTTGAAAGTTACAAAAGAATATACACCGTGGATATATGGTTTTAGCTCAAGATACACCTTAAAAACCTTCTTTTTACAAGAAATGTTACAATCTAAGCACTTGTTTGAAAACCCTCTTAACCAAGGTTTCCAACCTGCTCATGAACAACTTGGTAACACCCTAATAATCTGATATTAAAGTTAAATGAGGTTTTGGTAATGTTTAAATACAAGTTTGCAAGGATTTACTCATGTGTTATGGTCGGTTATGGCTAAATCACTAAGTTGATGGTTCATTGTTGTGTTGGGCAACCTAGCCGTGAGTTTGGAAATAATTTCAGAAAGTTTTTATGAATATTAAGTGTGTGACAAGTGGTTAATATCTGGAAATTAAGGACATGTTAAGATTAGACCCATTTTGGTTAATTCAAGACCCGAAACATGGTAAAACAACTTTAAAAATAGTAAAATTTGGTGTTAACCAATTTAAAAAGAATTCAAGGCTTAATAATGATTAATAAAGTGTTCTGGAGTTAATGGGTAATTTAAATGGTCAAAAGAACAATTAAATGACGTTTTAACTAAAAACGGGTACCAACCGGGCATCGTTTTTGAGAAAAATCCAAGAAAAAGGAGTTTAAATCAACGATTTATAAAAATCATGTGATTTCATCAATTTAAGTAATAAAAAACTTAAAGGATTTGAAAAATTGGTCAAAGAAGCTTTAAATGGTCAAATAAGGTTAAAAACATGTTTTAACGGGTTAAACGTAAAAACGAGACTTTCAACTATTAGAGGAAAAATTTCACAATTTAAGGCCTTAAAACATATAAAAATATCTTTTGGATTATACCTACTGGTCCAAGACTCGAATTTATGGAAACCCTAAATTAACCGTTAAAGCTCTCCGGTTTTACCGCAACCGGGAGCGTTAAACGCATAGTTTTTAAACCGGACCCATAAACTGAAATTTTGGAACACTTACTCAATAATAAGTCAATTTTTACTATTAGAACCTGATTTTTGGTCTTAAGTGTCATAAAGAACAAGAAACCAAACTTGAGGGTAGAAACTGTCAATTTTGAAACTTGAGGGACTAAACTGTAAAATTTTACCAAACTTTATAACCGACTCCTATGAAACTAATAATTAATTGAACAACAAAATTTCCTTATATCCTTAACCTAATGATGTAAAAATCACAAATTACATGAAGAAACCATGACCTGCCATAAAAGTAAACTTTTTATACAAACCTTTGCGAATCAAAGCCTTATCCGATAACTAAATTCTTGACACGCTTGTTGCACCTTAAATAAGTTTAGAGCAGTAGCTTATCACTTAATATATTCATGTTAGGGTGCTAGACTTGAGACACTCCCGGCACACGAAGAGTATTTTGACTTAACACCTAAGGTGAGTTCTAGTGATTCCCCTTTTTACTACTGTTTTGGGGTGAAACATGCTCTGTTATTTACGAACAATATTTGTTCTTTACTTGGTGTTTGTATGTGGTATTTATGGTTACTTGCTGATACTTATATCATGATCATTAATTCTTTCGTGAACCGCTTGTTTTATATGGATATATCTATTTGGGGAATCCCCCACACACAGTGGCTTCCGTTCTAGGAAGGATACCCCACTGAGATCCTAAGGGATCGTTTGTGGCATGTAACATGTTTTGTTAAGAAACTATGGTGAACCATCCGAGCAGGTATGGTTCACTGGTTTGGGGCTCAGTTCTTCCTTCGGGAATATCCGGTTAAACACAACTTTAGAAGATGCCAACTGGGACTGAGTGCAGGGTGGATTATGATTCTCCCACGATGTTGAAACTATGATTTGTTCCTTTTTATCAAATAAGGATTTGTTAAGTCCTTTTTGTTTTTAAACTTTAAGCACTTGAATTCACCAACTTTTTAGTTGACACAAATTTCTTTTTGAGCATGTTTCAGGTAATTTATGAAGAGATCCTAGCTGTTGTGAAGACCTAGACTTATCCCTGTGACCATGGCATTGGCATATTTTTCTTAATGAACAAATTGAACAATTTTATATTTGTGTTGAACAATTACAATTAATTTCTATGATTGGTTGTAAAACTCATTTGGGGCTTGATTTGTTTCTAGCCCCGGTACCTTTTCAAAACATTTAATGCCATGTGATATTCTCTCCTTTGAGCTCTTGTAATGGTTTGTTTCCGCTGCCATATGTTGTTGTTAGTCTGTGACGTCCCACCCTACCTGGGCCCGGGGTGTGACATGAGTGAAACTGAGTCTTCTGAATCAGAACAAATCAAACAAAATAACTCAGAATTTGACTATGATGAATGTGATGACTTGGATAATTTTTATGAACATGATGATAAATGTACGGATGCACTAGATATTGGTAAGAATGTTCATTCAAACAAATCATTCCTAAAGTACTTGAAGAAACCAAAGTGCCTTATCCTCTTTAGCAAAGAAATATGCTGAAAACTATCTGCAAGAGAATAGCTCACTTAAATGAAGGACTTAAAGAACTTCACAAGCAACAAAAACCTTCAACAGAAATTTATGAGAAGTGTACATCTACGGAAGAAGTAAACATATCTTCCATAGAAAAAGGAAGGCAACCACATAGAAAAAGCAGAACTTTTCTGGAAGAAGAAAGTTTCTTCATCAGTTTCTTCATCAATAGTTGATTTACGAAAAAACAAATCTACTGAATCAGTAGAAGATCTGCGGAAGCTAAAAGCAGCAACCACCAAGAAGACAAAACAGAAAGTTGTGAATCCTACGCAACAGAAATCAACGGATGCTAAACAAGAACCCTTTACATTATGTCAGGGAAGGGGAAGAATTCATCAACAGCAAAGTTTGAAAAAGAATTGAAGACTCAAAGGCAGCAAAAGAAGAAGAAAGTGCTTGAATCTGAAAATGAGTTAGAAGAGAAGTATTGCAAATGGTGTGACATTAAAAATCACAACACTGAAGATTGTTACTCCAACAGTTATTGCTTTATTTGCAATATGAACATTCACATGACTTCTGATTGTTATTTCAACAAACATTGTGCAATTTGTAACAAAAATAACCATTCAACTCAAGAATGTTATTTTAACAAAAAGAACAAGACAAATAGCATAAAGAAGCAACAATCTGAAAAGGCTGAATCAGACTCTCAATCCAGTGATAGTCAAGAAGATTCATAACCAAAGCAGCAGCAGCAAAAACAATAGTTGCCAAAAACAAAGAAGAAAACATCTGCTGATGGTAAACCTTTAAAAAAAAAAAACCACATAAGCAACTCAAAACACCTCACAAAAAGGTGGATTTGATGGATAAGAAAGCAAATACAGATGATACATTCCTTGATCACTATGAAAAGTGTACTCACATACCACATTCAAAATCAAAGGATGGTGAAACTTTCTACAATAAAGGTTTATCATCAAAAACAAAGAATCAAACAAACAAAGAAAAGGTGAATGAAGAAGAGATTAAAAAACAAAAACAAAGTTCCACAAGCTCATCTTCAACAGAATCATCCTTACCACAAACAACACATAATGAATCAATCGAGTCTGAAATTAATACTAAAACATCAAGATTCATTCATGAGGGATTTACAATTTCAGACACTACTGGAAAACCCAAGATCATTAAGGCTTGGGTTCCCAATTTGAACTGATTTCTTTATGTGTGCAGGAACAAAAATGGAGAGCTGACAACAAGTGGTATGTTGACAGTGGTTGTTCCAGGGATATAAAAGGAAACTGTTCTCTGCTCCATGACTTCAAATATAAAAATGCCTCTTATGTGGCATTTGGCGGGGATACGAAGGGAGTTCAAATTGTTGGTGAAGGAATGGTAACTAATGGTGTGCTCAAAATTGAGAAAGTAAATTACTGTGAAAATTAACAATATAATTTACTGAGTGCGTCTCAAATTTGTGATCAAAATTATACCACATTATTTGATAACACTATCTGTTACATTCTTAAGCCAGGTTTTCCAATTCCAGAAGACTGGATCCTTCTTAAAGCATCAAGAAAAGGAAACACATATGTTTTGGATACGAACAATACGTCACTCACAAGCAATGAAACATGCTTGTTGTCTAAGTTATCAGAAGATAAATCTTAGTTATGGCATAGAAGGTTTGTTCATTCCAACATGAAGAATATAAATAAATTGGTGAAAAATGACTTAGTCATTGGACTGCCAAAGAAAGAATTTTATTGTTCAAATTATTGTCCTTCATGTTATAAAGGAAAACAACATAGGGTGTGTGACAACCGGCCTCTAGGTTGTTATTCTAACCCTAATATACTTGTATCATTATGCGTCTTATGAGTACTAGTAATAGAAACAATTCAACCCCATCATGAATTTATAAACATTTCTTGCTATTTGATCAAATTTATGATTTCATGTGATTTTACTGATTTTTAGTTAGTTTAGGTTTTACCTTTTTAAAACTTGGTGTCCCGAAAATGTTAACTAGCCACCCTTACAAAAATTTAATCTCAAATGAAACAATTAAAATATGAGCATACATTCACACTTATAAATTTTTGGTTCATGCATGCATGGACATGCACAAGATACTACAATTAACATCATCCATCAAATAATATATTCTACCCTATACTACAAAATTACATAATTATTTACAATTAAAATTTAAACTTAAACACCCACTAGATGCCAAGTTTCAGCCGCCCCCTCTCCCTCCACTTACCTCTCTTCTACACCACCCACACTCTCACCATTCAAGCTTCATGCAAAGACCCTTATCACTACACCTCTCTCTCTCATTCTCTCAAACTCACATCAGCTGATTACACACTCAAACCATTCTCTCTAGATTTCCAGCCTTGTTCATCGAAGAACAAGGCATTCACACACTCGGTCGACCGAAAAACACAAGAAGGTGGCCATATTCGCGAGTTTGGACACACCTCTACTTCCTGTTCGACTTTTCCAGCTTTGTTTGAAGATTCTCCAGCCTTGTCCAAGGAGTTTCGAGCTATCCAAGACCATCTACACTCTCCAAAACGTGAACAACACCAAGTGTAAGCTTCATGTCACCCGAAAATGGTCTTTTCATGTGTTCCTTTCACTTCTCTTTTAAAAACACCTCCTCTCTTTGTTGTAGCAGAAACCCGATACTATTATCTTGTTCTTGAGGATCTTTCAACTTCACAAGAGGTATCTCACTCATTATATTTGTCATTCTTAAGGTGGAAACCGATTTCCACCATGAAAACCCTATTTTTGGACTCTTTGCACCATCTAACTTGTAAATCTTGTAACCCTTGAAAGCAAAAATTATAACCTGCTTGTTAATGGTTTAATGGACTCCTAATAACCTGTTTTGAAAGTTACAAAAGAATATACACCGTGGATATATGGTTTTAGCTCGAGATACACCTTAAAAACCTTGTTTTTACAATAAATGTTACAATCTAAGCACTTGTTAGAAAACCCTTTTAACCAAGGTTTACAACCTGCTCATGAACAGCTTGGTAACACCCTAATAATCTGATATTAAAGTTAAATGAGGGTTTGGTAATGTTTAAATACAAGTTTGCAAGGATTTACTCATGTGTTATGGTCGGTTATGGCTAAATCACTAAGTTGATGGTTCATTGTTGTGTTGGGTAACCTAGCCGTGAGTTTGGACATAATTTCAGAAAGTTTTGATGAATATTAAGTGTGTGATAAGTGGTTAATCTCTGGAAATTAAGGACATGTTAAGATTACACTCATTTTGGTTAATTCAAGACCCGAAACATGGTAAAACAACTTTAAAAATAGTAAAATATGGTGTTGACCATTTTAAAAAGAATTCCAGGCTTAATATGGCGTTTTAACTAAATACAGGTACCAACCGGGCATCGTTTTTGAGAAAAATCCAAGAAAAAGGAGTTTAAAGCTATGATTTATAAAAATCATGTGATTTCAGCAATTTAAGTAATAAAAAACCTAAAGGATTTGAAAAATTGGTCAAACAAGCTTTAAATGGTCAAATACGGTCAAAAACGTGTTTTAACGGGTTAAACATCGAGACTTTCAACTATTAGAGGCAAAATTTCACAATTTAAGGACTTAAAACTTATAAAAATATCTTTTGGATGATACCCACTGGTCCAAGACTCGAATTTATGGAAACCCTAAATTAACCGTTAAAACTCTCCGGTTTTACCGCAACCGGGAGCGTTAAACGCATAGTTTTTAAACCGGACCCATAAACTGAAATTTTGTAACAATTACTCAATAATAAGTCAATTTTTACTCTAAGAACCTGATTTTTGTTCTTAAGTGTCATAAAGAACAAGAAACCAAACTTGAGGGTAGAAACTGTCAATTTTGAAACTTGAGGGACTAAATTGTAAAATTTTACCAAACTTTATAACCGACTCCTATGAAACTAATAATCACTTGAACAACAAAATTTCCTTATATCCTTAACCTAATGATGTAAAAATCCCAAATTACATGAAGAAACCATGACCTGCCATAAAAGGAAACTTTTTATACAAACCTTTGCGAATCAAAGCCTTATCCGATAACTAAAGTCTTGACACGCTTGTTGCACCTTAAATAAATTTAGAGCAGTAGCTTATCACTTAATATATTCATGTTAGGGTGCTAGACTTGAGACACTCCCGGCACACGAAGAGTATTTTGACTTAACACCTAAGGTGAGTTCTAGTGATTCCCCTTTTTACTACTGTTTTGGGGTGAAACATGCTCTGTTATTTATGAAAAATATTTATGCTTTGCTTGGTGATTGTATGTGGGATTTATGGTTACCTGCTGATACTTATATCATGATCATTAATTCTTTCGTGAACCGCTTGTTTTATATGGATACATCTATTTGGGGAATCCCCCACACACAGTGGCTTCCGTTCCAGGAAGGGTACCCCACTGAGATCCTAAGGGGTCGTTTGTGGCATGTGACAGGTTTTCTTTAGAAACTATGGTGAACCATCCGGCTAGGTATGGTTCACTAGTTTGGGGCGCAGTTATTCCTTCGGGAATATCCGGTTAAACACAACTTTAGAAGAGGCCAACCGGGACTGAGTGCAGGGTTGATTATGATTTTCCCATGATGTTGAAACTATGATTTATTCCTTTTTATCAAATAAGGATTTGTTAAGTCCTTTTTGTTTTTAAACTTTAAGCACTTGAATTCACCAACTTTTAGTTGACACAAATTTCTTTTTGAGCATGTTTCAGGTAATTTATGAAGAGATCCTAGCAGTTGTGAAGACCTATACTTTTCCCCGCGACCATGGCATTGGCATATTTTCCTTAATGAACAATTTGAACAATTTTATATTTATGTTGAACAAGTACAATTTATTTTTATGTTTGGTTGTAAAACTCATTTGGGGGCTTGATTTGTTTTTAGCCCCGGTACCTTTTGAAAACATTTAATGCCATGTGATATTCTCTCCTTTGAGCTCTTGTAATGGTTTGTTTCCGCTGCCATATGTTGTTGCTAGTCTGTGACGTCCCACCCTACCTGGGCCCGGGGTGTGACAGGATGTCACATAAATCCAAAATTATCAATGCAAACACAACACCCCTTAAATTACTTCACATGGATCTTTTTGGTCCAACCAATGTGATGAGCATTGGCAAAAGGCAATATTGTTTGGTGGTTGGGGATGATTTCGCTAGATTCACATGGGTCTTTTTCTTAAAACAAAAGAGTGAAACATCAGAAACATCAATGGAGTTTGTCACTAAGAATGAAAATCAACTTGATCTAAAAGTTAAAGTTTTGAGGAGTGACAATGGGTCTGAATTTGTTAATACTGTCTTATATTCTTTTTGCAGGATTAAAGACATTGCAAGGCAATTTAGTGCACGAAGAACTCCATAACAAAATGGAGTTGCTGAAAGAAGAAACATAACTCTCATTGAAGAAGCAAGGACAATGCTAGCTGATTCACAATTGCCAATCACCTTTTGGGCTGAAGCAGTGAACACAACATGCAATGTTCAAAACATGACTTTAATTGTCAAAGAACATAACAAAACACCATATGAACTTTTATTTAAGAGAAAACCTTACATAGGATATCTTAGAGCTTTTGGGTGTCATGTGTCTATTTTAAACAAAAAAAAAACAATTAGGAAAGTTTTCAGAAAAGCCTATGATGGATTCTTTGTTGGATATTCTTCAACATCTAAATCATATCGGGTTTACATTCCACAATAAGAACCACCTAAAGTGTCATTTGATGAATCCTTATTTCCAAAATCTGTTAATGGATCATCATGGTTGTTTGATATAGATGCACTCAAAGACTTATTTAACTCTGGTTATTTGAATATTGCAGGTTCTGCGGATACATGCTATCCGTTTGTTCCTCCAAACATGAATGAAGTGTCATTATCTGCTGATCCTCCAAGAATTCAAACTTCAAGTGTTATTGACCATGGAACTACAAATCATGCAAATAATGTAGCACAAAACCAGGCAAATAGATCAACATCCTCAGATGAAAACACTACATCAGCCAGTGCTAACTCTGCATCCGCAGATGAGTGTTCTACATCCGGAGATATGGATATTGCATCAGCAGATGTTCAATCAACCCTAGTAGATATTCCTTTCACCGGAGATGGTTCATTACATTCCAAAGATTTGATGTCAAATAGGTGTAAGGATTCCTATAAGTCTGATACCTCCAAAACATCCAAAGTCTTTCTGCATGCATGCACTGAAGTAAAGAAGTAGAAATGCTTCAGAAGTTTTACACAATGCACTCGAAAAAACATTCTAAGGGTAAAATCTTACCAAGCTTCAAAGACAAAGTATTTCGAAGCCAAAGAGTGAAGAAAAATTTCTTCTGAAGACTTTTAGATACATGCTTTTATCTGATGTACTTTACCATAAAGCTGGACCACCATTCCGCTGCAACTCTGTTCAGTCACCAACTTACATAAGTTGGTGAAAAAGGTCCATGCTTTTGGTAACTGCACATTGAGGTCTTGAATCTGTGCTTTCTACTTTATGTATTTTTTATCGTTTTTGTAATATATTAGGATTTGAGCTATGACATTTCATAGTCACTAGTCAAAATGCAATATGCCTTTTGACTCTACAGTTGTATTTGTAGTTGTCTAGTCTTATGTATCCAGCTTGCCTTCAAAGTATGACCGGCTGTAGGATGTAGTATAAAGTATCTTAAGTACTTGTAACTTTTTTTGTATACTTTGTAATACTTGTAGAAAAACTTAAGAGGAATATACATCATTGTTGTGTGTCTGCATCAACTGTTGAAGTTGAATACATTGTTGCTGCAAGCTGCTGTGCTCAAGTGCTTTGGATTCAGAATAAGATGTTAGACTATGGATTTAACTTCAAGGAGACTCCCATACACATAGATAACAACAGTGCTATCTCTATCACAAAGAATCCTGTGCAACACTCAAGGACAAAGCACATCAACATCAGGTATCATTTGATTAGAGATAACCTTGAAAAGGGATTAATCAAACTAGTCAAAGTTAACACAAATGAACAATATGCTGATCTGTTCACCAAAGCTTTTGATGAACATAGATTCAAATATCTTGCATCAGCTATAAAGATGATTAACTTTGAGTAGCTTTTCTTAAAACTTAATCATATTATTTCAAAAACTTGTGTGTTCTAAGTTGTCTATTTTGTCACCTTCATAAGCCCTTGTTCTCTATGGAAGAAAAATCTTTTTGAAAGACATTCCTTAGATTTTTTAAAATTTGATCTTTTTTTATCCTTTGGAAGATTTATTATTACCTTCTGAATAAACTTATGTCTTAGAAAACAAATAACTACTTTAGTAGATTTACCTTCGGATGAAATTTTCGAAATATCTTCCGAACCTTAAAATTAACTTAAGTACTTATATATTTTCAAAGAACAATTTCCTTCCGAAAACAATTTACCTTCGGTAGTTTTTATTATTCTTAGAATAAAAACTATGAGTAATAAATCTCATCTGTTGCGAAATTCTTAAAACCATTTGGAATATCTTCCGAAGCTATTTTGCCTTCGGAAGCTTTCTTTCAGAACTTCCGAAGCAAAATAACCTTCGGAAGATTTCTCAACTTCCAAGAAAACTACTTTTTGGGAAAAAGTAAACTACTTTTTCAGAGGTGGGACCGACATCCGGATTTCAAAGTTTACCCTCTTTCAATAACTTTGTCTTAAATCCATTTCATATATACACCCAAAGGTTTCCCCTTCATTCACTATCTTCTTCATCTGAACTATTCATCTAACCTAAATTCACCCAAACCGCCTTTGTTCTTCACCTTCCTTCACCCTTATGCTTTTCAAAATGGCCGATCTAAACCGCAAAAACAACCTTGATTTCTCCATGCAACTTCACAGGCGGCACAACCAGGTTGCTCTGTTGAACTCTGAGAAAGATGATAGTTTCTCAGAGGTTTGCCGTTTGCTAGCTCTATCAAACTACTTCACCTCCCTCACTATTGATCCTACTCTCTATGAGGATCATCTGCTTGAATATTGGAAGACCTGTCAAGAGGCCATCATGGATGGGGAGAAGGCACCTGTAAGACCCCGTTCCCGGGAAGCCTCACAGTTGGTTAATCATAGCATAAAATCAATTTAATAATAAATCATTGCAGCGGAAATAATTAAACATTCATTTAAACCTTTGAAAACACATCGTACTCATACATTTGTCATTTAATTGTAAACAAAACATATTACTTGTTCTTAAATTACAATAAAGATTTTCATAAACTTAAATGCCATCCATAGCTCCCCAAGTAGCTCCATGTGCCATCCTCAGCATCAGCGATTACCTGCCAACTATTATGCATAAAAGTCAGCTTCGCTGAGTGAGTTCTAGTTTTAAATAATATAAGAAAATATAAACTTTATCCTTCATATAATGACCATGCATACATCATAGTACATAACATTACTTGCATCATAATAAGCATGTTCATTATCTTTCATTCTTTCATTATCTTTCACTTTCATCATAAACGAGATTGCACAAAGCAAGAGCTCCATGTTGATTGACAACAAATGCCAATCCCTGTCGGTACACATGAAAACGGTAGCTAACCCCCGACAGTTGATCCACACTGCAAGGCACATAGCCCGCTCATGAATACAGATCCATCATCATACATCAGACTCACATAAGTGAAGTCTATCATAGTGCTTGCAAGACTTTTCATCATCATACGGGCCCAGGGGTAACATTCATTAAGTTTCGCTTTTCATTAATATCATCTTCCACTTTAGTATATATAATACTTAACTTATAAAGTACACAACATACCAAGTACTAATCATCATAAAACATAACCGAACCGCTGCGAGACAGCGGGGGTTCGGGGGCGGCAGCCCCTGACAGCGGGGTCCTAGGGGCAGCAGCCCCTAGTGGGGTCCAAGGGGCAACGCCCCTGGCTGGGGCCGGGCTGCCAGGTTTATAATTAAGGATTTATATAGCAGGTTTACTTATAGAAAAATCGTTCTTCCTGTTAAAACACCTTAAAATCGTGGTCATTTAAAAACGTAAATTTAGTATGCATAATAGCCCCAAAACATGGAAAAACTTATAAAATAGGGGATCTAGAACTCACCTGGATACCACGAATAACTTCTAAGCTAAGCTTACAAGGCTAGGATCTCTCTACACAGCCTGCAGAATAGCTAACACTTAAAGGGGTTAATTTCTGCCTAAATTCGCTGCTAATTTCGCTGCAAGATCAGCAATTTCGCAGCTTGGTTCGCCAACAGTTTCGCTGCTAGTTTCACCAGCAGTTTCGCTGCTAGTTTCGCTAGCACCTTCGCTGGCAGTTTCGCTGGCATCTTCGCTGCCAGTTTCACTGCCAGTTTCGCCCAACTTTCGTTGGAAAACCATGTCTGCGAAACTACCTGCGAAACTATAGTTTCGCAGGAAGATCCACAGTTTCGCTGATTGAATATGCAAATTCGCTGGATGAACACTTAGTTTCGCAGATCGCATAAAAATTACGGACCAGACCATTTTTAACCCAAAATCATAACTTTTTACGTCCAATCCCTTAGTTTATCATCCATGAGGCTAAATCTAAGCTTTATACATGTTTTCATACGTAAAAATGTGACCTTTATGCGATTCTTTGCAACTTTTCAAAACCCAAAACCCTAGAATCCGGGTTTGATCTACAGAAGGGTTTAGAGGTCGATTCTTACCTGGATTTGTTGCTTCTTTCTTAGATCTTGATGCTCCAACACCCAGATCTTCAATCTCTTCACCTTAGAAGCTTCAAATCTTGAGTTTTCTCCACTTTCTCTCTCTACTTTCTCTCTCTACGAATTTTGGTGGCTAGGGTTGTAATGATGGAGATGGAGCTGATTTGGGTGGGTTAAGGGCTGATTATGGGCCTTAATCACTTAGGCTCTTGTCCATAAACCCAATTTGGCCCATAACCCATTTCCTTCTTTTATTAAATACCCATTATTTAAGCCCATTATCCTTAATGACTCGTTTCGACTTTTCGGGGTGTTACAAGTCTCCCCCACTTATTTAGGTTTCGTCCTCGAAACCTGTCAGTCATCAAACAACTGTGGATAAAATTTCCTCATCTCCTCCTCGGTCTCCCACGTAGATTCTGACCCTTTTCTGTGTTTCCACTGTACCCGTACTAGTGGAACCACTTTATTCCGTAAGTGCTTCTCTTTCCAATCAAGGATGGCCACCGGCTGCTCTACATAATTAAGCCGTTCATCGACTTCAATGTCCTCAAGTGGTACGACTGCATCATTGTCTGCCAGACATTTTCTGAGATGAGATACATGGAACGTAGGGTGAATTCCACTCAACTCATCAGGTAGTTCTAATCTGTAGGCCACTTCTCCTACCCTTGCGATAATACGAAATGGCCCTATGAATCTTGGGCTTAACTTTCCCCTTTTTCGAAACCTGATGATCCCTTTCCAGGGCGATACCTTGAGCATAACCTTGTCACCAACTTCAAATTCTATCGGTCTACGCCTCTTATCAGCATAAGACTTCTGGCGGTCCTTTGCAGCTTTCATGAACGCCTTAATCTTATCTAACTTCTCAGTTGTGACCTCAATCACTTCAAGACTCCCCAATTCCTTCTGCCCGATGTCACCCCAACACACAGGCGTTCTGCACTTCCTACCGTACAACATTTCGTAAGGTGGCATACCAATGCTGGCATGGTAACTATTATTATATGAGAATTCCGCCAACGGTAAGTGCTCATCCCAGCTTCCTCCAAAGTCGATTACACAGGCTCGTAGCATGTCTTCTAAAGTCTGGATCGTCCTTTCCGACTGACCATCTGTCTGGGGATGGTAAGCCGTACTAATATGCAGTCTAGTCCCCATTGAGTCATGAAACCTCTTCCAGAACTTGGACGTAAACCGCGTGTCCCTATCCGACACGATAGACACTGGCACGCCGTGACGAGCCACGATTTCCTTGATAAATAGCTCTGCCAACCTCTCAGAGGAATACGTCTCACGAATTGGTAGGAAATGGGCGCTCTTTGTTAGACGGTCAACAATCACCCAGATTGTGTCGCTTCCCCTCGCCGTGCGAGGTAGCTTCGTGATGAAGTCCATTGTGATGTGTTCCCATTTCCATTCAGGGATATCCAAAGGCTGGATCTTCCCATATGACTTTTGGTGCTCTGCCTTCACTTGCAGGCAAGTCAGACACTTGCTCACGTACTTAGCCACGTCTAGCTTCATTCCCGGCCACCAGTAATCTTTCTTCAGATCCTGATACATTTTCGTGGCACCGGGGTGTATGGAATATCGAGTTTTGTGAGCCTCATCCATGATTTTCTCCCTTAGATCCCCATAGAGCGGGATCCACATTCTTCCAGATCGGGTTCTAACACCCAAGGTGTTTTCCCCCAAGTCTGAAACTTGTCCTTTCATTCTTTCAGAGTTGACTCTGTCCTCTCTTAATGCCTCATCTTGGAACTCCCTCACTTGTTTCATAACATCAGGCGTCATGATTATTTGGTAAGCCCTCACCCGAATTGGTTCGGGTCGTCCTTTTCGACTAAGGGCGTCGGCAACCACATTGGCTTTGCCTGGATGATAATGAATTTCGCAGTCATAATCCTTGATCAGTTCCAACCACCTCCTCTGCCTCATATTGAGTTCCTTTTGTTCGAAGAAATACTTCAGACTTTTATGATCAGTGAAGATGGTGCACTTCACCCCATACAAGTAGTGCCTCCAAATCTTCAATGCAAACACCACCGCGGCCAACTCTAAATCATGGGTGGGATAATTGGCCTCGTGAACCTTTAATTGTCTAGAAGCATAGGCTATCACCTTCCCTCGTTGCATCAACACGCAACCCAATCCTGCATACGAGGCATCCGAGTAGACCACCAGATCCTCGTTCCCTTCAGGTAACGTCAATACAGGGGCTTGAGTTAACCTCATCTTCAGTTCTAGGAAGGCGTTCTCTTGCTCAGTACCCCATTCATACTTCACGTCCTTTCGGGTCAACTTTGTCAAAGGAGAAGCTATCTTGGAGAAATCCTGGATAAACCTCCTATAGTAGCCTGCCAGGCCTAAGAAACTGCGAATCTCAGATGGCGTCTTTGGAGGTTCCCATTGCATTACCGCTTCAACCTTCGCAGGGTCCACCCTGATCCCCTCAGGATTAACCACATGACCCAGAAATTGAACTTCTCGTAGCCAAAATGCGCATTTAGAGAACTTAGCATATAGCTTCTCACTTCTGAGCGTCTCCAGTACTTCTCGAATATGATCGGCATGCTCCTCTTCACTTTTTGAATAAATCAAGATGTCATCAATGAACACTATCACTGATTTATCCAACATTGGTCGACATACCCTATTCATGAGATCCATGAAAGCAGCTGGCGCGTTGGTTAAACCAAAAGACATGACGAGAAATTCGTAGTGTCCATAACGCGTACGGAACGCTGTCTTAGGAACGTCTTGTTCTTTCACCTTCAGTTGATGGTAACCAGACCGCAGGTCTATCCTCGAAAACCAGCTGGCACCCTGAAGTTGATCGAACAGGTCGTCGATCCTCGGTAATGGATACCGATTCTTTACAGTCAGCTTATTGAGCTCGCGATAGTCAATGCACATCCGCATGCTACCATCTTTCTTCTTGACGAATAAAACCGGAGCACCCCATGGAGAGATACTCGGTCGGATGAAGCCTTTATCCAATAAATCTTGCAACTGGTCCCTCAGTTCTACCATCTCCGAAGGAGCTAATCGATACGGTGCTTTAGCGACAGGTTGAGCTCCCGGTAGCAAATCAATCTGGAATTCGATTTCGCGGTCAGGCGGCACACCGGTCAGGTCTTCAGGAAAGACGTCAGGAAACTCGCGCACTACTGGCACGTCTGAAAATTGTGGCTCTGGCGCATCCACATCTTTTACATAGGCCAAGTAAGCGCTGCACCCACGTCTCAAGTACTTTTCAGCTGTGATCATCGACACGACCTTCGGTACACAGCACACCTTATCTCCACGAATCGTAACAGAACTACCATCGGGCGCTGTTAGACGAATTATCTTCTTACTACATACTATATTGGCTTCATAGGTAGCCAACCAATCCATGCCTAACACCACATCAAAACCTCCTAAGGCCATAACATGCAACCTAGCAGGGAACTTACAATCTTCTAACTCAATCAGGCAATCCTCAACACCTCAGTTACCTTAGTGGACTTACCAATGGCTGTTTCTACATAGAAAGGCTCATCTAACTTTCTACTCTTATCATGCAACAAACGACAAAAGGCAGCAGACACAAAACTCCTACTAGCACCAGAATCAAAGAGCACAGAAGCATATTCATGGTCTACCAGAAACAAACCTGAAACTACTTCTGGGTCTACCCTGGCCTCCTCGCGAGTTATGTTGAATGCCCTCGCCTTCGCCCTTGAACCGTCACCCCTTCCCTTATCTCCAGCTTTAACCGTTCCTGATCCTTCTGGTTTTCCTTTCTTACAGTCTCTCCCCGCATGACCCATCTCACCACACTGGTAACACTTTCCCCCCTTGCAATCCCTAGCATAGTGGCCCTCGCCTCCACATTTGAAACATTTTCCCGTCCCCATTCTGCACTCCCCTGAATGACCTTTTCCACACTTCCTACAAGCACCTCCTTCACCAGTATTTCCCTGTCTCCCAGACTGATCCTCCACCCTCATCCTCTTCTCTCCACTCCGGAAGTTATCACCTCCGAACCTCTTCCCATTTCCATTCTTGTTCCCATTCCATTTCTCCACCCTCTTCTGTACAGGCACTGGGTCTCTCTCATCGTACAACCTCCCAGCTAAATCCACCACAGACCTAAACGTACCCGGTCTGGCTGCAATCATGTGCCTCCTGATGTCCACAGGCAAACCCTGTATGTATCTTTTGATCTTCCTGGACGCAGGTGTCACCATGTCTGGCACAAGTCTTGCAAGTTCATTGAACTTGGAGGTATACTCTTGATGAGTCATGTTCCCAGCCTTCAAATACAAGAACTCCTTTTCAATCTTGTCTAATTCCCGATGGGGACAATACTCCTCCAGCACTAACTCCTTCAACTCAGACCACTTCATCTTGGCTATCGATCGCTTCCCCTCAGCCTGGACAATATTGTCCCACCAGCATAACGCTGAGTCAACGAAGGAATGAGTGGCAAACTTAACTTTTGATCCTCTCGGCACTCACTGATTTCCAGTACCGCTTCCATCTCTCTGACCCAACGATGAGCGGCAGTAGCAGTGCCGTTACCGTCAAAGGTTGGGGGCTTGCACCTTTGAAATGCCCCATAGTTGCACCCTCTAGTAGTCTCTCTCTCGGACTCCTCATCACTGTCGTCATCATGGACTACCACCCTAGGGTTTGATGGCTCCTCTTCAGATTCCTCAGTCCTCCCAGTGGACTTTCCTGAATTCTTCTCACTTTCCTTCCCTTTCTTCTCAGCTCTCTCTCCATCCTTAACTGCTTTGATCACCTCGGTCACCACTGAGGGCAAGACATTTTGCATGACATTGTAGACCTCATCAGCGATAGCCTCCTTCACAGTGGGTTTGAGGGTGGCTGATCCCTCCCCCTCCGGGTGACTATGGAGGTCTGACTCCTCATGAACAGTCTCGGGAGCCTTAGCTTTGCTCCGAGTGACACGTGGCTCAGTAGTACGCCCGCCACGAGCACCTCCTCGGGTCGCCTTCCCAGATTTTCTACCAGCCACAACTAATTCCTATAAGATTCAAACACCAAAACGGTTATTCAAGATAATTGCTCAGATCATTTTAAGTATGGTAAGTCCTTAATTACAGTGGCCAAGTGTGATTAACCACTTACCTTACCCTCCTGTCCCAAGCAATCACTATCCTAACACATATCAGTATTCAAATCTAAAAGCACATAAAACAAATAGCACACGCACATAATTCCGGTTTACTTGAAACTTTTACCTGATGGCACGTAGCTACTTGGATTGGCATCCTTCATTCGGTCCCATTTTCAGTTTAAGTTTAGGTTTTGAAAATAGTTTACCCAATTCTCTTAAACTTTGGCTCTGATACCAACTTGTAAGACCCCGTTCCCGGGAAGCCTCACAGTTGGTTAATCATAGCATAAAATCAGTTTAATAATAAATCATTGCAGCGGAAATAATTAAACATTCATTTAAACCTTTGAAAACACATCGTACTCATACATTTGTCATTTAATTGTAAACAAAACATATTACTTGTTCTTAAATTACAATAAAGATTTTCATAAACTTAAATGCCATCCATAGCTCCCCAAGTAGCTCCATGTGCCATCCTCAGCATCAGCGATTACCTGCCAACTATTATGCATAAAAGTCAGCTTCGCTGAGTGAGTTCTAGTTTTAAATAATATAAGAAAATATAAACTTTATCCTTCATATAATGACCATGCATACATCATAGTACATAACATTACTTGCATCATAATAAGCATGTTCATTATCTTTCATTCTTTCATTATCTTTCACTTTCATCATAAACGAGATTGCACAAAGCAAGAGCTCCATGTTGATTGACAACAAATGCCAATCCCTGTCGGTACACATGAAAACGGTAGCTAACCCCCGACAGTTGATCCACACTGCAAGGCACATAGCCCGCTCATGAATACAGATCCATCATCATACATCCGACTCACATAAGTGAAGTCTATCATAGTGCTTGCAAGACTTTTCATCATCATACGGGCCCGGGGGTAACATTCATTAAGTTTCGCTTTTCATTAATATCATCTTCCACTTTAGTATATATAATACTTAACTTATAAAGTACACAACATACCAAGTACTAATCATCATAAAACATAACCGAACCGCCGCGAGACAGCGGGGGTTCGGGGGCGGCAGCCCCTGACAGCGGGGTCCTAGGGGCAGCAGCCCCTAGTGGGGTCCAAGGGGCAACGCCCCTGGCTGGGGCCGGGCTGCCAGGTTTATAATTAAGGATTTATATAGCAGGTTTACTTATAGAAAAATCGTTCTTCCTGTTAAAACACCTTAAAATCTTGGTCATTTAAAAACGTAAATTTAGTATGCATAATAGCCCCAAAACATGGAAAAACTTATAAATAGGGGATCTAGAACTCACCTGGATACCACGAATAACTTCTAAGCTAAGCTTACAAGGCTAGGATCTCTCTACACAGCCTGCAGAATAGCTAACACTTAAAGGGGTTAATTTCTGCCTAAATTCGCTGCTAATTTCGCTGCAAGATCAGCAATTTCGCAGCTTGGTTCGCCAACAGTTTCGCTGCTAGTTTCACCAGCAGTTTCGCTGCTAGTTTCGC
The DNA here is from genome assembly GCA_025215565.1 of Flaveria ramosissima. NCBI lineage: Eukaryota > Viridiplantae > Streptophyta > Magnoliopsida > Asterales > Asteraceae > Flaveria > Flaveria ramosissima. The sequence goes on from CM046035.1 coordinate 30,691,862, forward strand.
TAGCACCTTCGCTGGCAGTTTCGCTGGCATCTTCGCTGCCAGTTTCACTGCCAGTTTCGCCCAACTTTCGTTGGAAAACCATGTCTGCGAAACTACCTGCGAAACTATAGTTTCGCAGGAAGATCCACAGTTTCGCTGATTGAATATGCAAATTCGCTGGATGAACACGCAGTTTCGCAGATCGCATAAAAATTACGGACCAGACCATTTTTAACCCAAAATCATAACTTTTTACGTCCAATCCCTTAGTTTATCATCCATGAGGCTAAATCTAAGCTTTATACATGTTTTCATACGTAAAAATGTGACCTTTATGCGATTCTTTGCAACTTTTCAAAACCTAAAACCCTAGAATCCGGGTTTGATCTACAGAAGGGTTTAGAGGTCGATTCTTACCTGGATTTGTTGCTTCTTTCTTAGATCTTGATGCTCCAACACCCAGATCTTCAATCTCTTCACCTTAGAAGCTTCAAATCTTGAGTTTTCTCCACTTTCTCTCTCTACTTTCTCTCTCTATGAATTTTGGTGGCTAGGGTTGTAATGATGGAGATGGAGCTGATTTGGGTGGGTTAATGACAGGATCAAAGATCACAAGTTTGAAGTATTAGAGTGTAATGCAGCGGAATGAAGAGAAGAATTAGTCAAATTATAGCAAGAGTATGTTATTTGTAAACAAATGCGAGAGAATATTTTTCTGTGATTTGGAATGTTTCAATAATGCCCAATATTATTGCTAAATCATTCACGGTTACAATAAGGTTGGCACTCCTTATATAGAGTGCAATCACTGCTGTAATCACGGGATGGTGATTACTAGCAGATCTAGTACAGAAATAACTACTTCTTAACAAACTACTGAAATGTTCACAACTACTGAGAACATGTCAGAGTGCTAAGTATAAAACATGAAACAAATGAAAAGAAACTACTGATACTACAACGACTGAAGAACAAACTCTTCAGTCGTTTTACAAAGCTACTGAAAAGAGAAAATATAAAACTACTGAAAGCAAACCGTCACAACTACTGAAGAAGTCCTCTTCAGCTGTTGTGACAACATCTGATACTTTGTCTTCAGCACTTGTCTTCAGACTTTGTCTTCAGCACTTGTGTCTTCAGACTTTTGTCTTCAGCACTTGTCTTCAGACTTTGTCTTCAGCACTTGTCTTCAGACTTTTGTCTTCAGCACTTGTCTTCAGACTTTGTCTTCAGCACTTGTGTCTTCAGACTTTGTCTTCAGCACTTGTGTCTTCAGACTTTGTAATCAGTTGTTGACTTCAGCTGTTGTGGACTTCAGTAGTTGTTGTGACGTCTGTGGGACTTAAAGGTTTTTCTGATCCGGCTCATTGGTTCTTTTGGTCCAACAAACTCCCCCTGAACCAATGCAGCCAAAACCTTTAACTTTATTGAGGTCCCACTTATTGTTGGCAAAATGGATGGTCTTTTTCCTTCTTGATCAGTTGAGAAGATGACCCATATAAGCACCGGCCTGGAAGTAAGTCTCTGGTGATTTGGTTGGCAAAGTATGAATGGGAGCTCTGTATTGGGGAATTGGACACTGAGCTGTTCCCCCATCCATGAAACTCACTTCCCATGTATAAGCCTGTAGGATTCTCTGGTGTATGCTCTGAGAAACATGATTTGTTCTTCCATAGTAAGATTCTCTGGTTCACCATCGAACAATCCTTCACGCCCATACAGCTCTAAGATGTATTTGGCCTGTTTGCCATTTTTGAGCTCAACTGTTGTGATCTGTCTGTAGGCAAACTCATCTGGATGATTACCTTCAAGTAACAGACTGAGCTCATTTTGTTTGAAGTTCTCAAGCTTCTTGTAGACTAACCCCTTCTTGATTACTCTGTTTTCTAACATCTTTTGGGGAGGCTGTTTAGTCTCATAAGCCTTCTTGAAGTCTTCTACAATCTCCCAGGGTGATACTACAAGGACCACTGTGATCTCTTCATCTACAATCCTTTTGATCTGGCCCTTGTATCGTGCAGGAATGTCCTTCTTCACAATTCTGTGAGCCACCCTAGGATCAGGCCACATCCTCACCTTTTCCTTTTGATATTGAAATGTGTTGGCGAGGGTATACAGTCTCAGAGCTTCCTTCTTCATACTTATTATTGATGAAGAAGCAGCATAAGTTTTATCTATACTCTTTAGCATCTCCTCATCATGAAGCCTTTGCAATTGCTCTTACTCTCACAGTTTCCATCTGTGAGGTGGGAGTGATGGGCATAGATTTGGCTTTAGGCAAAGTTAGGACTGCAGAAAGAGGCAGCCTATCTTTTTCCTCATCATCCTCTTCTTCTTCTTCTTCTAGCCTCAACATCCTTCTCTTCTTCTTCTTGGATGCATCATCGGCTGTTGGTTTGAGGGTAAAGGAGTTGGTTTAATGGGTTGTGGTAGTGGTGATTTTGAAGTGGTAGGTTTTGCAGGTTGTTCTAGCATTCTTGTAATGAGTGAGGCTTTGGAGTATTTTGCTAGTTCGTTTCTTTTTCCAGCACCTGCTTCATTTAAAGCTTCAATCACTAATCCCTTTGTATATGCTTCAGACGTACAGATCTTGGTGGTTATAGCCAAGATACTGTCCCTGGTCCATGACTTAATCTCTATCAATGATCTTCCAAGATACTTAGCAATAAATCTGATCATGATCTCCAGTCTTTCTCTTTCTAGCACATCATAGCTTGCCCATCTTGAGTTAATTTCTTCAACTTCAAGTCTTCTAATCTCTGAGTCAAGCTGTGCAGTATCGAACCCTTGTCTATATAGTTGGTCAATAATGGAGTCCATAGATTTACTATGTGTAGCATCCGCCATTTTGACCATCTCATCAAGTTGGAGTTCTTTTTCTTTTCTTTCAATCTTCCTCTTTTATATGTGATGTGAAAGTCTTTGTGACTTTCACTCACTTGATCAGTTTCAGCTCCCTTCACATACTCTTCCTCCTTCTCAGTCTCTTTCTCAACAACCTCTTCTTCCTCCTGTTCTCTCTCTATCAATATGCGCTTCCCTTTGTCTTTCACTGACTGACTCTCCCCCTTTTTGGTTGCATTGGTTGCAAGGGTTTGAGTAGTAGAAAACCTTGTGCTCATAATCTCCTCCACCAGTGGCTGTAGGATTGAGGGAAGTTTGTCATCCAAGGTTTTGATCACAATGTCTGTGATCATTGGGGTGATGAGAGGTAGGGAATTGTGGAATATAGCAGCTGTTTGCTCAGAGGGGTTCTGTCCCTGAGAAACAGTGCCAGAAGTAGAGGCTGGTGGATTGAATGTTTTTAGTGGCTGAGTGTTTAGGAGACCTTCAGGTGAAGGTGCCATCTGTGGGTGTATGGTGGTATCAGATGGACTTGCTTCTTGAGAGAATTGGTCAAGTAGTCTTTGTAGTCTACTGACTTCTTCCTCAAGAATTGTGTTCTGGGCTAGAACATCATAAAAGAAGCCCAGGTCATCATCAGCAGATGCTGAATCACCTGACCTCTTGCTAGTAGCAAGATGTACATGCTCTGGGTGTAGACCAGATGTAGCATGTGCCCCTTTTTCTTGGAACTGGGGACTTCCAGCCTCAGGACGATGTCCTTCATCAGCTGTTGCCTCTGATGAGGTCTTAGCCATGTTACCAGCCTCAGTCTGATCATGTGCTGATGCAGAAGAGGTGGCAGCCTCACCAGATATTCTTGTCTCCGTATCACACTAGGAGACTGAACATTTAAACCCCTGTGCTGTGGGTTGTCAGAAGCATGTTGATCCTCTACCTCAATATCTGTGGTTTTCCCTTTAGGTGGTTGTCTGGGAGGAGGAGAGGCATGCAGCTGAGTCAGCACATTTGCAATTATAAGTGTTGGACTTTGGGGGGCATTTTCATTGGGAGATAGGGTATTATGCACCTGGGGAGAATGGTGAGTTTCAATGGCAATCTCCTCAAATGAGGAAGATTACATATTTGTGGGTACCCCTTCTTTGGTTGCTTCAGGTTCCTTTTGAGAGGAATCCTGAGCGGCTGTGGCTGGGTGAGTCTCTGATATTACTGGGGGGTTTACACCAGTAAGTATATCCTGTCTTGGTGGTACAAGAGCATCTTCAGGGGACTCATCTTCCTGAATAGCTGTTTTGGTTCGTTTTGTTTTTGGTTTGGTGGGGACTTTGGATTTTGTGGTGGTGGCTGTGGGTTCCAGCTGCGTGGGTTTGCGCAGCTTGGCAGCCATTTTGAGTGATTGGTCAGAGTTGTGCCGGGAGTATACTTCAGGCAATACAGCCATAGCAGGGACTCCCAGGCCAACAAGTCCCTCAGCTTGAAGCTGGTTTTCAATTATGGCCATTATAAACCGAGGATATAATATCCAACGGTTAGAAAGTTGTTTTGGGCCATATCCTTGAGCTCTAAGAATAATATTTCAGAAAAATTTAAAGGTTGTTGCTCAAGGATAGAGTACAGTACCTGTTGCCACCTTGTGGACATTTGATCCCATGATGAAGTCTTTGGAGCCAGGCAGACATTTACCATATGAAAGATAAGCCGTTCAGCATCCTGGAAATGTTTCTTCAATATGGTAGAGGCACTCAGGTTGCCTTCGTATCCATGGTGGGCAAATGATAGATCAGTGGTGCCCTTTGGATAGCTGGTCGGGAAAGTGGCATCATCCAGGTTGAGGGTTTGGCGAAGAATCTCTGATTGATGACCACCTTTTGGCTATGGACAAACGAATGAAGTGACTCTGTGTTATTCTCCTCAGAGACAAGAGTGACGTTTGTCCAGAATTGGCTAAGGGATTCGGCATATATGGTGGGGTTTATCAGAAAGGCTGTTTGGTAAGGTGACTGGACCATTAAATCAATGGCGTTGTGAAACTTGGTCCAGAATGGTGATTTAGTAAGGTGAGCGACACAGTTGTGTCGAGGTTTAGTTGCATGGTCGCCATGGATGAAGAGAGGGTACAGAGTTTTTGAACGTTAGGTTTGAGAGTAAAGGTGAGAACTCTGGTGAGGTAAGGGATTTATAGGGTAGGGTTATGAACCGACTGAAGGTTTTGGTGAGTCATCATTTGGTTAAACTGGTGATGACGTGGCATTTACTTTTAGAGGATGAAATGACTGACCGTATGGGTGTGATCATCAGTTGTTATAAAACAACTGAAGACTTGGTTTTAACCGTCAGACATTGAAACAGCTGAAGTCTTTGATTTAGTAGTTATAAAACTACTGAGGACAATTCCGACTTCAGGTGGTGAAACAACTGAGGACAAGGTGTTTGTCATCAGTAGTTATGTAACTACTGAAGACAGTAGTTTTGTCATCAGTTGGTGTAAACAGCTGAAGACTTAGTGGTAGTCTTCAGTAGTTGTAAACTACTGAAGACATAGCTATGGCTTCAGTTGTTTAGAAATAGCAGTTGTAAAAACAACTGAAGAGAAATTACTCATCAGCTGTTGTCGTCAATTCTTAGCTTTTCAGCTGTTTTAGTCTGACCTCCACATTTAAATCCGAGTTTGTTTCATTGGTCATCAGTACTTATCTGCATTTCTGACATCAGCAGTTGTAGTTACATCAGCTGTTGTGATTTCATCAGCTTTTATAGCTACATCAGCTGTTTTAACAAATGAAGTACTTATATATGACGGTTACCAATGATCATCAGTATTTATTACTAAGATTATCGGTAATTGTCACTTATTCTAGCTGCAGCATACCAAGCCTTAACACCAGGTTGTGGAAAGTTGAACTATCCAAAGGCTTAGTAAAAATGTCTGCAAGCTCATCAGCACTAGGAACAAATTTTGGATCAATCAGACCTTTTTCAAAACAATCTCTAATAAAGTGATGTCTGATTTCAATATGTTTAGTCCTAGAGTGCTGACAGGATTCTTGACAATACAAAGAGCTGAAGAACTGTCCATTAACAATGGAGTCTTAGTCTCAGTTATGCCATAATCCAATAATTGGTTTTGAAGCCATAATACCTGAGATGTACAACTTGCAGCAGCAATGTACTCGGCTTCAGCAGTTGATGTAGCAACTGAGGTTTGTTTCTTACTCTGCCAAGAAATCAAACAGTTGCCTAGGAATTGGCATCCACCAGAAGTTGATTTCCTGGTCAACTTACACCCTGCATAGTCACTGTCAGAAAAAGCAACTAATTTACCAGAATGTCTAGTAGAATACCATAAACCTAGAGATGGAGTGCCTTGCAAATATCTAAAGATCCTCTTGACTGCAATCAAATGAGACTCCTTAGGTGCAGCCTGAAATCTAGCACAAACACATGTAGCAAACATAATATCTGGTCTAGAAGCTGTTAGATACATCAAGGACCCAATCATACATCTGTAAAGTGTTTCATCAACCACTTTACCTTTCTGATCTGTATCCAGTTGTGTGGTGTTGCACATGGGAGTAGAACAGGGTTTACAATTTTGCAAATCAAATTTTTCCAAAAGATTTTTTGTATATTTGGACGGATGAATGAAAAATTCCATAGCTTTTTGTTTTGATTTGCAAACCCAGAAAGAATTGTACCTCCCCCATTGCACTCATTTCAAACTTTTGTTGCATCAGCTTTGTAAAGTCATCACACACTGTGGATCGGAGGATGCAAAAATAATATCATCTACATAAATTTGAACAAGTAGATTATGCTACCCTGCTTTCTGAATGAACAAAGTTTTATCTATGGTGCCTCTAGTAAAATTATTTTTCAAGAAGAAAGTTTGATAATGTCTCATACCAGGCCCTAGGAGTTGTTTCAACCCATAAAGAGCCTTATCAAGCTTATACACCCATTAGGATGTTTGTTGTCCTCAAACCTGGTGGTTGACATACATAAACCTCTTTTAATTTTCCCATACAGAAAAGCACTTTTGACATCCATTTGAAAAACTTTAAGATTTGATAAGCAGCATAGGCTAAAAACAATCGAATTGCTTCCAGTCTGGCTACAGGAGCAAAGGTTTCATCATAATCAATACCTTCTTCTTGTGCAAACCCCTGAACCACCAGTCTGGCCTTGTTCTTAACAATAAGCCCATTTTCATCAGTCTTATTCCTAAACACCCATTTAGTGCCTATTGCACACTTACCTGGAGGTAGAGGAACAAGTTCCCACACTTGTTGTTTCTGAACTGAAGAAGCTCAAGCTGCATGGCAATCAACCCATCCATTGTCCTTTAATGCAATGTGATAATTCTTTGGCTCTTGCTGACTAATGAAGAGAGCATAAAAGCAGAAATTTGACAATTGACTTCTTGTTGATACTCCAGCAGTGATATCACCAATGATTTGAGACATAGGGTGATTCTTCAGATCTTGATACACAATGAGATCAGTGCAAGTGTTTGTAGCAGGCTCAGCAGCAACAGATGGTGATGGTGAAGAATTTCCTTGAAACCAATCAGTTGATGGTAGTTCAAAGGAAGTTGAAGTTGTTGAAATCTCATCAGCATTTGTTGTGGATTGTGCTGCTGCTGTAGCTGCAGGAACATCAGGTCTAGCTGAATCAGGCAGTTGATCAGTAAATCTGAAGAGGTGAGTACTGCTATCATCATCATCAGCACCAGCAGTACCACCAGGTGGAGAACTGTTGACATGAGCAACAGCAGGAGTTTGATGAGGAGCATATTGTAGTATGTCCAAATCAAATATCTCCACAGGATTTTGTGGAATCTTGTCCTTTGGAGATTCATTAAACTTAACATGTAGAGTCTCTTCAACCATCTTTGTTCTATAGTTGAAGACTCTGTATGCTTTGCAAGTTGATGAATAGCCAACAAAATATCCTGCATCCACCTTAGAGTCAAATTTCTGGAGTTGATCCCTTGTGTTGAGAATGAAACAAGGACATCCAAAAGCTCTAAAGAATGAAATTAGAGGGGCCAAATGCCAATGATGAAGAACTTCATATGGAGTTTTCATCAACCTCTTATTCACTAGAGCTCTATTTTGTACATAACAAGCAGTATTGATAGCTTCAGCCCAAAAAGTCATTGGCAATCCAGAGTCAGCCAACATGGACCTTGCAGCTTCAATAAGGGTCCTGTTCTTTCTCTCCACTACTCCATTTTGTTCAGGAGTTCTTGGAATGCTAAAATGCCTCTTGATTCCCTTTGAGAGGTAGAACTCATCAAGTGTATTGTTTCTAAATTCAGTTCCATTATCACTTCTAACACACTTGACTGAGAGGGAATACTGCTTCTCAACATACAACACAAAGTTGATAATCTTCTGAGGTGCTTCATCCTTTGAATGCAAAAAGAAAGTCCATACAAATCTGGAGTAATCATCCACAATTACTAGACAGTATTTCTTCTTAGCCATACTCATCACTCTCACAGGACCAAAGAGATCCATGTGAAGAAGCTGTAAGCAGGCTGTGGACTTAGGTTCTCTCTGGAAGGAAATGAAACTTTGTGCTGTTTTCCTTTTAGACAAGCAGTGCAGTCATCTTCACATTTGAACTCCTTCATAGGCAATCCCCTTACTAAACCATGGTTAATCAGCTGATTTATGTTTTTGAGATTAACATGACCCAGCCTTCTATGCCATAGTGTAGATTCTTGAGGGGAAGCCTTGGAAAATAGGCAAGGATGGCCTTTGAGATCTATTTTCTTAGAAAGATCTAAGGCATACACTCTTCCTGTCCTGTTGGCCTTAAGGAGAGTGTGTTTATCCAACACCTTGTCAATCAAACTCAGAACTTTGGATGACAGAATCCGGCAGTTCTGACTTGTGAAAAGAGCAACATGGCCTTTGTCACACATTTGACTGACACTCAAGAGGTTGTACTTGAGATTTTCCACATCGTTAACATCATCAAACTTTATTTCCCCATTGGAAACAAAGCCTTTGCCGATGATGTAACCCTTTGCATCATTGCCAAAAGATACAAATCCCTTCCTTCCTTGAGAGTAGTCATTAAGAAGTGATCTGTTTCCCGTCATATGCATGGATCCTCCACTGTCTACATACCAGATGCCTCTGTGGCATGTTGAAGAACCCTGAGTTACCTGTGAAGATGATGCAGTTGAGCAGGAACCCTCAGTTGATTCCAGAGCCATAAGTGCCAGATTTCCAAAAGGATTATCACCACCATGTGATCAGCACTTGTCAACAGTTGTTCATGACCAGACATGTCATCTGGCAAGCTGCTCCAATCAACAACTTCTGGGGTGAAGAAGCTATGTTGTTGAGGTTGAGGGGTTGATGAGATGGTTGAGGTTCTGGAAGAGCATGAGGTTGTGGTACCATAGGAGCTTGAACTTGACTGGTTTGTGGCATGTAATAACACGGGTAAGGATAAGGCATTTGACCTTGAGGAACAAAATATGCAGGAGATTGTAGTTGAGACTGATGACTAGAATTGACAGGATGTTGCCCTTTGTTTTGTTGACTATTGCTAGGAAAAGTCACAAAAGGTGCAGAGGAATTAGATCCAGATGATCTACATTCTCTAGCAAAGTGTCCAAGCCTTTGGCATCTGTGACACCTCAACTTACTCTTGTCAAAACCAACTTTGGTTTTGCCAGAGAGTCCTGGGAACTTTCTTCCAGTTCTTTTGTAGAACTTCTGAGATCTGATATTTATCAAGGCCATTTGGCTCAAAATATCCATCTCTTCTAAGTCATCATCAGCAATCCCCTTAAGATCATCCATGATGAAGCATAGATTGTCATTATTACACCAGAAAATTGACTATCAACACTCACAAATGCTGAATCAGAAATGTTTGAAGAGAAATCAATATGCTTATCATACTGGCATTCAGATGAAGCATATTCTGACTCATGACTAACCAGAGCAGTGTTGCCTGGTACAAAGTCCTCAGTGAGCTTACCAGATGAAGACAGTTTTCTCTTTTGTTCTATCTCTCTCTCAAATGTGAGCAATTTCCCATGAAGTTGGGTGAGAGATAGTTTGTCCAAATTTGCACTGGAGCGTAGGACAATGGTATATGTATCCCATCTCTCAGGCAGTGATCTGAGAAATCTGTATTCATCTGAACATTAGTATACTCATGTTTGACCATTTTCAATTCAGAGATCAAACAAGAGAACCGCTCAAACTGTTGAGTCAGTGTCTCACCCTTCCTATGAGAGAATGTCTCATATTGTTGGGCAAGGATCTCTCTATTATTTGCCAAGACCTCATCTGTTCCTCCAAATTGTTCTTTCAAGGCATTCCAGAGGTCATGGGCAGATTCATAATGCATTAACCCAGAATAAATTTCATTGGGTAGTGCCATGGCCAGAATTCCATGAGCTTTTGCATCTATCTCAAACAATTTCTTATCCTCATCTGAGTATTGATCCTTCCTCTTCGGAACCATTTGATTGGTTTCCGGGTTATTCACCATAGGCTTGTGTGGACCATGTACCACTGATGTCCAACAACCTGAGCTGTTAACAGACAGGTGATGGAGCATTCGACGTTGCCATATGTTATACTCATTCCTAACCAGCATAGGAGGCTTGGTTGAGGAACCAGTATTGTGAGGATCATTGGAAGGAGTAGTCATTTTGAAACTAAAAACAATTTTATTCAAGCAAAAATTTAGACGCACCACAACAAACTCAATGAAAATCAAGAATAAGTCTCAGGGAATGATTAAAAGCACAGAAAATTCAATCTCTATAACAGTTTCTTGCAAAAGAATGCTAATTCACTCAAACTTGGATCTTGAAGAGCAGTTTCAATGATCAATTATTAGATCGATCAATGATTAACCTGCTCTGATACCATTTGACAGGATCAAAGATCACAAGTTTGAAGTATTAGAGTGTAATGCAGCGGAATGAAGAGAAGAATTAGTCAAATTATAGCAAGAGTATGTTATTTGTAAACAAATGCGAGAGAATATTTTTCTGTGATTTGGAATGTTTCAATAATGCCCAATATTATTGCTAAATCATTCACGGTTACAATAAGGTTGGCACTCCTTATATAGAGTGCAATCACTGCTGTAATCACGGGATGGTGATTACTAGCAGATCTAGTACAGAAATAACTACTTCTTAACAAACTACTGAAATGTTCACAACTACTGAGAACATGTCAGAGTGCTAAGTATAAAACATGAAACAAATGAAAAGAAACTACTGATACTACAACGACTGAAGAACAAACTCTTCAGTCGTTTTACAAAGCTACTGAAAAGAGAAAATATAAAACTACTGAAAGCAAACCGTCACAACTACTGAAGAAGTCCTCTTCAGCTGTTGTGACAACATCTGATACTTTGTCTTCAGCACTTGTCTTCAGACTTTGTCTTCAGCACTTGTGTCTTCAGACTTTTGTCTTCAGCACTTGTCTTCAGACTTTGTCTTCAGCACTTGTGTCTTCAGACTTTTGTCTTCAGCACTTGTCTTCAGACTTTGTCTTCAGCACTTGTGTCTTCAGACTTTGTCTTCAGCACTTGTGTCTTCAGACTTTGTAATCAGTTGTTGACTTCAGCTGTTGTGGACTTCAGTAGTTGTTGTGACGTCTGTGGGACTTAAAGGTTTTTCTGATCCGGCTCATTGGTTCTTTTGGTCCAACAGTTAAGGGCTGATTATGGGCCTTAATCACTTAGGCTCTTGTCCAAACCCAATTTGGCCCATAACCCATTTCCTTCTTTTTTATAAATACCCATTATTTAAGCCCATTATCCTTAATGACTCGTTTCGACTTTTCGGGGGGTTACAAGTAGGCACCGTCTGCCACAGTGCAGGGGAGGACAATCTTCATCACTCCGGCCATCATCAACACTCATCTTCAACTGGATGATGAAGAAGGTGAGATGTCCTTACCAAAGGAAGTTGTTAATCATTCCTTTGAGCAGATGGGCTATGAGGAAGATTTCTCTGTAAAGACCTTCAGCAAAGGAAAGGTCTCATCCCAGTGGAAGTACCTGCTACATGTGGCTATCCACAGCTTGTCCAACAAGCATGGAGGGTGGGACCAAAATCCTAAGGATCTCTCCTTCATAGTGCATGAAATGGTTGAAGGGGTCAAGTTCAGGTACTCTCAGTTTGTATATACGAATTTGCTTGGAAACTTGGACTCCTTAGAGTATTACATGCTTTGTAGATATGTCAATATATTCTCAACTGTGAACTAGGCTCACAGTTGAGAGAAACATGTAACATTCTTAAATTGGGACAGATGAAGCCCGACATCTTTAAAATCATGAAGAAGCCAACTGTAGGCTTCTCTGGGCTAGAAACAGCCCTTGTCCCCCAAAATGTTAAAGCTTATTGCTCAAGGTGACAACCTAGCAACACAAGCTAGTGTTAAATCCACACCTTCTACCTCTGAACCACCTAAAAGACCTCAAATCAACCTCACCTACCAAAGAAAGTCCAAACGAACCCTTGCTCAAGCTATTGAGCTTGTGCAGGCCCCCATATACTCACCCATACAGGAGGAAGCGGATACTAGAGCTCCCACTTCTCCTGAGGAGCAAACCACTCTCATATTTTCAAGGATCAGTACTAAGGTTCCTCAGGCTTAGCCTGATGAGCTCACTAGCTCAACTGCCTTAAGCCTTCACTCTGAGTCTCAACACTCAAGTGAACAACCTTCAAGGACCAGTTACCATCCCCAGCCTTTTCACTTAAACCAACCAATTCCTAACCTTGAATTTTATACTGATGAAGACATAGGTTTCAGTGAGTACCATGAGTCTTTCAACTCTTCCCCTACTCAAATAGAGATGAGTGCTCTTGAGTCTCCTATGTCTTGCCCACATTAGTCACCCATTACTAATGTGGACCTTTGTGAACCTGTTCAGGAGATCCATATGGAAGAGGCTCTTACTTCTGCAAGTGATTACATCATTAGGACCTCAACCATGGCAACTTAGCCCCCCATGATTGTGCATACAAGAACATGAAGCTGGCGGTGAGAGTGAGGACTTTTGTCCAGTTCTCTCCTCCCCCATGATTCTTCAAATGAAGATGAGGGAAATTTGAAACTAAAGATGCAAAAAATGTCTAAAACATGCACTTACCTAGTCTCTAAGGTTAGTCATCTTGAATCTCAAGTGACTACTCTACAAAACAGGGTCAATGATCAGCAACTTGAGATATCTTAGCTCTGGGAAAAACTAGCTGGGAGACCTTTAAGGAGAGCTCAACTAGGAACACAAGAACATGTGGATGTAATTGACCTAACTCCTAGCTCACCTCTGCAAGAGGGTGATGCTACCAAAAGGGGAAGAAAGTCATTGCAATCACAGAACGTGGGAGTTCTTCAGGCAGTATGGACATTGAGGACTCACCATACTCACTTGCAATTGTGCATACTCTGCAACTTCCTCAAGTTCACTTTGATGTGTACTCTATAGACTATCTCATTTAGAGTCTCTTTGAAGAAGGTATTCCAAGGGCTATGTCATCCCCACCCCAAGGAACTTCAAACTACATCATTGGGTGGAGGTATGATGCTGATAGAAGAGCCCTTATTCTTCAAAGAGTTCAAGGGCAGCAAGCGGTATTCAACTTTCAGACCTTGAACTACTATGAAGGTCTTGACCTGATCAACATGCCACTTTTCAACCCAAGCCAATCTAGACAAGCTGGCAGACTGGCACAAAGGATTCAAGACAAGATTACTGAAGAGTTCAGCCTAAGAAGGACACAAAGGCAATTAGGAAATGTCATTGGTCAATAGGATGTTGAGGCAGACCCGAAGATTAGCTTCAAAGGGAAAACCTTGACTGAAAGCCCAGTGATAGAGCCTGAGAGCCTGCCACACCAATAACTACTTCAACAATTCATTCCCTCAGTGAAACACCTACTGGTGAAGGTGTGTCACAGCCTCTCTCTGGCCAGAGCTTGGCTGCTACACCAATAAATGAAGGTCAACGCTCTCTCCACCATGTGTCATAAAGGTCTGTCGATGACAAAGGGAAAAGGATTTCAACTCCTAAGGAGATTGAGGAGGAGGAGAGAGAGAGAGAGAGAGGAAGAGGTAGCTAAGGGGAGAAAGTTCCTTTGGGTCTTCATGCTTCATACAAGCTGCAATCAGAGTTGCCCCGAAACCAAGCACTCAAAATGATGAGTTGAGGGCAGTCAGGATTACTTACCTGCAGGCCAGGAACTATGACATTGATGAGATTATATCTCTCCCTTTAGAGGAACATAGTGAACTAGCAGACATGGAAATGTGTAGGGAGAGAAAGAAAGGAGAGGATGCAAGATTGCTCCTCCAAATCAAAAAAGAAAAGAAATAGAAAAGACTGTACAAGCATGTTCCTACTCTCTCCCCAGTTCAAGAAAGCCCTGTGCAAGAGACTGTGGCAACTCCACAAGAACCTCAGGTAGACAAAGAAACAGATAGGCAAAGTATGATCAACTACCTGAGTGTCGCAGGTCTCTGCCAGACATCTGCACTTCTTCCCTTGTGCTTTAATTGAATTTGAGTATCTCAAACAGCTTGAACTTTGCTCACAAAACGAAAAGCAACAAAGAGAAAGATGAGGGAAGAGGTTGCAAAGTCAAGAGCCATCATCCAAAAGAGTATGAAGAAGTCTGCTAACGGACGAAGGATGATGAGATTCTTGAAGCTGTATGGATTCTCCGGAAGGAGACTTGGCCCTATGCCTCTATCCATAATGGATGAGAACATTAGGTTAATCAAGCAAAATATCAAAAAAGGAGAGCTCATTGATTTACACTTCCCTTTAAGTCAAGCTCCTCTTGAAGTGGAGGTTAAGGTTGAACAACCTCAGACAAGACAACTTGGACCTCCTGATGAGTCTCAGCAAGCTTAATCTTGTGATCCACAGCAGGGTCAAACTCCCTCTCCTTCTGAACCTGTAAGGGAGGAACACCTAACTGAGCAAGACACGACTGATCAACAAGGTGCTGCAGGCCAGTCTTCTTAGTTAAAGTCTTTAAAGAGGAGGAAGAGGATGGCTTCTAAACCAAAGTCAAAAAAGAAGAAGAAGTCTGAATCATCCACCTCCAAGCCTCAGGATGAATCAGATCAACCTGACGAAGTGCATGAAAAGGCAGCCCCATCAACTCCAATTCAAGTGGCTCCTCTTGCATGTGAGAGACCCATCATATCCTGGACCTCACAACTAATCCAGAAAGATGCCATGTGATCAGAGATCATGGTAGTGAAAATGTCTACATATGGCAAGACTTATTCAACCTACCTCTAAAAATGTCTGTGTGATCCTGACCATCTAATGAAAAAGGGTATGGTCATCATCATAATAAGGACTGTCAACAGATAAAGGTCTTCAAATATTTTGGTAGAATCAGCCTAGGGGGAGTTAGTAAGGATTCCTATGAGTCTGATCCAGCCAAATCAACCAAAGTCTTTCTGCATGCATGCACTGAAGTGCAGACGAAGAAATGCTTCATAAGTTTTACACAATGCACTAGAAAAAAACATTCTAAGTGTAAAATCTCCGAAGCCAAAAGTGAAGTCTTCCGAAGCTTCAAACACAAAGTCTTCCGAAGCCAAAGAGTGACTACAAAATTCTTTCGAAGACTTTTAGATACATGCTTTTATTTGATGTACTTTACCATAAAGCTGGACCACCTTTCCGCTGTAACTCTGTTCAGTCACCAACTTACATGAGTTGGTGAAAAAGGTCCATGCTTTTGGTAACTGTACATTGAGGTCTTAAGTCTGTGCTTTCTACTTTATGTACTTTTATCCTTTTTGTAATATATTAGGATGTGAGCTATGGCATGTCATAGTCACTAGTCAAAAGGCAATCTATCTTTTGACTCTACATTTGATTTTGTAGTTGTCTAGTCTTATGTATCCATTTGGCCTTCAAAGTATGGCCGGTTATAGGATGTATTAAAAAGTATCTCAAGTACTTGTAACTTTCTTTATATGCTTTGTAATACTTGCAAAAGAACTTGAGAGCAATATACAATATTCTTGAATGAACATGACTAACTGGGGATCATCTATTCTAGTTGAATCTATTCCACAACAAGAATTCATAAGACTCATCCAATGGACAACATTATTGGTGATTTTAATGAAAGAAATACAAGAAGCTAAGGGGGAGCTGCAAACATTTGTCTCTTCACTTGTTTTCTTTCACAAGTGGTTCCTCTTAATATCACAGCTGCACTAAAAGATAATAGTTGAATTGAAGCTATACAGGAAGAGCTTCAACAATTCAGAAAGCAGAAAGTAAGGAATCTGGTTGATCTACCTAAAGGTTAACATCCAATTGGCACCAGGTGACTCTTTAAAAATAAACTAGATGGAAGAGGTATAATAATGAGAAACAAAGCAAGGCTGATTGCACAAGGATATACTCAAGTAGAAGGACTAGATTATGATGAAGTTTTTGCACCTGTTGCAATGATTGAAGCCATAAGAGTATTCCTAGCCAATGCTTCATATAAGAAGTTCACAGTCTATCAAATGGATGTAAAGTGTGTTTTCTTATATGGGAAAATTGATGAATAGGTCTATGTGGCTCAACCACCAGGTTTTGAAGATCCTGATTACCCACATAGGGTATACAAGCTTCACAAAGCTTTGTATGGGTTTCATCAAGCTCCAAGAGAGTGGTATGAAATATTATCATCTTTCTTGCTCAAGCATGGATATAAAAGGGGAACTATTGATCAGACTTTCTTTCTCAAACAATAATATCAAGACCTCTTAGTTGTTCAAATATATGTAGATGACATTATATTTGGATCAATACATAAGAGACTATGTGTAAGCTTTGAAGAGTTGATGAAATCTGAATTTCAGATGACTTCAATGAGAGAATTAACCTTATTCCTTGGTCTACAAGTTCATTAGAAGCCATATGGCATCTTTATTAATCAAGAGATGTATATTCATCAAATCTTGAAAAAGTACAATCTTACTGATACATCTTCATGCAAAACACCTGCTTCAACAATTGACAAGATTGTACCTGATCCTACATGAAAATCTATTGATCAAATATTGTATAGATCAATGATAGGGTCTCTCATGTATTTAATTGCCAGCAGACCTGACATAATATTTTCTGTGTGTGTTTGTGCTATGTACCAATCAGATTCTAAAGAGTCCCATCTAAATGTTGTTAAGAGGATCTTTAGATATCTCAAAAGGAAACCAACCCTTGGACTTTGGTATCCAAAAGATGGAGACCACTCTCTACTCATATTCAGATAGTGACGTTGGAGGATGCAACAAGAGAAAATCCACAACTGGTGGATGCCAATTCATAGGACAAAAACTTGTTTCATGACAGTGCAAAAGGCAAACAAATGTATATGTATCCACAGCTGAGGCTGAGTACATAGCTACTTCATTTGGTTGCTCTCAAGTTCTTTGGTTGTAAAACCAATTACTTGATTATGGTAACAATTTCCTTCACACTCCAATTCATATTGACAATTCAGTTGCTATGTTCATCACTGCTAATCCAATACAATATAGTAAAACAAAACATATTAAAATCAGTTACCATTTTCTAATGGATTGCTAAAAAAAAGGTTTAATTAAGTTAGTCAAAGTGGATACAACAAATCTGCTTGTTAATTTATTCACTAAAGCCTTTGATTTGGTTAGATTTGATTATGTAATTGAGTTTTTAGGCATGATTAGATTAATCATCATTAACAAAGAAAAGCATGTGTCTATCCTTGTATATGGTCATAAATAAAATCCAAAAACGTTCATAAAAACATACAAAAATACAAAAATATTGTCTTTATTTATTGTGTCTTTTTGATTCAGCATGACATATATATGTGAAATGATAGTACACTATGCCTTTGCTTGCTTTTGAAGTTTTTAAATTTCATTAAAATATGATCAAAAGTGCTTTGATATGTGAGTAGGTTAATCTTGAGTGGAAACTACACTAAGAGCATGCCTAACATAATGCAAAAGTGACTGTATGTGGGAAACTCCATTTTGAGGATACAGCAAGTGAGTCATATGCTGATGTGACCAGCTGATTTTTTCACTAAAGCCTTCGATTCGGTTAGATTTAATTATCTAATTGAGTTTTTGGGTATGATTAGATTAATCACCATTAACAAAGAAAAACATGTGTCTATCCTTGTATATAGTCATAAATAAAATCCAAAAACGTTCATAAAAACATACAAAAATACAAAAATATGGTCTTTATTTATTATGTCTTTTTGATTCAACATGACATATATATGGGAAATGATAGTACACTATGCCTTTGCTTGCTTCCTGAGTTTTTAAATTTCATTAAAATATGATCAAAAGTGCTTTAATATGTGAGTAAGTTCATATTGAGTGGAAACTACACTAAGAGCATGCCTTACATAATGCAAAAGTGACTGTATGTGGGAAACTCCATTTTGAGGATATAGCAAGTGAGTCATATGCTGATGTGACCAAATCACTCATCTAAGCACACTATGTACCAACACTTTCCAATCTCTATCTTTGCAAATAATATTTGCTCTAGTTTGTGTAAACAAAGACCTGGGTTTATGACCACCTTGGTATGCATTTGTAACCAACAGGTGAACAAATCATGATCATTATCATCCCTCTGTTTTGTGTGAACAAAAAACCTGGGTTAAAGGCACCTTTGTTTTACAGAAGTAAAGACCTGGTGACCTGATGATGATCATATCTTAGCTCTCAAAAGAATCCTCTATGCTCAACTATATATTACCTTAAGAGCTTTTGCATGAATGCATTAATGAGATGTCAAATACAACTCAAGATAGAACTTATAACTTAAAGTACATAGTTTCTAAGCGTGAAAGAGTGATTATTTGACTCACAAAATGAGGACATACTCTAATGTGAATTGAATGTGGAGCCCATAACTGTTTCTCTTTAATAAACATCAAAACATGATAAACAACATGCCTAGTTTACACCATACTCTTGTTTGAATTTAAGTGGAAAATCATACTTGCAATCAGAACTAGAATAAGGTCTCATTTCATTAAACAAATTCAAAAGGATAATGCTTAGCGTTATTTATGATCCCATTATATGTTTATATATTATTGTACATAGAATTTAATTCAATTTTGTTTCCTTTAGCTTATTTATTTTCCTGTTCTTTTGGACAGTCATGTGCCTTTCATGCTATTCTTCTACATAAATTTATGATAAATGCCTGAGTTTAACATTGATCCAAATTTAGGGGGAGTAGTTAATTCATGACAGTTTGAAATCAAAATTGTCAAATCAATTGTCAAATGAAGGAATTGGAACTTCAGCACTAACTTGGCTGTAAGATACGTGACATTTTTCAAGTTATAATTCTTCTTGTGCACCAATTTTCATGTAAACGAAGTATACAAGGTCCAAAATCAACAAATGGTTCTATCATTTGAATAGAACCATACAATCAAATACGTTTCAAACCTTACATATAAACATAAGCAGAAGATACAATGCATTTAACTCATCAGCAGAAGCTACAGTGCTTTCAGTTCTGTAGATGCTACAGTGCGAAACTTAATACAAGAAAATTTTAGAAAATGTAGATTGGTAACCTACGGATGTGGTGATATTTTATAATGTATAATACATTTCCATGGATGGGTAACCTATGGAAAATCAAATTATACTTCAATCAAAATTCAATTGTTTAAAGTTATTCATCCGCAGATGTCCTACTAAAAAATTTAAATCCATGGAATAAATAAATTCCATTGAAGGGTAATAAGGAGAGTGGGACCCACTTCATTAAATAAATGAAATTAATGTGTCCAAGGGAGTATAAATGATCTTTTTGACTTTGTATTCATTATTCACTTTTATAGAGCACTTTTTGACCTAGAAACTCGTTAGTCAAACACATCATCCCTCCCTCATCCGATTTCAAATTTCCCAAATCACAAAATCAAACAAATCTTTAACTTGATTTCAGGTCTTTGTTATCAGGGTAATATATATCCTAATCATCAATAATGAACTGTTATCATCTAAACTCTTTGTATTGTTAGGTGTGATGACTTTGTTCTAACCTAATCTTCTTCATTCTTATGAACAGATGGCTAATCGCTTTGCAAAAGAGCACAATGTATGTGCATTCTTAAATACAGACCACCTTGTATCTGAAGGATGTTGAGATATCATCTGATTCTTACAACGATACAGAATCTTCTGTGCTTTAACAGCGGAGCCTGTGATTCATCCGCAACACATCATAGACTTCTGGATCTCAGCTGCGATAGAAGTGGAAGGAGATACCTAAGTAATAGTGGCTACAGTTAGGAATATGTAGATGAGGATTACTGAACAAATCATTAGGGGAGTACTTGAGCTGGGAGAACAAGAAGCGGGTCACCCTGATGTGTTTAAGAATGAGTATATAAAGAAGATCTTCAACCTAATGGGTTATGATGGTGATTTTGAGAAGGGTGAAATCAAGAAAGGAAGACTGTGCAAGCCGTATATATTCCTATGTCACACCTATCTGAAATGCATTTCAAATAGAAAATCAGGCCTAGATAGGTTTTCAAGGCACATTTCATCTAGAATCATTGGCATATTTGAGGGAAGGACCTACAACTACATGAAATACATCTTTGGTTGTTTGTGTGACCAAATTCGAGTACAAAAAGCTAATATGATGTACATGTTCCGAGGTTCCTACAACTAATCATAAATGTTGAGTTTCCTAGGATAGACAGAGATGGTGATGTGTTTGTTCAAGCTCATTTAGGAAGATCTATCCTGAACAAGATAAATGCCTCAGTTTAACATTGATCCAAATTTAGGGCGAGTAGTTAATTCATGACAGTTTGAAATCAAAATTGTCAAATCAATTGTCAAATGAAGGAATTGGAACTTCAGCACTAACTTGGCTGTAAGATACGTGAAATTTTTCAAGTTATAATTCTTCTTGTGCACCAATTTTCATGTAAACGAAGTATACAAGGTCCAAAATCAACAAATGGTTCTATTATTTGAATAGAACCATACAATCAAATACGTTTCAAACCTTACATATAAACATAAGCAGAAGATACAATGCATTTAACTCATCAGCAGAAGCTACAGTGCTTTTCAGTTCTGTAGATGCTACAGTGCGAAACTTGATACAGAAAAATATTAGAAAATGTAGATTGGTAACCTACGGATGTGGTGATATTTTAGAATGTATGATACATTTCCATGGATGGGTAACCTATGGAAAATCAAATTATACTTCAATCAAAATTCAATTGTTTAAAGTTAGTCATCCGCAGATGTCCTACTAAAAAATTAAAATCTATGGAATAAATAAATTCCATTGAAGGGTAATAAGGAGAGTGGGACCCACTTCATTAAATAAATGAAATTAATGTGTCCAAAGGAGTATAAATGATCTTTTTGACTTTGTATTCATTATTCACTTTTATAGAGCACTTTTTGACCTAGAAACTCGTTAGTCAAAAACATCATCCCTCCCTCATCCGATTTCAAATTTCCCAAATCATAAAATCAAACAAATCTTTAACTTGATTTCAGGTCTTTGTTATCAGGGTAAAATATATCCTAATCATCAATAATGAACTGTTATCATCTAAACTCTTTGTATTGTTAGGTGTGATGACATTGTTCTAACCTAATCTTCTTCATTCTTATGAACAGATGGCTAATCGCTTTGCAAAAGAGCACAATGTATGTGCATTCTTAAATACAGACCACCCTGTATCTGAAGGATGTTGAGATATCATCTGATTCTTACAACGATACAGAATCTTCTGTGCTTTAACAGCGGAGCCTGTGATTCATCCGCAACACATCATAGACTTCTTGAACTCAGCTGTGATAGAAGTGGAAGGAGATACATAAGTAATAGTGGCTACAGTTAGGAATAGGTAGATTAGGATTACTGAACAAATCATTAGGGGAGTACTTGAGCTGGGAGAACAAGAAGCGGGTCACCGTGATGTGTTTAAGAATGAGTATATAAAGAAGATCTTCTACCTAATGGGTTATGATGGTGATTTTGAGAAGGGTGAAATCAAGAAAGGAAGACTGTGCAAGCCGTATATAATCCTATGTCACACCTATATGAAATGCATTTCAAATAGAAAATCAGGCCTAGATAGGTTTTCAAGGCACATTTCATCTAGAATCATTGGCATATTTGAGGGAATGACCTACAACTACACGAAATTCATCTTTGGTTGTTTGTGTGACCAAATTTGAGTACAAAAAGCTAATATGATGTACATGTTCCGAGGTTCCTACAACTAATCATTAATGTTGAGTTTCCTAGGATAGACAGAGATGGTGATGTGTTTGTTCAAGCTCATTTAGGAAGATCTATCCTGAACAAGATAAATGGAAAATATCAAGATGAAGACATGCCCATGTTTGCACATATGGTTGATCCTAATGCTAACATTCCACCAGAGCTGGTGTGGGAAGACCAAAAAGATAGTTCTCCTGCTGCTTCCAAGCAAGCCTCTCATTTTCCTCCTCAATAACCCATACACCACCATCATCAATCTCCATAAATCCAATCCTCTGCCAGCAAAACACCCAGCCCATCTCACCTATTCATCATGAACCATCACCATAACCTCAATCACCAGCCAGTGAAAACACCTTGCCATCTCTCCTATTCGCCCTCAAACACCAATTTATCAACAACCTCCAACTCCTCAAAATCAATCACCTGAAAGTGTTCATACAGAGCGTATTTCTGCTACACAGTCTCAAAACTCAGTTCACAATAGTGAGACAGAGTTAGCATCTCAAGCAAGCATTGTTCCATTCTCAGTAACCAAATCGCAAACCCATGTTCTCTCAAATAATACTGAGCCAGTGTAACTAATCATTGATCTTCAACACCAACATCAACCTGATCAAGAACTAGCAAATCAAGCAGCTGAGTCTAGTTCAAGTTCTGCAAGTATAGCTCCAATTGAAGGTGATGAGGATGAGATTACAAATCAACATCCTAAAGTTGAAGAGAAAGCAAATTATGTTAATGTTATTGCTTATCATGAAGATGATCTCCGTGATGATGATATCCCAGTGAGCAAAAGTTATCTGGTGGCTGAGTATAAACAAGTTGACTATTAAGTCAAACAAAAGGTCGGAAAGAATAAGAGAGTTGAAGGGAATGATAAAATAAAAGGAGGAGTTAATGAATAAACAAGAAGCAAGGGCAGAAATGATCAAAATCCAACTCCTTTACATTGTTAGATGATGAATTTTTAAATAGGGTTGGATACTTAAACAAAAAAAATGCAGCTATAAAGAGCTTTGATGGAAATCGATATACATTTCCCGTAACAGAAAGGGGGTATGTTAAGAAAAGTAAAGAGTTAGTGCTGTTGAGAAATGAAGAGAAAAATAAAGCTGAACGGATAAGGATCTTTGATCCAGTGGAAATCAAGCTACTCCACCCAAGCTACACTTCATATCTGCATGACAAATTTTTTCCCAAGCTGATTGATGAGAAAGCTCAAAATGATCTATGCTTGTATGTATACTTAATTCAAGTGATTGACAAATTACATGCAAAGGCATACAAAAGAAGAAGATACGAGACAGGGCAGTTAATTGGAACTCATATCAAAGAAGTATCTGCACTTAGAATCTCAGAACAAGATGAGCTGGAGATAGTTCATAATCAGAGTGTTATGGAAACACTTACTACTGAGGAAGATGTTTTGGGTTTAAGCTTTGAAACTTTAAAGATGATCTGCAAGATGGAGATAAAGTACAAGTATGATGATCAAAAGACCACAGTCTCTTACTTCTACAACGAGATAATACCAAGAGTCAAAGAGCTTTCAAGCCTGAAGAGCTGATCTGAAAGTTGCTAAACCTAAGGGGGAGTATTGTTAGATCTGGGAACTATATGTCTAGATCCTTTTTTATAGGCTTAGCACTTTAATCAATGCTTGTAATAAACTCTTGTAATTCACTACTTTATGTATGCATTATGTATATAGGTTAACCCATATCTGTGTTAATTTATATGTATGATTGCAGGTTCAACATCACACTTAGTCAATTTCAGAAATTGACTAAGTGTAAGAAACATCTACGGATGAACATTTACGTTCTTCCGTAGATAATCTTCTTACAAGAAATACATCTGAGAATCTTCTAAGGAAGAACACTCCTGTGCAGATGAAGTCAAGGGTGTGCCGAGACCAAATGCCCGCGGATGAACAACTTGCACTCCAATGAAGTCTACCAAGTGAAGACTCCTACGGAAGGGAAAACTCCTGCGGAAGACAAAGTTCCTGCGGAAGATCAACACTTGTACATTAATTAATTCAAGTCAACAAGTCAAACACTGACTCCAAGAGATTCGTTGTTTCCTTAACAGAAACCCTAAGCCTATAAATACTAGTCCTAGGTTACACATATTGATAACGACTGAACACTAAACATCACACTAATCCACACGATCAATCAAACACAAAAACCCTAGCAGCCGCCATATCAATACACCAACATCATCAATACATTCGTAGCAAACATCATCATTATCAATCATTAGTTGATCATTTGTACTCATTAATTTGTTTTAATGAAAAACTTTTAAATCAAATCTTGTTTATTCATTTATTGTTTTGTTCTTCATTATTAATACTTATTGTGGTTGATATTGACTATTTCATCAATTAAACAACGATTAGTGATAATTCTGCGATCATTAAATCGAACCCAATCTAATACTGATAAAGCCTGATTGCGATCCTTGGATTCACATATTCGACCAAGTATCTCTCCCTGGGGTGCTCCGGTCTTTTTTGTAAAGAAGAAGGACGGTAGTATGAGGATGTGTATCGACTACCACGAGTTAAATAAGTTGACGTTGAAGAATCGATATCCGTTAACCAGAATTGATGACTTGTTTGATCAGCTCCAAGGTGTCAGTTGGTTTTCGAGAATAGATCTTTGATCGGGCTATGTTCAACTGAAAGTGAAGGAGCAGGATATTCCTAAGACAGCTTTTCGCACGCGTTATGGACAATACGAATTCCAAATTATATCCTTTGGATTAACCAACACACCATTTGCTTTTATGGATTTGATGAATCGGGTGTGTGGACCGATGTTGGATAAATCAGTGATTGTGTTTATCGATGATATCCTGATTTATTCAAGGAGCGAGGAGGAACATGTCGGACACATTCGGGAGGTGTTGGAGACGCTTAGAAGAGATAAATTGTATGCTAAGTTCTCTAAGTGCGCGTTCTGGTTACATGAAGTTCAGTTTCTTGGTCAAGTGGTGAATCCCAAAGGGATTATTGTAGACCCGACAAAGGTGGATGCGGCGATGCAATGGAAGTCTCCAAAGATGCCATCCGAGATTCGTAGTTTCTTGGGATTGGTGGGCTATTACAGAAGATTCATCCAAGACTTCTCCAAGATAGCTTCTCCATTGACCAAGTTGACCCGTAAGGATGTAAAGTTTGTATGGGGACAAGAAGAAGAGAAGGCTTTTGAAGAGCTAAAGACGAGGTTGACGCAAGCTCAAGTCTTGACATCACCCAATGGAAGCGAAGACATGATGGTCTATTCGAATGCTTTTTATTTGGGGTTGGGTTGTGTGTTGATGCAACAAGGGAAGGTTTTAGCCTATGCATCTCGATAGTTGAAGATCCATGAGGCTAATTACCCTAATCATGATTCGTAGCTAGCGGGTGTGGTCTCTGTGTTGAATATTTGGAGGCACTACTTATATGGGATGAAGTGCACTATCTTCACCGACGACAAGAGCAAGAAATTCTTCTATGAGCAGAAGGATTTGAACATGAGGCAGAGGAGATGGTTGGAGCTTATCAAGGATTATGATTGTGAGATCCATTACCATCAGGGCAAGGCCAAGATAGTAGCGGATGCCCTTTGCCGAAAGGAGAGACCCGAACCAATCCGGGTGAAAGCTTACCGGTTGGTGATGACCTTTGATGTGATGATACATGTCAAGGGGTTCCAAGATGAGGCGTTGAAAGAAGATCACCTTAACTCCAAAAGGATGAGAGGTCTAGTCACGGAGTTGGGTGAAAACACTCTCGGAGTTTGAACCCGTTTCGGACGGATGTGGATCCCTCGTTATAGAGTCCTACTGAAGATCAAGATTAGGTTGACTCACCTTAGTTAGTGTTTATATTATGTTTAAATTAATAAGATTTATGTTAGATTACTTTGTTTAACATTTGTATTTCGTGCTTTTTGTTGCCCAAGCGAAACTATGAGTGAAACTATAGTTTCGCTCATAGTCAGCAGACCAGGTTCACCTGGCGAAACTATGTTTCATCATCGGGTGAAACTGGTCATGGGTCTGACAGTTTTGTTGTCAAGCAAAACTGTCAGCGAAACTTGCTAGCCTATAAGTTTTTTTGATTTCAACATTGTAGGCAATCTTGTAAAAACCCTAAATCGAAATATTATTGTTGCAAGTCTAATTTTTGTGGCTGGATGCTAATAGAATTCATATTGAGCTTTTGATCATGTTATTGTTTCATTTGTATTCTTTGTTATTGAATACCTTTGATTCTATATCATTGTTGTGTGGTTACCATGGATGTTTGATTAGAGAATTTTGAAGGTTTTGATCATCAATTGCACTGTTTATCGATCAATTGGACCAACAAAATGGTATCAGAGCCTTTGTGCTCTTGATTGATTGATTTTTTGGGTATTTTAGTTTAAAATCACTGTTTCATCAATCCGAATCGATTTTGAGTGATTTAGTTATTGAAATTGATTAAGTTTGGTTAGTACTTGGTGTGAAAAACTTCTGTAATCATTCGATCTTAAGTGCTTTATGATTTGGGTGATTTTGGATAAATTTCGTGTTGAAAACGTTTTTCAGATTCATTCAGCGAAACTGCTAATAATCTAGCGAAACAATATCTTCATTCAGTGAAACTATTGTTGTTTTGTTAGTTGTGCACTTCCTCTTAGCGAAATTGCTACCGAATTTCCCCTTGAAAGAAAGTTCAACTAGTTTCGAGTGAAATTTCTTGCGAAACTAGTATCGATGAGTTGCTTGCTAGCGAAACTACAACCGAAAATCTGAGCGAAATTAGCAGCGAAACTAGCTAATCTTCAGTGAAACTAGCTCATTCCCTTTGAAACTACTTATTTAATCATGTCTAAAATGTCAACTCTTACAATATCTGATTTGGAGAGTGTGGCACCAAACCGACCTCCAAGATTGATCAATGGAGATAACTTTGAAGACTGGAAGAGGTGTTTGAAGGCATTCTTTTATTACACATATCACAATCAGTGGGAATCAATCATCTCTGGTCCGCACATTCCTACTGTTACCGTTGGGGAGGTTGTCTCTCAAAACAAGGATCCATCTACTTTCAATGAGAGAGATGTGAAACTGATTGACAGAGATCAAAAAGCATTCAGAGCTTTAATGTTGTGTCTTTGCACCTGGCATTGCTTTATTCAACACAAAAATGCCAAATCACTGTATGATGCCTTATTTGAATTCTATGATGGGAATGACGTGTTAGTCAAGGACAAATGGATACAGGCTGAGAAAGAGTTCAAGTCATTTGTGAAATACAAGAATAAGAACCTTACTGATTTAACAAATCATTTGTTGATGGTCTCAAGCACTCTAAATAAATATAATGAAAAGCTTACAAATTATGAACAAGTGAATAGGCTGTTGGATTCACTTCCACCTCAATGGAGTCTGCAAGTGCGAATGTTAAAGCAAGAGAGAGGATTCACTGATTACAAGTTCATGGATATCATCAACAAATTGAAGTCTTTTGAATTGGAATTGAAAAGGAGGGAGTTCAATCAGTGTATGGATATCATCATACATCATACGTACAAGTAAATAATCCCATTATTATCTTTCATTATTCGTCTTTATCTTTAACTTTTCTTTGGATCAATGCCAGGTGCTACACCCCAACATCATGCATAAAGCGGGTACTGGGCCGAAGTCTATAAATATACCCCCATACATTGCACCTCCTTTTATTAGCTTGCAAGATTTTTCATCCATTCATTCATTCCTTACGTTCCTCTTTTAATTATCATTAATTTCCGCTTTACGTTACCTAATGATTTACATTCATTTCATAATCATACCACGTAAAGCCACAGAAATAATATAGCAAGGAACATAAACATAAACATAAACATACATAACCATACATGACATCATCAATCACATCACATAAAATATCATTCAACACCATAAAGTCAACTTACATCACCCCCGGGAACACCCCAAGTCAAAGCCTAATACTTCCTTTTTTCCCAAAAATTTCAGAAATAAAACTAAGTCTTAGGCGCATAGGCACTATGCAAGCGCATGGCGTTTCAGGTGCATGGGAACACTTAGGCGCATGGGAACTTTTGGGTGCATGACCCACACTTGAGCATTCTAGCAACATTCTAGGCGCATGGGCGCTATGCAGGCGCATGAGTACCCGGTCACATGGGCAAAACACTTAACCAATTCAGGCAATATCCTAGGCGCCTGGGAACTATTTGGGCGCATGAACTTTGTGCGCTTGGGCGCTAGGGAAACACTTAGGCCATTTTACCGTTGGGCGCATGGGCCATATTTCAGGCGCATGGGCAACCAACCAAGGCTAAACAACATCATTCAATCCCCAAACCAAACCCGAACATGTTCTAAGCTTAGTTTCTACATTCTAAGCATCATAAGCACATACTAAATGCATTCATAACATCAAATACACCGAAATCATAACCCACCCACAAACACACACACACATATAAACATACGGGTTCAAGTACCCACTTTATTAAAACATTCACACATGCATTTCCAGCCCCAGAATCAGTTTAAACATGTAAAGAGGGGGTTCTAGAACTCACCTTATGCAACTTTGAGTATGACTTCCTTCAAACCCGTTTGCTATGAGCTCAAGCACCTAAGACCCACCAAAACACACACAACCAAACACAAATGCACACATAAGCACAAACCCGAAGCTAAAACCAGCGAAGAACACTTAAAACATTGAATTCTTACCTTAAATCCGAAATCTTCTTATGCTTCTCTATATAACCCGAGAGCTCTTTCTGCTTTCCCTCTCAAGACCCGAACAAAAGGTTATGTGAATGGCATCATCGGCGGCCATGCCCACTTTTGTACGAGATAACATATTATTTTTGGTCCTTTATTCACTTCTAACCCCTCAACTGGGTTTAATTGCCTTTCTTGATGTTTCTGCACTTTATTCTTTCTTTCTTATCTTTTAATATTTCCAGGTGTTACAAGTCCACCCCCCTTATATAGGTTTCGTCCCCGAAACCTGTTATTCCTCGAATAGATGTGGGTAATGCTGTCTCATCTCCTCTTTAGTCTCCCACGTAGACTCGGATCCCTTTTGGTGTTTCCACTGTACACGCACCAAGGGAACCACTTTATTCCGTAACCTCTTTTCCTTCCGGTCCATGATCGCCACTGGTTGCTCCACATAATTGAGTCGTTCGTCTACTTCAATGTCCTCTAGTGGTACGACCATATCTTCATCAACTAAGCACTCCCTTAGATGAGATACATGGAATGTCAGGTGAATTCCACTTAACTCATCTGGTAGTTCCAATCTATAGGCCACCTCTCCTACTCGACAATGATTCGAAATGGCCTGATGTATCTCGGGCTCAACTTGCCCCGCTTTCTGAACCGTATGATAACCTTCCAAGGTGAGACTTTCAGCATGACTCTATCACCCACCTTGAACTCAATCGGTCTACGTCTCTTGTCGGCATACAACTTTTGTCCATCCTTTGCTGCCTTCATAAAGGCTTTGATATTTTCTAGTTTCTCAGTCGTAGCCTCGATCACCTCAATACTTCCCAACTCTTTCTGACCAATATCACCCCAACAAACGGATTTCATACACCTCCTATCGTATAGCATCTCATAAGGGGGCATGTCAATGTTGGCATGATAACCGTTGTTATATGAGAACTCAGCTAACAGTAAATGGTCATCCCAACTTCCTCCAAAATCAATGACACATGCTAGAAGCATATCTTCTAGCGTCTGGATAGTTCTCTCCGACTGACCATCCGTCTGAAGATGATTAGCCGTGCTAATGTGTAACCTCGTCCCCATCGCATCGTGGATTTTCTTCCAAAACATAGATGTAAACCGGGTGTCCTGATCAGACACAATGGACACCGGTACTCCATGGCAAGCTACAATCTCTTTAATGAACAGATCCGCTATTCTTTCCAACGAATGCGTCTCTCGGATCAGCAGGAAGTAAGCACTCTTCGTCAAGCGATCAACTATCACCCATATGGCGTCATACCCTTTCGAGGTACGCGGTAGCTTCGTAATAAAGTCCATTGTGATATGCTCCCACTTCCACTCAGGTATATCCAAAGGTTGGATCTTCCCGTATGGCTTCTGATGATCCGCTTCACTTTCAAGCAAGTAAGGCACTTACTCACATACTCCACTACGTCACGCTTCATTCCCGACCACCAATAATCTTTCCTCATGTCTTGATACATCTTCATAGCACCAGGATGAATGGAGTATCGGGTCTTATAAGCATAACCCATAATCTTCCCATGTAAATCCCTATAAAAAGGAATCCACATTCGTCCGAATTGGGTTCTAACACCTAGAGTGTTTTCTCCCAACTCTGCGACTAGACTTCTCATCCTTTCAGAGTTAAGATGATCTTCTTTCAATGCCTCATCTTGAAACTCCTTGACCTGTGTCATCACAACAGAGGTCATAATCAACTAGTAAGCCTTCACCCGAATTGGCTCGGGTCTCTCCTTTCGGCTAAGGGCATCCACCACTACGTTGGCCTTGCCTAGATGGTAATGTATCTGGCAATCATAATCCTTAATGAGCTCCAACCATCGCCTCAGCCTCATGTTCAAATCCTTTTGCTCAAAGAAATACTTCAAGCTTTTGTGGTCGGTGAAGATGGTGCACCTTGTCCCATATAGGTACTGCCTCCAAATTTTTAGCGCAAAGACCACGACCACTAGCTCCAAATCATGAGTACGGTAATTAACCTCATGAATCTTCAACTGCCAGGATGCATAGGCTATAATCTTTCCTCGCCGCATTACCACACAACCCAATCCCGAGCAAGAAGCATCTGAATAGACTACCAAGTCCTCGATTCCTTCGGGTAATGACAAGATAGGAGTTTGAGTCAACATTCTCTTTAACTCCTTAAAAGCCTTCTCTTGATCTTGACCCCATCCAAACTTCACATCCCTACGGGTCTGCTTAGTCAACGGACAAGCTGTCTTGGAGAAGTCTTGGATGAACCTTCTATAATAGCCCACCAATCCAAAGAAGCTACGGATCTCGGACGGCTTTTTTGGAGACTTCCATTGCATCACCGCTTCCACCTTAGCCGGGTCCACCATAATCCCCTCGGGATTTACCACATGACCTAAGAACTGAACTTCGCGCAACCAGAACATGCACTTGGAGAAAGTAGCATACAGCTTCTCATTTCTTAGCGTCTCCAACACTTCCCGAATATGGCCGGCATGCTCCTCTGCGATTCTTGAATAAATCAGGATATCATCAATGAACACAATCACTGATTTATCTAACATCGGCCGACACTTGATTCATCAAGTCCATAAAAGAAGCTGGCGCGTTAGTTAAACCAAAATACATAACGAGGAACTCGTAGTGTTTATAACGCGTGCGAAAAGCTGTTTTAGGATTGTCTTGCTCCTTCACCTTCAATTGATGATAGCTAGATCGAAGATCTATCCTCGAGAACCAACTGGCACCTTTGAGCTGATCAAACAAGTCATCAATTCTCGGCAATGGATACCGATTCTTCATTGTCAGCTTGTTTAATTCACGGTAGTCAATGGACATCCTCATACTCCCGTCCTTGTTTTTCACGAACAAAACCGGAGCGCCACAAGGAGAGATACTCTGTCTAATGAACCCCTTATCGAGAAGCTCTTGCAGTTCCTCCATCAATTCCTTCATCTCGGAGGGGGCTAACCGGTACGACGCCTTAGCAACAGGCTGGGCTTCGGGTATCAAGTCAATCTAAAACTCGATCTCACGGTCCGGTGGCACACTTGGTAGACCTTCTAGGAACACGTCTGGGAACTCACATACAACCGGTACATTAGACAGTTGCGGTGTTGGCGTATCTGTTAGGACCTGGTAGTTGAATGAAATACCTAGTGATTAGCGTGTAAACCAGATCAAATAGTGCGGAATCCTATTTGATTGGCGATCCAATCAGTGAGAACACACGAAGAATCTATCAAGAATTGAATCTAACGTTAGAAGTCGATTGGGAATCGATCTAATGTGTTCTGTGAACTTGGAGAACGATTTGGGAGGCTTCTGGACGGCTAGGGTACGTCTGGAGTCGTAATGGTATGAATGCTTACGTTTTTCCACGAATTGGGTCTATTTATAGGTTAGTGTTGTTCATTCGTGCGACTGGACCATAAGTATGGTTCAGTCGTGCGATTGAACCATGCGGTTGATTCGTCCGCGACTGAGTGTTCAGTCGTGCGACTGAGCCAATCTTATGTGTCAATCATACGACTGATCCAGTCTCCTGGTTCAGTCGTGCGACTGAGTCAATCGTATGAAGTTATTCATGCGTATGGTCCATTCGCATGGGCCATTCGCATGAGAACTTCATTAAGTTAAGTTTGAATGTATTAGTTAATATAACTTTATGTGTAACCATTCAAACAATCACAAACCCAATTAACCAATTCAATATCAACTCATTAATGAAATATTAGACATTACATATCACAAACACTCAATATCATTTCATTAATCATTACACATTACATCATAATCAGACAAACAAGATCTATTACATTACATATCATGATCTAGGGACATACATGCATCAACAAACTCCCCCTTGGACCTAGATCTCTTTAATCTCTTGTTTTCTGTATAACCTCCTTGTATTTCTTGTATTTCTCCTCTTTGGTGACTCCCGCGTGAATCTCAAACGCGAAGCAGAGTCGTATAACGTTCTGGAACTGGAGGGCTTGTACAATATCTTGCGTGTCATAGAACAGTGGCCACTTGTATAGAGTATAGACATCATTAGCCGACAAGTTTGTAAGCCACATCGGGTCGAATACCCTGATCGTATCCATTAGTCCCTCTTTGCTTAGGACTATGACCGCTTCAACTGTACTCCAATCATAGTACCACCACTTAAAGTGTGGAGTGAAGTCCTGTGGCATTTCCCTGAGTGGGATTCTCGACATTGTGCGTGGAGGACTCCACTTCAACACTATTTTGGGCTTGCCAGTAATGGCATCAACCTCAGACCTTCTGATATACCTAGTAGGCTGTTGTGGTCTGAAGTTAACCCATCTGGTGTGGTACTCCTTCTTTAGGGCAGCCTCAAACCAGCCTAACATCTTCCTCGGTTCAGCATACAAAAGCTTTAGCTTAGCCAGCTGGTTGAGCTCAAAACCTGGTAGAGTCTTCAGATCATGTAGGAATCCGAAGTACTCTATGCCCTGTTCTCTCTTAACTGCATAAACATTAAGATCATCAAAATACGCCCATGCTATAATCCTGCCTGACACCTTGAGATGTTTCTTGACTCTGTAGAGCTTGGTGTAGGCATCCTTCTTCGGTGCAGCACGTTGGGCTCTAACTTCTTCAAAACATGCATCCCACTCAGCCTTTCGAATGTCAACATCATCATTTGAGGCTTGGGTTGTTCCTTCTGCTTTGTCTGTTTCTTGCTCCATCTTGTTCAACACCTCAAAGGTTTCACTGACGAGGGATTCACCCAGATTGAGGACCACATTTCCCTCATTGTCAGCGTACTGAGGGTAATCCTCGGCGGTGACATCTTCGATCTCGACTTCATCAACATCGTTGAGCTCTTCATCACTAGTCGAATCGCATGTCGGAGCATCTTTAACTATTTCATCCGGATTGAGCTTGAAAATCTCTGCCAGTTGCTCGTTTGATAGGTCATGAATTGTTTCCCCTTCTTCAGGGGTGTAACTCACTGACCTTCTTACGATCCCTTGCAGATCAAGAATCATTGTTAGTTGAGTCTTGACCTGTTGAAGGGGAGCAACATCAAACTCATCTCTTTGGTAATTTGGATCTGTTTGATTTAAACATTGAACACGTAAATCATTAGTAATTAATCAAACAGAAGTTCATTAACTTAATATACACATTCAATACATAATTTTCAATACATGATTCAATTACAAAAGTAAATAAATACATAAACATCTAGTCTTTACTTTTGTCTTGTATCATAGGCTCATCACTTGGAGGAGCAGAGGTAGAGGCTGATTGGTCTTGTCTGTTCTTTGACCTCCTCTCTTGACCTGAAGCAGTGGCCGATGCAGCTACATCCCCTCCTTCTGCATCATCATCATCCTCCTTCTCCTCTGTCTTTTCACCTTCGGTTTCCTCATCCTCCTCTGTATCATCCTCCTCATCCTCATCATCATCTTCATCATCATCATCACCATCATCTCCATCCCCCTCTTTGATCTTGAGGGGCTCCTCCTTTGATCCTTTCAGCTTCAACAGGATAGTCTTCT
The DNA here is from genome assembly GCA_025215565.1 of Flaveria ramosissima. Classification (NCBI taxonomy): domain Eukaryota; kingdom Viridiplantae; phylum Streptophyta; class Magnoliopsida; order Asterales; family Asteraceae; genus Flaveria; species Flaveria ramosissima. The sequence goes on from CM046035.1 coordinate 30,726,322, forward strand.
TTGCCTCCTCCAACTCCTCTATCTTTTTGCTTGATGTGACACTCTGTGCTTGGAGTTGGGCTATCTCAGTGCTCTGAGCAGCCATCTGTTGGGCCTGCTCCTCTATAACTCGAGCCTGCTCTGCAATCTGGTGAGATTGTGCAGCAGTCAGGTCAGCAAGCTGGCGGATCTGAACAACCTTCTCTTCATCTGCAGCTAGTAAGCGCATCACCATCATGTTGAGCGCTGACAGCTGTTCCTCTACCCCAATTGGAGGTAGAGGTGATCCATAAGTGTGTGAGGGATGGGCTGACGGTCCTGCTTGGTGTGAGGTGGTGGTGGTGGTGGCTGTAGTGTAGATAGGTCGGTGAAATGGTGGAGGTGATGTGGGAGTAAAGGATATGGTGGTGGATGGAATCTGTACTGTGGTGGGAGGTATGGTGGTGGTTGTGGTAGCTGTGGTGGATGTGGTGGCTGTGGTGGTGGATGGTATAGCTGTGGAAGTGGTAGTGGTGGTGGTAGAAGTAGAGGCTATGGTGGTAACGAAGGTCAACCGACGCTTCTTCTTCTTCTGACCATGGGGCTGAGCCATCCTCTTCCTCCTCGTCCCCGTTGAGGTGGATGCTCCCCCTACAACCCTGCCTGCTGACCCCGGTGCATAACTCGGGTCAGTATCAGTCTCTCCGGAGTCTCTCGGGTGTTCACCAACCACCCTTAGCCCATGTTCTGTGGGAACAACTTTGCTTCCCACAGTTCGCGTTAGGGGCTCCTCATCAGACTCCTCCTCCTCCTCTGCACCATGAACAAAATCCTGATGAAATCCAGCTGACTCGGAAACATCTCCAGCTGGGGCGGACACTGGGGGTACTACATCAGACACAGTGCCTCTCGGTGGAGCAGGCATATCGTCCCCAGCGTCTCCACTATCATCATCTTCAGAGTCATGCTCTGGAAGTAGCAGCCTCTCATCATCAGAATCACTATCCTCATGACCCCATTTGCGTCTCCCCAGTGCCACATATCTCTCGTTGGCCAGGTGGCCAATCAATCTCTTAACCTGGGGCTTCACCTGCTTCCCCCTATAAACCCTCATCCGACCTAGAGTCGTATCATCCATGATCTCCAGTGCAACTGCATCATGACTCTCTTTGGGAAGATGTGGCAGCTTCTCATTGAAGATCAGTTGTAAAAACCTGGGGTACATACAAAACCCCACCTTCCCCTTTGCCTCCAGGTTCTCCACCAGATAGGAGAAAATCATACTAGAAAAGCTGAAGGGGTGGTTCAACACCAGTGCCACGTAGGCATTTTGGATCTGGTCTGATAGGTCGTCGAACCCACCCCTCCTCGAAGCAACGCACTTAAGGATCACATGAGCTAAGTACTTGTACTGGGGGCACAGGTTGCTCTTGTTGAGCACACCTGAGTATATGTCCCCAGCGTACTTGATCTTGAGGAAGCATCCTCTCACGGTCAGTGGATGTAATCTGGTAGGATGATCCGTATCATCTCCCAACTCTAGAAATCTCTGGATATCAGCAGCAGTGACCTCGATATCATGACCCAGAATAGAGCTTCGAATACTGTAGGGCTCACGAGAGCGATCCACAGAGGCATTCTCCCAGATTGCCTGGTGTAGTGATCTGTAGGGCGTGCAAGGAGTAGAGATAGCCTTATGGATCCGGGAACGTCTGAGGAAAGCTATAATGTCGATGAACTCGGCCCCGTTCCTAGTAGTATGATCCAAGTGAGCACAGATGTTGTGCTTTGGATTTATGGACCATCTATCAGCCATTATCCTGAAAATACATGACACAGAACCATTAGTACATAATACATTAAAATTCTGTTCTAAGTGTAATGTTGAAATTCATTCTGATTCATTCGTGCGAATGAATCATGCGACTGAAGTCAGTCGGCTGTCCTTTCATGCGACTGAGCTCATTCGGGTGAATGACTCATGCGATTGAGTTCAATCTGCTGACTGAGTCTGCGATTGGTTCAGTCGGCCGACTGAGCTCATTCGCATGCTTCATTCGGGCGATTGACCAAATCGCAGGTTACAATCGTGCGATTGGAGTTCATCTGGGCGACCAGTCGCCTGTCCTACAGTTCAGTCGCCATCCGTTCGAATCTTTATCAAAAGAAGTGTTTTTACATGGATAACCTGTTCAATAGACTCGCATTCTTGTTACTAATAACCTATTCAACTTAATTTTAACATTTTGCATAGATTAAGTTGGTTATTAGGTCATGTTCAGTCCTATTCTTGTTTTTCATTCGAATAACCCAAATTAGGGTTTAAACCCTTCAGTTTTCGGTAAGATGGAACTTCAAACTACCTGTATAATCAATAACGAGAGTCAGTGGATCAGAATCAAGATGAGAACAGGGTCTAATGAAATTTTGGCAGAGTAACGGTAGGGTGTGCGATTTGAGAGCGATTGGGGTGTGATGAGTGAAATGCGATCGACTGTGCCCTATAAATACTGAAGCTGAGTTCAATCGGCCGACTGGCCTCATTCGCTCAGTTCATTCGGGCGACTGAGTCTCAATCGTGCGATTGGCCCAGTCAATCGCATGCTGTTGACCGACTGAGGTTCAGTCGGTTGACTGACTCAATCGTACCTTCCATTCGCATGTTCAGTTGACCGAATGAGTCTCAGTCGGTCGACTGACTCATTCGCCCCCTTCCAATCGGTCGAATGGGTCATTCTGATAAGCCATTCGTGTGAATGGCTCAATCTCATGTCCATTCGTGCGAATGGGAGCCATTCGCATGGTTGGTCCATTCTCATGGTCCAATCGTGCGAATGGGTCACACTTAGTTAATTTTCTGCCATTTTTACCAATTTACATTTAAAACCCTTTTAACTTTTGAAATTTTCGTTATGAGCTATTGATCATCTAAGACATGATCATTTTAACTTGAAAACTTTTTGATCACCTCAGACGTGATCCTTTTAAGCAATTTAGTCACCTCAGACGTGACCCTTTTAAACAATTTAGTCACCTCAGACATGACCCTTTTAAACGTTTAAAGCACATGTGGTCATCTCAGACATGACCCTTTTAGTGAGTTGATTTATTACTGATTTTCCTGATGTAGTCCGACAAACTAACAAACTAAAACGACTAACTAACTTAGAAAATTTAAACTAAATACTCAAAACAAGACTTGTTTTTGGCTTTTTGTGAGAGATAAATCCTAAGATGGAGATCTACTGGATTTGGTTCCGGAATAGACAGCTTCAACTTAGATTGACCACACCTGGACCAATTCAATTTTGGAATCATACAGGCAAGTCAAATCAGTTGGGACTTGTTATCAAAATCTTTTGATGCTCAATTCTTGGTGTTCATCCAGAGTCATTAGCAACTTTAGGAAATCATACTGGAATTCTTAAATTTTCACATTGATTTGAACTTTCAAGAATTGCAGCCACAATGATTGTCAATATGTTTGTCCACTTAAATCCATACACAGACTTTTGACACAGACTCGTGACTGTTTTAGGTTTAATTATTTCAACTAACATTTGTGGATCCCACACTTATATGGTAATCAACATTCCTCAGGAGCTTTTGAGCGGTCTACGGGTATTTATTACAAGAAGAGACTATTCTTAGATCTTTCAAAGAGAAGCCAGTCCTCAGGTCAGTGCCATCGCACAGCAGAGAGGCGGCAAACAACAATGAATTCTAGAATATCTAGGTTATGCTTATCCTCAGGTCAGTGCCATCGCACACCAGAGAGGCACACAACCTATCTCCTTGTTAGAGCAACTTATTTTATTTTGCACAAAATGCACCAACAACAAAAGTCATTAGCTTTATAGCATTTGTCTTTCATTTTTTCTTGCTTTGCTCTAATTATGGTCATCCGCACAATTTGTGGCATTACATGCTCATTACCCCTTATTGGAATATTGTCGATTGTGTTAACCAGTGATAAGATGGAAGCCCACAGTCAGTTGAACAGCTTAGTTTGATCTTGAGATCACCAGTCAGGTCTAATCATCTATTGTGTTGAATCTACCAACATATCATTTGTGGTCTAGCAACTTCTAGGTCTACTCTCGTTGTGTTACCTTAGGAGTTACCAGCTTTTCTATCATCTTCCCTTTTATATTGCTTAGACTACACAGACTTATACTTTGAATTTTTGCATCTTTTATAAAATTAAGTTTTAAGGTCCCTCTTGATTTGTTCCTGTGTACTATCATTTTCCAAAGGTTTTGAATCGGTATCACAGATACGATCTACCTTATATCAGCTATCCACTCCTTCTCCCTCGTTTTTTTTTATTAATGTTACTTGCTGACATATTCTCCCTCTAAAATACTAAAATCATAACTGGTTTAAATATTTTAGGATTTTAATAAACAGCAAAATAACATGAGTTTAATTTAATCAGATTAAAATAAACAGATAAAATAAAATAAAAAAGAAAAACTTTAACTAAACTACATCGGACTACACATTATCATCATCAGGAATACCTCACTTTTCTTTTAACGCCGTTGACCTCTAGCAAATATTGAAAACGTGGTTTATCAAAGGCTTTAGTATAGAGGTCAGCGCGTTAAAAATCAGTATTATTTTTTACCACATCAATTAAGTTCTTTTCAAAGCAGTCTCTTATGAAATGGTATTTAATACCGATATGTTTGGTCTTAGGATGTTGGACCGGATTCTTAGTTACTGCAATTGCAGCAGAGTTATCAATAAAAATGGGAGTAGAAGAGAACTTTAAACCGTAATCCCGCATTTGCTGTTGAATCCAGATGATTTGTGAACAACAACTTGCAGCAGCAACATATTCGGCTTCACAGGTTGACAATGCAACCGATGTCTGCTTCTTACACTGCCAAGTAACTAATCTTCTCCCAAAGAATTGACACCCAGCTGAAGTTGACTTGTAGTTCATCTTGCAGCCCCCGTAATCTGAGTCACTATACGCGGTAAGCTCAAAGTCATCATCATAAGGATACCACAACCCAAGTGTGGGTGTACCATTCAGATAACGAAAAATTCTCTTGACCCCAATCAGATGGTTGACCTTAGGTTTAGCCTGATATCTAAAACATAGACATGTAGCATACATGATATCAGGTCTTGAGGCAGTGAGATACATGAGGGATCCAATCATTCCTCGGTACATCGTGGCATCTACAAGATCTCCATTTTCATCAGGTGCTATGTTGTGATTCGTAGCAAGTGGAGTCCCAGCAGCAGAAGCATTCTCCATGTCAAAGCGACTGAGAATGTCTCCTACATACTTGGTCTGATGTAGAAAGATCCCATTTGGTGTCTGATCCACCTGTAACCCGAGAAAGAACTTCATCTCCCCCAGCACTCATCTCAAACTCTTTCTTCATAACTACTTCAAACTCTTTGCATAACTCTTCGTTCTTTGACCAGAAGATTATGTCATCAACATAGATCTGTACGAGCAGTAGGTCGCCATCCTTTTCTTTAATAAACAGCGTGCAGTCAATGACGCCCCTGCGAAAGCCGTGTTTCACATGATGAGTCGAGAGTTTCTCATACCAGGCTCTTGGAGCTTGATGAAGCCCGTATAGAGCCTTGTCGAGCTTGTAAACTCTATCCCGATGATAAAGATCTTCAAATCCCTCGGGTTGACTTACATAGACTGTTTCTCTGATTTCACCATGAAGGAATGCACTCTTCACATCTAATTGGTAGACTTTAATCCTCATGTACGATGCATAGGCAAGGAAGATACGAATGGCTTGCATCCTTGCCACGGGTGCAAACACCTCATTGTAGTCAATTCCCTCGACTTGGCGAAAACCCTGAACCACCAATCGAGCTTTGTTCCTGATAATGACCCCTTGGTCATCCTTCTTGCATTTCAAGACCCATTTGGTGCCAATAACTTTAGCACCTTTAGGTCTATCAACTAGAGTCCATACACCTAACTTCTTGAACTGAAGAAGTTCTTCTTGCATGGCACTCACCCACGCCTCATCATTTAGTGCATCACTGACATATTTTGGCTCAAACTGCGAGACAAAAACACCGATAAGCACCATCATGAATGTAACCCTTCTCCATAACCGAGGCGTAATCAGCTGAATAAAGCTGATTTCGGGTTTGTACTCCTGATCTGACATCCCCAATGACATTATCAAGGGATGATAGACGTTTAGTCGTGATCCTGGAGTAGTAGGAACAGCTCAGAGCCAGATTATGAACATTTGGTTCTGCATCTGAGGTAGTTGGAGTTTGAGGTTCCGAAGTCGAAGGTGCATCACTGGTAGATGCTTGTGGACTTTCAAGAACTAGAACCTGTTCCTCCTGACTGTTCTGGTCATCTTCTTCAGCTTCATCTTCAGAGGAGGAGTCAGTGTTATCGACTACTCCCCCTGACTGAGTAGATGATTCTCCCTATGAGCTAGATGGTGTATTCAGGATATCATAACATCATTCTAGTAGCTAACTCATCATCCGAGGGAGAGAGCGGGATGTTGAGGACTTGAAGAATCAATCATAGTCGAAAAGTAGGCGGGTCCTTTGCCAGTAGGTGGTGTGGTATATCTCTGAACGTCAACATTACACCACACTTCTACAAGACCCGTTGAGTTGTTGTAAACTCGCTTGTTTGGTATGTTGTATCCTAGAAAGATTCCTTCATCCGCCTTCTCGCTGAATTTGCCTTCTTTTGTCTTCTTCAGAAGTGTGCACGGCGCGCCAAAAGGTTCAAGATACTCCAAATTCGGTTTGCGTCTTTGTAGTAGCTCGTAACATGTCTTTCCGTGGCGCTTGACTATCAGGACTCCATTCAGTGTATAACATGCATTCGCCACTGCCTCATTCCAGAATTGGATAGGCAGTTTCGAGTCTGCCAGCATAGTCCGTGCTGTCTCTATCAAGCTTATGTTCTTTCTCTCAGCAACGCCATTCATCTGAGGCGTGTAGGCGGAAGTGAATTGATGCACAATTCCCTTTTCCTTACAGTATGCCTCCATCCACTGGTTCTTGAATTCCGTCCCGTTGTCTGAGCGTACTTGTCTAACCTTCAGCTTGTAGAGAGATTCCAGTGTGGTTACTAACTCCTTGAATGACTCAAATGTTTCTGATTTGGATTTCAGAAACATTACCCAAGTGAACCTTGAGTAGTCATCAGTGACCACAAAACAGTACAAGTCGCCTGCACATGCTCTTTCTACTGACTGGACCAAACAGATCCATGTGATGAAGTTCAAGAGGAAGTTCTATTGAATTAACTTTCTTTTCCTTATGAGACTTCTTCGTCTGTTTGCCTTTCTTGCAAGCTACACAAAGTCAGGAAAGCTGGAAGTTTCTTGACATTAACTCCTCTCACCAGATCCTTCTGGATCAAGTGATTCATCTTCCTTTGACTAATGTGTCCCATTCTCCTATGCCAGGAGATGGAATCCTTCTCAGTAGCTTTAGATAGAAAGCACTGAACCTCATGATCCGTTGTAGCAGCTGTTGACAAATCCAAGACATAAAGGTCTTTATATCTTGAAGTAGTCATCAGAACTCGGTCCTCTGGGATCACGTAGTCTTTCTTCAGCACGTAACACTTCTTGTTGTCGAAGATGACCTTAAATCCTATATCACAGATTTGGGAAACCGAAGTAGTAAGTTATTTTGAAGTTGTTCAACGTAGTTCACCTTATCAAATTTAACTTTCTGATTCCCACTTCTCCCTAAGCTGTGATATAGCCTCCCTTGTTTCTAGCAAATGAAACATCCCTCCTTTTATTTGCTTGACGTTTGATAAAAGGCCCTATTTCCTGTCATGTGTGCCTGGATGCTCCGCTGTCTACTACAATCACGTGTTAGTTTCAGCACTATATCGAACACCCTGCACATACAAAGTAAAGAATTAGTTTAGGTTAGGAACCCAAGCCTTTACTGGCTTGGGTTTCCCAGAGGCATCACACATCATAAATTCTACCCATTGACCCTTAGAGGGTGAGGGTAGCTCAGGTTCCTTCTTGTCATCGGTATCAGACACGCAGGACGACTTCTCTTTCCATAAGCCAGATTTGTGCAAGGCTTGTTTGTGATAAACAGTCGACTAGCTTATAGGTTGAACTTTAGGTTCACTAGTTCTTCTAGGTGGAGTTAAAGAACTCCTCTTAGAAGACCTAGGCTTTGAATCCTGAAGTTCAATCTTTTTCCTAGGTGTCTGATAGAAAGGACAATAGGAAGCAATATGTCCACATTCTCCACGTTGTAGCATGACCTGCTATCAACTTTATGATTAAACTTTCTTTGTGGAGAAGTGTGTGACACTCTAGTACATCATCACTTAGGTTTTGACTCCGGTTTTTTGATGTTTTCTCTGGTTCAAGTTCTGTTAACCTGTTTCTCCTCTGGTAACTGGTAATGTGAAAGAACATTAGAGTCTTAGAGACTTGTTTTTACCTGCTTTGTCTTTTTTTCAAGTATTGAATCTTTATCATCTATGATAACAAAGGCATATTTAACTCTGTTTGACCGCATTTTTCAAATTCGTTCCACATTACACAAGGCAAACTTTTTCGAAGTGGCACTCATTAAACTTTTTCCAGATTCAATACGGATCACGATGGGAGGTACTTTAGTTGTTGTAGTGTAACATTGTCACTCGCGGCACGGTTATTCTTTTGCTACTAAGTTCTCAAGGTGAGGTTTTGAACCTGTTTAACACTAATTTTCCTTCTATAGTAACCGAAACTTCTTCTGTTAATTCTTTCCTACTCTTAGTTGCTAACTAAGGCAACTAACTCACTTACTACTCTTCCTGTTATTATTACTTACAGGATTTACTTTGCCTTTGAAGTGCTTTTCTTATTCAATAGTCTAGGATCTATCTAGTTTTGTTTTTATATGTCTAGTCAGTGTTCTCAGGTCTCATGTTGCACTTTGAATCTGATTGGTAACTATGTGTGAAACTAGTGCTAATGACTTTACTTCTACAGAACTGCCTTTCTTCTAAGTCTAATGTCCTTGTCAACTATCTGTTATACAGTCAAAAGCTTCTTTATATATGCTCATTTGTTTTAATACCTATTAGCCTCAGTGCACAGTTGCAAATCTTTTACTAAGTTATCATTATGATCTAATACCTAGCAAATTTTTCATCTATGCTATTCCTAAAAGTATCACAATCAGAACAAGCATGATTATCAAACATTTGGTCAGTAGTACTTACCTGAGTTGGTTCAGAAGAGTTAGCCATCAATGCAGCATCAGATATCTCTGGTTCTGGTGATTCTTTCTTTTCTGTCTCTAACGTGGTAGTCTCCTCTTTAGGCTTGTAACTGACCTCGGTTGCAGTTGCTTCTTCACTATGTGACATCGCTATCTCAACTGCTAGATCTCCTTCACTCGCGGAATCATCGTCAAAATCTTCTACACTTGCAATGTTAGATTCCCCTGGAGAGACAAACCTAAAGCTCCAATCCTATCCTTCATCATCATGTGCAGTCAAGGCTTTTGGATCCTTGCTTGATGAAGTAGAAGTAGAAGTTTGCTTGTCTTGGCGAGTGAAGGACGAGAAAGGGTTCCCGTTACCCGTCTTCTTTGGCTTGACACATTCTCTCTTAAAGTGCCCCTTCTCTCCACAGTTGAAGCAGGTCACTTTGCTCTTGTCAAAGCCAAATGTGGTATCCTTAGTAGCTACCAAGTTCTGTCCGGTCTTTTTAACAAACTTCTTCGCCCTTCGGACAACACTAGCTAAGGCCCACATTATGTCCATCCTCTCAAGCTCCATTTCGTCCACCTGCTCGTAGTCCTCGTCTGCCAGATGGCAGTTTCAAATCTTCCCGGCAACACCATCATATGAATGAACCACTGCAGCCAAAAGATCCATATGCTCTCGAGCTACTTCCCAGTCACATTACCGAGGTTCTCGGTCTTCAGTTTAGTAGCACTTGCTTCAGATCCAATTAGTGGGTACAAGAACCCTAACGTGTCTGATCCTAAAGGAGAAGCATGTGAAGGACCCGATGAGCTAGACACAAATGCAGTCTGGAGAGGAGCTCCAGATGTCTAGCTTGCGGCGTGGCGTTTGTACAAAGCTGGGATTTTGAGTGTACGAAGACTTCGAGCTCTGTACTTCATCCTAAGTGTTTTTTCTCGCAACTTAAGAATGAAGTTCATTAATATCCAGCTTTGCCAGCATTCCATTCTGTCTCAGGTTAGACACGAATGAAGCCCACTTTTCAGGCAATCCGTCTGCAAAGTTACTAACTTTCTCTTCCATGGTAGTATCCACTCCATGTGTATGTAGTTCCGCTCATCAATGGTAGAATCTATCTATGACGTCGTCTAAACTCTCGTTACCCATCGATGAGAGTTATCAAATTCCTTCTTTAACAACTCCTTAGCCTTGATTGCCTTCAACGAAGCATTCCTGTCGTATCTCTTTTCTAGCTCATCCCACAGTTTCTTGGACTGCTTATTCTCTGAGTACTGGTGGAATATGTCTTTGGGGATAGACTGTGTAATCAATGCATAAACTCTTTTCTCTGCATTGTATTTAGTTTTCTGCGTGTCCGTCATCCTCTAACATTAGCTTACTCCATCAGCTCCCACCGGTGTACTATATCCATCTCGATGGCTTCCCACAGATTCGGATCCACTCCATGAGGTAGATCTCAAAACGTTGTTTCTCTGGGGAAAACTCATCTAACGTCAAGAGCTTTGGTGGTTTATTATGATTACCCCCTCACTCTCAAGCAACAGCAGATTCTGTATCCTAGAGTCCTTTCCAGCAGTAAAGGCTGACATTTGATCTTCCATGGCGAAAAACTTTAAGTCTAATAAGACAAACTGTCACTGGTTGCGACTGAAGGATGCGAATGGTCTAGTCGTGCGTATGAACTCTGCGACGGTTCAATCGTGCGGCTACAACTAAGCGATTGTTCAGTCGTGCGAATGAAGCTGATGCGTATGAGCTATGGGAACGAACTGTTCAATCGGACGAATGAAGGTGCGACTAGGTCCAATCGTGTGAATGGGCAATGCGAATGGAGTCCAGTCATGCGAATGGGTCACTGTGCGACTAAGCTGCCGTTGTGGCGAAATTTTATAGTTGACGTGTTTCATCAGCCGTAAAAATTCGAATTTTCGCAAGGTCTAATTGCCTAAGTCGTAGAAACCAAACTTTGATGAGCAGGGAACGTCCAAGATCACTTTTGACACCAAGATTGCGTTTTTTAGTGCAAAAACACAAACGTTTATGCATCTTGATTGAATCACACGTAATCAAGAGCCAAAGCTCTGATACCACATGTTAGGACCTGGTATTTGAACGAAATACCTAGTGATTAGCGTGTAAACTAGATCAAATAGTGCGGAATCCTATTTGATTGCCGATCCAATCAGTGAGAACACACGAAGAAAACCGGAGCGCCACAAGGAGAGATACTCTGTCTAATGAACACCTTATCGAGAAGCTCTTGCAGTTGCTCCATCAATTCCTTCATCTCGGAGGGGGCTAACCGGTACGACGCCTTAGCAAACAGGCTGGGCTTCGGGTATCAAGTCAATCTAAAAATCGATCTCACGGTCCGGTGGCACACCTGGTAGACCTTCTAGGAACACGTCTGGGAACTCACATACAACCGGTACATTAGACAGTTGCGGTGTTGCGTATCTGTTAGGACCTGGTAGTTGAACGAAATACCTAGTGATTAGCGTGTAAACCAGATCAAATAGTGCGGAATCCTATTTGATTGGCGATCCAATCAGTGAGAACACCAAAGAATCAATCAAGAATAGAATCTAACGTTAGATCGATTGGGAATCGATCTAATGTGTTCTGTGAACTTGGAGAACGATTTGGGAGGCTTCTGGACGGCTAGGGTACGTCTGGAGTCGTAATGTATGAATGCTTACGTTTTTTCCACAAATTGGGTTTTTTATAGGTTAGTGTTGTTCATTGCGTGCGACTGACCATATTATGGTTCATCGTGCGATTGAACCATGCGTTGATTCATCCGCACGTCTGAGTGTTCAGTCGTGCGACTGAGCCAATCTTATGTGTCAATCATACGACTGATCCAGTCTCCTGGTTCAGTCGTGCGACTGAGTCAATCATATGAAGTTATTCATGCGTATGGTCCATTCGCATGGGCCATTCGCATAACTCATAAGTAGTTAAGTTTGAATGTATTAGTTAATATAACTTTATGTGACGTAACCACTCAAACAATCACAACCCAATAACCAATTCAATATCAACTCATTAATGAAATATTAGACATTACATATCACAAACACTCAATATCATTTCATTAATCATTACACATTACATCATAATCAGACAAACAAGATCTATTACATTACATATCATGATCTAGGGACATACATGCATCAACAGTATCTATATCTTTAATGTAGGCCAGCTAGGCGCTACATCCATGCCTCATGCACTTTCCCGCCACCACCATTGAAATCACCTTCGGGATAGTTATAACTCGATCACCGTAGATCATCACCGAACTCCTGCCAGGCACTGTTAGTTGAATCATCTTCTTTCGACACACATTATTCGCCTCGTAGTCCGCTAACCAGTCCATTCCTAGGACTACAGCAAATCCTCCTAAGGTCATAACGAACGATCTAACAGGAAACTTATGAACTTCTAATTCTATGTCGCAACCTTCTATAAATTTAGAAATCCTGGTAGACTTACTTATGGCCGTTTCTACATCGAAGGGCTCATCAATATTTCTACTACTAACATGCAACTTAGCACATAAAGCAGTGGAAATAAATCTCCTACTAGCACCTAAATCAAATAACACAGAAGCAAGACTTTGGTTTACTAGTAACGTACCTGACACGACATCGGGGTCCGTCCTAGCCTCCTGTCTGGTCATCGTGAAGGCTTTGGCACTCGCCTTCTGCCCTTCGGTCCCGACTGCCTTCTTCGCTCCGAAACTCTCAGCCCTGGGCTTCTTGCATTCCCGACTCATGTTGCCCTCTTCACCGTAGTTAAAACACCTCGCCATTCCACAATTCCTGGCCACATGACTTGTCCGCCCAGACTTAAAGCAGACATTTGATCCCCATCTACACTCCCCGACATGTTCCTTCCCGCACTTACCACACATCTTCAACCCCGCACTGGGTGTGACCACACGCCGGTCATCCACCCGTGCACCCTTGTTGTTTGTCGGGGCACCACCCCGTCCAACCCGCTTCCCGTTCCAGTTCCCGTCACCACCACCTTTCGTCATACAGTTTTCCCGCCAAATCAACCACCGACATGAACGTACCTGGCCGGGTGGCAATCATGTGCCTACGGATATCTTCCGGCAAACCTTGAATGTATCTCTTGATCTTTTATAACGCGGGACTCACCAGGATTGGCACCAGCCTTGCCATTTAGTTGAACTTGGTGGTGTACTGCTGGTACGTAATGGTTCCCGCTTCCAGCTGCAAGAACTCCTTCTCAATCTTGTCCAACTCTCTATGAGGACACAACTCCTCAATTACCAACTTCTTCAGATCTGCCCACCTAATTCTTCCAATCGCCCTACTACCCTCGGCTTGGATGATATTGTCCCACCAACACATAGCTGAGTCAACAAACGAGTGGGTAGCAAACTTCACCTTTTGATCTTCCCTACACTTGCTAATATCGAGCACAACCTCCATCTCCCGTACCCACCGATGGGTGGCAGCAGTAGTGCCGTTGCCATCCAAAGTCAGGGGCTTGCACCTCTGAAATGCCCCATAGTTATAGCTTTGAGCTGTTTCGGGCACAACTTCCTCCTCCTCCTCGTCATCAGAGACAACCGTTTCAGTATTGGGTTGTCCCCTTTCTTCCTCAGGCCTATTTCTCTCCTTCTTCTCACCCACTCTCACGGCCTTAATCACCTCGGTTACCACAGACGGTAGGATCGTCTGCATGACCTGATGAACCTCCTCGACCACAGCCTCATTCACTGAGGCCCTTAGATTGGCACTCTCGTCACCACCTTCCGGGTGTAGAGTCTCGGGCTCATCATGAGCCGTCTCAACAGTCTTAGCCTTGCCTCTTGTAACCCATGGTCCAGCACCACGTCCACCGCAACCTCCCCCTCGTGAAGCCTTTGACGATTGCAGGATCGAGTTTTGTCACTTAACACTTGGATTTCTCTCAAACTCACTTATACTACACTCAGATCAGATGAAGTAGAATCTCTTCTAAGAGTTGATAATAATATAATAAGTAGCAAAGAACACAAAGAAATAATTTTCAAGGCACGTGTATATATTACTTCTCAATTCAAAGTATTACAAGACTCTTACAAGCATGAAACAAGAGTTACAATGAGAAACTATATATTCTAGATCCTACAGCTGGATATACTTTGATACCAGCTGGAAACCTTAGACTAAATCATATACTACAATGCTAAAGTTAAGGTATCTTAGATAAAGTATTATCTAAGATATGGTAGTCATGACATGTCCATGACTTACCTTTTGTCACCAACTAAAGTTGGCAACTGTAATAATTGATAATGATAAACAGTGGAATAAAGTATGGTAAACTACATGGCTTTTGAGAAAACGCCATGCAGTATTTCAGAGTGTAAGGATTCCTATAAGTCTGATGAAGCCAAAACCATCTAAAGTCTCTCTGCATGCATGCATCAAAGAACAAAAGTAGAAATGCTTCAAAAGTTTTACACCCTACACTAGAAATATTCTAAGTGTAAAATCTTCCGAAGCCAAAAATGAAGTCGTCCGAAGCTTCAAAGACAAAGTCTTCCGAAGCCAAAGAGTGAAGACAGATTTCTTCCGAAGACTTTTGAGGATATGCCTTTATCTGATGTACTTTACCATAAAGTTGGACCACCTTTCTGCTGCAACTCTAGAAAGTCACCAACTTACATGAGTTGGTGAAAGGTCCATGCTTTTGGTAACTGTACATTGAGGTCTTGAGTCCATGTTTTCTACTTTATGTACTTTTATCCTTTTTGTTATATATTAGGATGTGAGCTATGGCATGTCATAATCACTAGTCAAAAGGCAAATCTGCCTTTTGACTCTACATTTGATGTTGTAGTTGTGTAGTCAATTTTATCCAGCTGGCTTTCAAAGTATGGCCGGTTGTAGGATGTAGTATAAAGTATCTCAAGTACTTGTAACTTTCTTTATGCTTTTTAACATTTGTAATGGAACTTGAGAAGCAATATACAACATTCTTGAAAACCAATTACTTGTGTTGTTTGCCATCTTGTTATGTCTCATATTTACTTGTGTTCTTAGCATCTACCATTAAAAGTTATCCAGTTCCCTTTTTGATCTATTAAGTGTTCTAAGCAACTCTTATCATTGTGTTGTTGTGTTGTAAGTGCATACCCTTCACCGGTCCTGCATTTGGTATCAGAGCATTTCAGGCTCTTGATATAAGATCTCACCATCTTAAGATCCGTCACACACAAAAAATACTTAACAACTCAAATGGAAGCTATTACCGAAGCTGGTATGGAAACTGGAACTACGACAAAGTCTCCACTGATCACTCCTGAAGACTTTGATACTTGGTGTCAAAGAATGGAAGGCTTCATCAAGTCTCAAGACTACAGGATGTGGGACTCTGTTGTCAAAGGACCTTACATACCAAGCACCACGTCCGCTACTGGTGGTGGTATGATTCCTAAGGTTGTGGCTGATTACTCTGAAGAAGACAAGAAAAGAATAGAGATTGATTAGAAAGCCATGACAGCCCTTCAAAGTGCTCTTCCAAACTCCATCTACATAGGCTTCAAGAAGTGAGAAACTACCAAGCAACTATGGGAAGCACTCAAGCTGATGTATGAGGGGTCTACTGGAGCAAAGGAGAACAAGAAGGATCTCCTGAAGCTGCAGTTTGAAAACATCACCTTTAAGATAGGTGAAACCATGATTTAACAATACTTCAGGTATGTTGAGATTGTGGATACTCTAATCGATGTTGGAGTAACTCTTGAGAATAGGGACATTGTAAGGAAGTTTATATCCTCTCTTCGTAGACAATGGACACATTAGTGTGTTGTTATCAAGAGGACTGAGAACCTTAAGACTCTTACTCTCACAGAGTTGTATGGTATTCTTAGTGGCTACCAGATGGAGATGAACATGCAAAACTCATCTGGTAACTCCAGCAATCAACTGAGTTCAGCCCTCCATGTGGTTGAAAGGGAAAGAATTGAACCATAACATCATCTTATATGCTACCATGACAACTCACAAAAGGGCCCTTTCATCACCTTACCAGAGACTCCATGGGAAAGCTACACTCAAGGAAGTCCCTTCCAAGAGACAAGTTCTTCTCATGCCTTTGTCTCTGCTGATGAAACCTCATGCAACTTTCTTTTCACCCTTGAAGATTTGGACTGTATCCATCCAGATGATCTAGAGTATATGGAGATAGTCCAGCAAATGGTTCTTCTCACTCACAGAGCCAAGAAGTTCTACAAGAGGACATGGAGAAAGTTTCCAAGCAATGCAGCCAGTGGAAAGTTTGGGCTGGATAAATGCAAAGTAAAGTGTTACAACTGTAACCAGATGGGACACTTTGCAAGAGAGTGTAAGGCACCATGGACAAATGGTGGCCAAGCACAAACCAGACCAAACTACACTGAGAAAGCCCCCCAGAATGAGAAGCCAAAGCACCAAGCTACAGTTGCTGTTGAAGAAGGAGGCTTTGACTAAAGCTTTCAGGTAGAAGATGCATCCCAAACCAAGCACTCATGGCAGACCACGATGAAGCCAAGGTATTGGAACATCTTTGTAATCCTGAATGCATTGCTAAAGTCAATAGATACAGGTCCTATAACTTAGAAATGAGATCTGATCTTAAGTCCTTAAATATCTTAAAAGCTGATTTTAAAAGAGCTGTAAATGATTATAAACTAAAAATAGAGGACTTAGAGAAAACCATTTCAACTCTTAAACATGAGCATACAAACTACAGGACTCATATCAAAGACCTCATTACTAAGTTAACTGAATGCCAGGCTGAGCTTGTGATCAGCAAAGCCAATGCAGAAAAATGTGTTTTTAAAGAAGAGAACTTCAAAAACATAATATCCTCATCCTTGCATTCAAAAGTTTGTTACAAAATAAGCAGGGACTAGGATCTTGTGAGATAGCTCATCCACACACAATCTTGTCTGTAAGATCCCCTAGGTGTGGAACTTGTGAAGATGAGCTTCCACTCATAGATCTTGTGAGTAAATAGGATGAAGAGGAGATGGTGGAGAATGGCTCTAAGAAGAGTGAAGAAGAGCATTCTAAGAAGGGTCACCATCCCTCTGAGAAGAGCAAAACTGTTGGGATGACGAAGTCAAGAAGAAAGAATTTGATCAGGAAGGCCAAAAGAAAGTCCAAAAAGGCTCAAGAGATCAAGGCCACCTTCAATTCTGCACAGAAACACGTCTTCATCTCTGCAGGATTTGAAGTGCTGAAGGCTGAAGACATCAACTTGAGTTCCATCAACAAGAGTTCTGGTTCATGTCCAAATCATCCCATCATCAAGAAGAAGGCTGATCAGTTGTGCACCACTGTTGTATAACCTGAACCATCCAGCTCTAAAAGTAGTTCTCCCCCACAAGAACTGCCACAGCATCTGCAAAGATGAATATGGAGAAGGAAAGTGATCAAGTTCAGCCTTGTTCACAAAGGAAAACTCCTAGAAGGAAGAAAATGGATTGTGTTGTGTGTGGGAGTACTTCTCATCTTGCTAAGAATTGTGTTTACAATCCTGAAAGGATCAAATGTACCAATCTGTGATAACAATTCAATGAAATTCACACAAAGTAATCAAATCAAAACAAGATATCAACAAAATTCAAGTTTTCATTAATATCAAGCTAAAACAATTACGAAGTATGAAAGCAGGTTCGAATACAATTCAGGTTCGAATACCAATTCTTGTTACCTACTACCTGTAAGTCTAAGCTATTTATAATGAAAACAAAAAGTAAAGGAACTAATTAATTACACAAATAGTCCCTATACTATACCAAAATATTAAAAGACAACTAAAGACAACATGTTAACTTTTTAGAGCACTAACAATACCACCCCTAAGATTGACATGGTCTTCTGTCTTCAAAATCTTCAATCTTTGTCTTCTTTGTCTTTTCTTCCATCTTCAGCTTTATCTTTATCATTTATCTTCCACTCTTTATCTTCATCCGTCAATGAAATCTTTTGGTTCTTCTTTGACCTTAAACATCGGCTTCTGTTTATACATCTCTAATTCTTTCAAAGCATTTGAAATTGTAGACTTGAATTTACTTGCAAGAACACCTTGTTCGGGTTTAGATTCATTCGTCTTAATTTCCATCTGGTTCATTCTCTCCAAGGTATCTTTTGACAGACATGAAATATCAATGTTAGCATACAACTCAATAGGCTTTTGACTTTCCTTTGAGTATACTTCTAGTACTCCTTTTCTTGATGTTCTCATGAATTCAATATCTTTAATATCTTTCTTGACAATGTTGGCATAAGCAAGAGCCTTTCTTAGAGATATTCTTTCCATAGCTGCATTCATCACATTAATAATGGAAATGAAATATTTCTTGTCTTGCTCGGCTATTTCAGGAGATACTTTCTCAAATTTTTGTACAGACAAAAATGAGATATAACTCGGATGTAAAAGCTTTAGCTCAAAAACTCCAAATAAAGTAATCATGTCCTCATCCCATCTTTCTAGATTTCGGACCAACTTAAGCTCAAACGTCTCAGTGTTATAAAACCATCTAAGGATTGGCTTTGAGTTTTGATTACCATCTATCACTTTCAGACTAGGAGTTGTAACCTTCTCAAAATACTTGTCATAAAATTCAATCATAGAATGTTCCTCCTCGGATTGTAATCCCTTGAGCTTTTTATTATTCCTCATAGTAACAAAATACTCCTTATCCTCTTGCTCACATCTTGTATTAAGAAAATTACTTAATCGATCCAATCCTCTTCATAATAATTCTACAAACATCTTGCCACGTTTTTGAATCAGAAGGATTGATCAGAGGTAACCTATTCAGCTCTTTCAAATCTTGCACTGGAAGTTTTATGATGCTAGAGTAAAAGTGATATACATCACACACAGCATTTACTCTCTTTATCAAAAATGCATCGAATACTTCATCATACTTCCATGCAATAATCTTTACTTGGTTGGTAAAATCCGGAGCAATCATAGCATTCAACTGTTCAGCAACTGATTGTCCTCTTTGCAATACGTTTCTTACCAAGTCTCCAGTTGATCTTGAATTGTCAAAAATATGCCTTTGTTCAATAGAAGCTTTATAAGCTTGTCTTTCTGGATTAGGAAACATTTCAATCAACTCTTTCCTGTGAACATGTGCATCAGCAAATCTTGACATTTGTTTGATCTCCTGTGGCTTTAACATTCTTGTTCTCTTTGTTATTTCAAGATACTGAGGATTATATGTATCAAGTACTATCATTTTCTTTAATTGTTTCTCAGTCTCTTGAAAACTTCTAACAAGGTTCCTTAGTGATACAGATTGTAGTCTTTTTAGTTTCCTCCAAGGGTAGTTTCTAGATTGCAACCATGATCTAAGAGCAGGAATACTCATATCTTCTGGATCAGGAATGTGCAACTCAGAGCTAGATAGTTCTTCTACATTAATCACTTCTTTTGCTCTTGTCCATTCACCATGCTCAACAACAATCTCATTTGGATCTACTGGTGCTACTGACTCTGCTGAAATACATTTCTCATATTCATCGTTAATCTGAGAAACAGTCAGTCCATCCAAATATACACGATTGTATTTCATCTTCACAAGATATATATCTTTCTTCAAAGTCTTGTGGTACTTCCTCTTGTTCATGAGTATGTTCTTGTGAAGAGAAATGTGATACAAATTGAGCTTCATCAATGTCTTCATCATCTAGAACTTCATCATAACAATCATCGTTGTATACTTCCTCAATATCTTCTAAAGCCTCAATCTGTTCTTGAACATTCTGTTCTTCAACAGTTTCTTCAGTTCTTTGCATCTTAGAAGATGATTCAGTTATACTTATTTCTTCCACTTCATCCACTTTTCTTTTGCCTTTTATCTGCTCAATATTTTCATCAACATTTATCTCAGTACTTATCACTTGTACTGGTGAGATAGGCTTCTGAGCTTCTTTTTCTTTTAGCAAATCATCTTTGATTTTTTCATTTTCTTCAGTTAGTTTCTTGAACTTCTCCTCAAGAATGTTATAGTCGTTTTTGATCATAACTTCAAAATTCTTGATTACATCTTCTTTATCTTTAGCAAACCTCACAATCTTTTCATCTTTTGAGGCATTTTCTTCAGTCAACTTTAAGTTTTTATCCTTAAGCTTTTGAATTTCTTTTTCAAGAGATATGTTTATCTCTTTCATCTTTTTATTCTCCAATCTCAACTCTTCAAGCTCTTTCTCTTTACTCAGATTTTCATCTTTCAATCTTTCCATCTCATCAAAATTCACTATCTCCTCTGTTTGTACAGACACATTGTGTGTCGTATTCACATGAATTTCTTCTACTCCTTCATTAAAATCAACTTCAAATACTGGATTGTATAATATATCATTCATAAAATCAAAATCAAAGGTTTGATTTTGTGAATTTATTTCATGTACATCTTCCTCATGAATGTCATCAACATTTCCTTCATCCATATTTTGTGTTTCATTAACAGTACCATCATGAATATCATCAATATTAGTTTCTTCAACCATATTTTGAGGTTCATCTCCAATATCTTCCTCATTTCTTTCCTCAGTTTCTTCTTGATGTGCTTTAGTGGCATCATCATTTCCATCATCATCATCATTGTCATCACTTTCTTTCACTTGATGAGCTTTCAGAGGCTTCATCCTCACTTTCTTCAGCATCATCATTATTATCATCATTTTCATTATTTTCATCATCATCTTCTTCTAATGAGCTTTCAGTAACATCATCCTCACTTTCTTCCTCATCTTCTACATCCTCAATGAGATCATTTGGATGTATTGGTTCATCTTCAGATAGATGAAAATGTTGCTAATTAATGTCTACTTTATTCATTGATACATTCCTGATATAATCAAAAACTGGAATGTTTTGAGCACCAGTGATCATTGCCAGTCTTTTGTAAACAACATCTGACATGTGCTCTAACTGTAGCTTTTCACCAGTAACTCCTTCAGCATACAAATCTGGATTTTCTTCATTAATAAGCAATTGGAGGAATCTTGGATACATCAAGTACTTATTCCTCACTCCTCTTTCAAGGTTGAAAATGAAACCATTCATTATCCACTTAGCCATATTAAATCTTCTATTTGTGGCTAAGGCAATAATGGGAGATGCAATGTCTAAAGGGAATGAATCCCAACCAGCACTTCGTTTAGACATGCAATGTTGATAAATATAGCTATAACAGCTTCCAATGCTTATACACTCGAGCTCTGAAAAATTGCTTTTTGGGGAAGTGATCTGGATGACCCATTTGTAGAAAAACCTCTCTACATTCATTAAAGGTATATTTTGATAAGTCTTCAGGGTCATTATCACCAAGTCTTAAAGCTATTCTGATAGCTTATTCAGATACTTCAAGCATTCTTTCTGTAGTAATAAAAGCTCTTAGAACTTTGTTTCCTTCATCATCTCTTTCAACTTGTGCAGTTCTCCAGAATCTCTTAATCATTCTTCCATTGATCATTGGTCTTGCACACATAGAAAAGACATATTTTGTTCTGAGCAGAAATCTAATAATTTCTTCATATCCAATGGCTTCTCTTGTTTCATCATTTAAGTAGACAGCCACATTATGCTTTGGCTCAAACTTTAATTCTGCCATCTGCAAAACACAAAGAAATTATTATGAGAACATTGAATATTGATTGATGAAATTTATTTCTACATATGACTTAGCAATTTTAATTTATAACTTTTCCATTTCAATTTGACTTATTATTTTGACTTTTGATTTTGACTTTTGAATTGACTTTTATTTTTACTTTTGAATTGAGATTTCAAGTTGTAAAACATTAATCTTTATTCATTTTGAATTCATTATCTAACATTTTAATTTTGATTTACTTCCCTTTTTTTTAAAAAATTTTATTTTATTTTATTTTTATTTTTATTCAAACTTTAGACTATCTGTTTATCTTCTTCAAGACCCGACTGCTTTAACAATCATCAATTCATTTTCACTTCCAAATTAAGAACATTACATCAACATACTCGCAAACAGATTCTTATCAATAATCCAATGTCAATTTTAGATATGATTTACATTTGATTAGTTAAACTTGAATTATATAGGGTTCGAACGCACAAATAGCATTCAAACGCCTATGTCAATACTCTGATTTAACCAAACATTTACAGATTTGAATCACAAACTTACGTTTATAGATCCAAATACTATCTATAATCAACAGGATTTGATGTAATCTCAGATGAAATGAGAGTATGAAGATAAGTGATTGTCGCATGTTTAGGGGTTTTGTCTATGAAATTTTGAGTGTGAATGAGGAAATAAGCATAAGTGTTCAATTTATATTAAGTGAAATTTTAGGCGCATGAGCCCTGTTTGGGCGTATGAAACCCTAAAATTCACTAACTTTTTAGACGCATGAACATTGTTTGTGTGTTTTTACTTAGACGCATGGGAACTGTTCAGACGCATAAGCCCTGTTTAGGCGCTTTTGCACTGTTCAGTCGCATGGATTTTTTGAAACGTCTAACACTTGTAATTTTTTTAAACTTTTCAACTATGTAGACACATGAGACATGTCAAACGCCTAACACTTGGTCAAAATCAAACTCATTCACTGTTTAGGCGCATGGGGTTATCACAAAAGCCCAACACTTGATTAAAATCATGGACTTATAACAACTATTTAGGCACATGGAATGTGTCAAACGCCCAACAATTGTAAAATTCCATAGATTTATTACAACCGTTTAGACGCATGGGAATGAGTCAAACGTCCAAACACTTGTATAATTCCCGAAAATTTAATCATGCTCCTATTAAGACGTATGTGCACTGTTTAGGTGCATGAGTTGACTTTGAGTTGACTTTCAGTTGACTTTGACTTTGAGTTGACTTTCAGGATTTAAACACTTGTGATTTCCAATTTCTTCACCTGCACACTTGATTAAAAATATTAGTAATATTTCATACTAATTTTTAAAACATTTGAAGCATAGTTTTTGAATTTTTTAAATTTTTCACCTTTTAGTCCCCCAATTTGAACTTTTTGCATTTTGCACTTTCAATTCTCAAAATTTTATTTTCTTTTTATTTTTAAATTTATTTTGTCCCTTCATTTTAGTCTCAACATAAAATCAATTATCATCTAATTTTCAACTTATTACAGAAGCATTTTCATTTGTAAATTTATGTAGGTTCATATTATATTTTTCAAAAAATTACATTTTCAATTTACACAAATACTTTGAACATATAGCATCATCCTTTCAATTCAACATTTTAATTTTGATTTTGATTATGATTATTTTCTGAGAACAACTCTTTCATTTATTACTCCCCCTAAACTTTTAAGTTTAAAAGAACTTATAAGTTTCTTAGGAAAGATAATAAGATCACACAACACATTGTGACATTGCCTTCACACACAAAAACATGCATAAAAGCAAACTGAAATCAGAATCAAAATCTAATATAACCAAAAGAATTAATGTCTGCAATGAGATCATATTAATGAAGATCAGCACATTAAACTAAAATAAATGTGGATAGTCATAGACAATGAATAAATCCTGATCAAGTGTGTTCCAGGTCAGTGATATCACAGCAAAAGAGACACAAGATCTAAGGATAGACAATGAGTGTTTTTGACAAATTATCAACTCACCTACTTTTAAATTCTTGGATTGATTAGGGTAGATTTAGGTATGACATGATGTAAAACATACAGAGACTAAGAGAGCTCAACCATCATCATGATATGCAAGAAAGAACACATACTCAATTTATTACCTGAAACATATATATCACCAGAGTTCATGTTACTTAAATTAATATAGAATGATCATGGATAACCATTTGATCGGCTCTGACTATTCATTTGAATAGGTTGTGCACATTGGCATCTTTTGCATCAAAAAGAAAATCCAGGTCTGTAATCACTTACAACAAAGGATATCTCAGCACTTCAGGTCTATGATGACTCATAACAGAGAAGTGAAATGATGCTTTGTAACAGATCTCATGATTAAACACGGTATCAATAGGTGTGAGTGGTGTAAATTAACAAGCATTCAATCTGATAAGCTAAAATAACTCAAAAGTACTCAGATGAATACACACAATCATTAATATTTAGTTTGATCCCAAGAATTTACTTTTTCATCATAATAGTCAGATATTGTCTACACATCATATCTGATCATGTCTAGACTTTATTTATGAATGAAGTATGCAACTGATCTCACTAATGTACTATCATTTCTCACATTTTGCATAACATAATCCTTTCTAAAAGACTCTATTTTTGTAGTTTTGATATATATTTTTGTATTTGATTTTTTTTAAGGAAAACAAGAATCACACACACACAAAATATAAACAGGCAATTAACAATGAGAGGATCACTTATTATGATCTTTTGATTTAGGGAGTTCACATATGATTTATAAGACCAATTGATCTGCCAATTGTTTTTCTGTTGCAATTTGAATCAATATGATTAATCCTTTTTTAGAGTTATCTCTAAGAAAATGTTATCGAATTTCGATATGTTTTGTTTTTGAGTGTTGACCAGGATTAGCTGTTATGAACATAGCAGCTGTGTTATCTATGTAAATTGGTGTTTTAAGAAAATTGAACTTGTAATTCAGTAGTTGATTTTGCAACCAAAGGATTTGAGAACATCCTGCTGATGCAGCAATGTACTCAGCTTCTGCAGTTGAAACAGATACATTTGTTTGTTTCTTGCATTGCCACAAGACTAATCGAGGACCAAGAAATTGACACCCACCCGAAGTAGTTTTTCTATGTTGACAGCATCCACCATAATCACTATCTGTATATCCATATAATTCAAAGTTACCTTCGTAGGGATACCAAAGCCCTAAGGCTGGTTTACCTTTGAGACACTTGAATATCCTTTTGAGAGCAATTAAGTGAGATTCTTTCAGGTCTGATTGATACCTGGCACATACACAAACAACATACATAATGTCCGGTCTAGATGCAGTAAGATACATCAAAGAGCCAATCATTGATCTGTATAAAGTTTGGTCAATAGATTTTCCTTTTGGATCAGGTTCAATCTTGGTGTTAACATATGCTGGAGTTCGTATGGACTGACAGTCTTGCAACTTAAATTTCTTCAAGAGCTTGTCAACAAACTTCTCTTGATTGATGAAGATTCTTGCTTGACTTGAAGTCCACGAAAGAAGTTAATCTCTCCCATAGAACTCATTTGGAACCGAGATTTCATGATTTCTTCAAATTCATTGCATAATTTTGGACTGGTAGAACCAAATATGATGTCATCAACGTACACTTGTACACATAAAAGATCATTATTATCCTTCTTTATGAATAAAGTTGGATCAATTTTCCCTCGTGTGTATCCATGTTGGATTAAGTGTTGTGATAACGTCTCATACCAAATTCTACGGGCTTGATGAAGTCCATATAAAGCTTTACTCAGCTTATATACTCGATGTGGAAATTGTGCATCCTCAAAGCCTGGAGGTTGCTTCACAAACACATCGTCAGTGATAGGACCATATAGAAATGCACCCTTTACATCCATTTGATACACCTTGAATTTCATGAATGAAGCATAAGCCATAAAAACTCGAACGGATTCAAGTCTTGCAACTGGTACAAAGACTTCATCATAATCTATTCCTTCTTCGTGTGTGTATCCTTGTGCAACAAGTCTCGCTTTGTTCCTTATTACAACACCACGATCATTAGTCTTATTTCTAAATAGCCATTTCGTGCCTATTGCATTTTCTCCTTCAGGTAGATCCACCAAATTCCACACTTCTTGTTTGCGGAATTGAAGTAATTCTTCTTGCATGGCTTCTATCAAACCATTGTCCTTTAATGCTTCAGTAACATTTTTAGGAACAATTTGAGAAAGAAAACAAGAGTATAAGCACACGTTTGCTTGTTCTAATTTACTCCTTGTTGTTCTCTAATTCAATGGACCAATAATCTGAGAAATTGGATGATTCTTGTGAACACGAGATGTTGGAATCTCATCACATGAACATTAACATCCAGATTTGTTTGATTCAAGTTGGAAAGCTCATGTATCAAAGTAGAAGAATGTGGATTGAAGTTTGGAACTTGAGTCGGTGAGTTGATAAAGTAATCGAAGTTACCAGTATCAACTACATCACCAGAGATGGATGATGTTCCAGACTCAGGTATCACAAACTCGTTACCATCACTAGGAATATTTTGTGATCCTTCCTGATCAATTGAAGCTGAATGACCTGAAACTGTATTATCATGATTTTGTATTGTTGAATCCTTGATGAATGATAAAAATGGGTAGTCTGAGCTAGAATCATCTGGGTCATCAGAATCTGAATCCTCACAGAAAGATCCAAGATCTCCTCTTGAGTTCTTCTTACCTGTAGAATCAAGACAATTTGGTTGATTAAACAAGTTAGATTGAAGAGAGTTTGATAATGAATCTAAGTCAAATAACCATGCAGGACCATTTGAAACTGATGGAAAGGAATTTTCCAGAAATTTAACGTTGAATGTTTCAAGAATTATATTTGTCCTAGAGTTGTAAACTTGATAGGCTTTTGAAACAGATGAATATCCAACGAAAAATCCATTATCAGATTTTGCTTCAAATTTTCCTAATTGATCACTTGAATTAAGAATCATAACAGGACAACCAAATGATTTTAAAAAGTTTATGTTCGGTTTCCTGCCAAACATTAACTCATATGGAGTTTTCAATTTATCTTTCACGATTAAGATTCGATTCTGAGCGAAACACGCAGTTGATATTGCTTCATCCCAAAAAGTGATAGGAATTTTTGCATCAGCTAACATAGAACGAGCAGCTTCAATCAGTGTTCTATTCTACCTTTCAGCAACTCCATTTTGTTGAGGAGTTCTGGGAGCACTGAACTGATGAGCTATCCCTTTCTGTGCACAAAACATTTCAATGTTAGCATTTTTTAATTCTGTTCCATTATCACTTCTTATAATTTTCACTTTATTTTCTAATTGATTTTCAATTTTAATGATAAATTCTTTTAGTAAATCAGCCGTTTCATATTTGGCATATAGAAAGAAAACCCATGAAAATCTTGTGTAGTCATCAATGATAACTAAACAATATGATTTTCGTCCAATACTCTTGACGTTTGTTGGTCCAAAAAGGTCCATATGTAACACTTGAAGAGGTTTGGATGTTGAGTTTATAGGCTTGGACTTATAAGACGCTCTGTGTTGCTTTCCCTTCAAACATGCTGAGCAGAGATCATTTGTTGCAAACTTCTTAGATGGAAGTCCAATGACATGATTTCCTGCTACAAGCTTGTTCATATTCTTGAAATTTGAATGACGGAGACGTCTATGCCAAAGCTGGCTTTCATCATTTGATGCCTTAGCAATTAGGCATGTTGTTTCAGTTGAAGGATCAACTTGAGACATATCCAACTTGTATACATCTCTATCTCTCTCAGCTGTAACAATCACCCAATCTTTGCTTATCTTGAAACCTGGCTTCAAAACATAACAAAATGAATCATCAAATAGAACAGAATATGATTTGTCACATATTTGAGATACGCTTAAAAGATTAAAGTTCAACTGTGAACAGAAGTTGACTTTATCAAAGCTTATTATCCCATTTGATATTGTTCCTTCTCCGGTTATTTTTCCTCCAGCATCACCACCAAAGGCGACGTGAGTTCCATCTTTTAACTTAAAGTCTTGTAAGAAGGCAGGATTGCCTGTCATGTGCCGGCTACACCCACTATCCACATACCATGTATTGAGTGGTCTTTTTGAGCGTACCTGCACAACAAGAAAATTAAGTTGAGATATCTACCCATGCCGAGATGGTCTTGGGTTTTCCAAATTTATCAACAATTGTAAATTGTTTGTAATGGAGATATTCAAATCAGGTTTATTTTTGATGAATTTACCAAATTTATTTTGGAAATTGTTTTGAAAATTGTTTGATTTATTTTTAAGAACATTCATATCATTTGATTGATCAACTTTTGAAATGTATTTATGACTAATATTTTTATTAGTCATACTTACAGATCTTCGTATGAAATGTTCTTGGATGTTTTGTTTTGATCTCATAAAATTGTTCTTTGGAAAAGATCTCAAACCTAAAGTAGGTTGATTAATGACTTTTTGAAATCCATTATTTTGATTTCTCAAATATTGTGGATTAACAAATCCTTTGCTCATGTTTGATTGTGCAATATTTCTATTAAGAGATCTATTTCTAAAGTAACAATCTGCAATATTGTGAGTCTTTTCATCATAATAAGTACAATATTTGTGAAAATAACAATCTGTTGTCGAATGATTTCTCATGTCACATATGTGACAGTACTTGTTGAAGTAGCACTCAGCAGTATTATGATTTTTCATATCACAAATTTCACAGTACTTTTATGGTGTTACAAACAGATTTTTGTTCACTTTTGACATTGACACAATGTTTGATTTTGGTGTCAAATAGTTAATCTTTTGTCTTTCATTTTTCATAATTTGATTTTGTGTCAGTTTATTATGCATTTGTTTAACATGAACCTCCTTCTTGAATGTATTAGGAACAAATCTTTTTGCTACAGCGGAAGTCTTTGAATCTGAACTAGATTTCAAATCAGAGTGTGATTTATTCATAATATTTGCTTTATTATTTTGAAGAGAATTCATATTTAACAGACCAGCTGACACAAATTTTATCGGTTTAAGTTTTGGTGTTTGATTTGTTGCTCTAATCAAATTTTCTGAACTTTTGTTTTGTTCAGATGTTGCTTTTGAACATTTCTTTCTTCTTCTTTGATTCTTTGATTTAGAAGAACTTGGTTTATTTTCAGATTGAACATCGTTAGAAGAAGATTCCTTTTCTGATTGAACTTGTTTCAGATTAATGGTGTTTGAATCTTCTGATGTTCCTATCTGTTGTTTATCTTTGTTTTGAACTTTCACTTCTTCTATTACATCATGAATTTGATCAGAAGTGTTTTGTTTTGGTTGTTTTGGTTCATAAGATTTTATCTTCACTGGATGACCATTTTTGATCTTTTCTTGATTTTTTTCAACAAACACTTGAACATTTTCTTTTTCTTCTTCTTCATTCTTGGTTTTGATCCGAAAGGCTTTAAGTTTAGCTTTATTTTCAGGAGTATGATCATGAGTATTGAAGTTCTCTAGTAGTGTGTTTGTAATAGATTCAGGCATAGGTTCATGAGTAAAATCTAACCCTGCTTTTTGTTTATCTTTTCTTTCACTTACTAGTTTTTCTACTATCATTTTTGAACTTTTTACTTTTGCCACATCCATTTGAGTAGCAGCATGTGCTATTTTCTCCTGTTCAAGATTCTTGGTCATCTCTTCTAATTGTTTAGAAACAATTTCTAAATCTTTTATTGTTTTGTTCCATGAAGTTTGGAGAGAGATAATCTTTTGATCTGCTGTTTTATAATCATATTTAAGTTTGCTATGCATAGATTCTTCTTGTTTTAGCTTCTCACAGATTTTGAATGAATAATTTCTGTAGTATTCAACATGTTCATAGCATGATTTGGTGCAAAGTTTTTCTCTCACTTCTGATGGGATTTCAGGAAATTTTGGAGCTGTGGTTTCAGTTTTTGAAGTTGAAGAGTCAACCTTTGGTTGATCAGACTGTGCCATTAGAGCTACTTCATCTGTATCCTCCTTAGGATCAGACTTGTCACTCCAATCATAGTCATCTTCTTCTTCATCACTTTCCACTTTTGGGTCATTGTTTTCTGACCAATCTTCTCCTTGAATTTCTGCAATAAGAGATAAACTTGATGTTAATTCATTTGTAAACTGATCTGCATATACACTCCAATCATAACCATCTTTTATGCTGACTACTAGAGCTTTCTTTGTTTCATCAGATGATTTGGTTTCATCTTTAAGCTCAGGCATAGGAAGACTTTGATAAGGCTTTTGAAAAGTCTTCTGAGCTTGTTGAAACCTTTGATTGCTTGAGCTTGATTGAGCATTTCCTCCATTATTCCTTGGAGCTTTGAATTCTCTTGAGAAGTGTCCATAATTGTTACAGTTAAAAAATCTAGATTTTGACTTGTCAAATCCAACTGTCTTGTTTGCACTTGGCTTGTATTTCTTGTTGACATAAGAATGTTTTTGAGTCCTGTAGGCAATCATCACCATCTGCCGGTTTAAGTCCATCTCTTCAACATCTTCAGGATCCATCTCAAATAAATCCTGCAAAACAAAATCTAGTTGAGTTAAATAGCTACCTTGATACGCATGAAAACTGGCCATAAACGTAGTGAATGCAGTTTTGGACTCTTCATCCTCTAATAGGATGTTAATCACATCTTTAACTTTGCTACATTTGGCAAAGTTAGATGATGAAGAAGCTCTGTTTGAACATTTGATGATTGGGACTGTGGTTTAGGAGGAGATTGAGAATGAGACTGAGTTCTATAAGCAGGTGCACTGGTAAATGATGAGTCAGTGAAAAATCCTGCTCCAACATACAGATCTCCCTCTTCTTCAGAACTTTTCTCACTCTTTGCCATGAATGCATTCTCTATTGTGGTTGCAGGAGAAGCAACAAACTGATATTGAGACATTGATGCTGCTCTATCATTGTTTCTTGAGCTTTCATCTATCTCCACTGATTCTATTTTTGCAATAAGAAGATCTAGATCCATTGGAAACTTCTCAGTATGCTTTAGTAGGGTTACAGTTTGTTTCCATGATGATGGTAAAGCATTGAGTAGTCTGAGATTTAAATCTTCAAGATCAGGTTTGATATCAGCTGTTGACATCTCTGTTGTAAGTTGAACAAATCTATTCATCATTTGATTTATTGTCTCTCCAGACAAATGTTGAAACAATTGTAATTGTCTTTTCAGCTTTTGTTTCTTTAGATTTTGAATCTCCTTGCCTCCTTCACAAATGATCTTTAAGGCTTTGTATAGAGTTTATCCAGTTTGGTATGCATCAAGCCTTGTAAGAACTTCCAAAGGTAGTCCTTTACACATCAATGAATATGCTTTAATATCATTCTTAAGTCTTTTTAGATCATCTCCTTGAAGATCATCTTCTGGATATGGTTCTGGAGAGTCTTTAGTGTGCACAAACCCTCTGTTAGGCCCATCAGTAATAATAGGAATGTATGGTTCTTTTTCTATAGATTTCCAAAGATCAGTGTCAATGGAATTAAAATGTTGTTTTAGCCTAAGAGACCAATTTTTGAAATCAGCTCTATTTTTAAGTTTTGGAACTCTGTTTTCAGAATCTTCTGATTTCACCATTCTTATATTTTTGTTGTTTTAGATTTTTGAATTAAGAAAATAAATGCAAAAGTTTTTGAAAAATTTTTCTTTTTTTTTAAAAAAAAAATTCTAAGTGTCAAGGTAATACGCCTGAACAGTGGTTATACTCCCAAACAGTTGATGCGCCTGAGTTGAGAAACGTCTAAGGGAATGCCTTAGAAGATTTTCCAAAACACCCAAGGTTTATGCGTCTGAACAATTGTCAAGCGCCTAAATAGTTGTCAAGCACCTAAACAGTTTTCATGCGCCTAAACACTTGTAATTTTTCTCAACAAATGTAATACGTCTGAGATTCTTCTCTTCAACAGTATTCAAACGACTGAACTAAAAAACGTCCACACAGTGTTAAAGCGCCTACACAGTGTTAATGCGCCTAACACTTAGACAAATTTTCCAGTCAATCTCAGCTCATGCGCCACATTCATCATCTTCATATGAATGTAACAAACTCAAATCTTCTGAATTCTTCAAATGTTGATGAATTCGATTGAAACTTTCCAATTAAGTGAGTTTTATGCCGATAAACATTCTTCTAAAATCAATTTCATTCAATTTCAACAACAAATCACTAAATTTTGAGATTTTCAGTCCGAAAACTTCAAACCCTTTTTCGAACACAAATTCAACAAATTGACTTGAATTTGATGAATTAAACTACTAATTGTGATTCAGATCATGTTTTTGATGATGAAACACAACTGAAATTCACAAATTTTCAATTGAATTGTATCTCAATCACAGATTCAGTGAGATTTTTGAGTTTTTAAAGTTCGACAAACTTAAAAAATCAATCACTAACAGCTTACCAACAGCTCTGATACCATTTGATAGGATCAAATATACCAATCTGTGATAACAATTCAATGAAATTCACACAAAGTAATCAAATAAAAACAAGATATCAACAAAATTCAAGTTTTCATTAATATCAAGCTAAGACAATTACAAAGTATGAAAGCAGGTTCGAATACAATTTTTAGTTACCTACTACCTGTAAGTCTAAGCTATATATAATGAAAACAAAAAGTAAAGGAACTAACTAATTACACAAATAGTCCCTATACTATTACAAAATATTAAAAGACAACTAAAGACAACATGTTAATCTTTTTAAGAGCACTAATTTGATAGGATCAAATGTACCAATCTGTGATAACAATTCAATGAAATTCACACAAAGTAATCAAATCAAAACAAGATATCAACAAAATTCAAGTTTTCATTAATATCAAGCTAAGACAATTACAAAGTATGAAAGCAGGTTCGAATACAATTCTTAGTTCCCTACTACCTGTAAGTCTAAGCTATTTATAATGAAAACAAAAAGTAAAGGAACTAACTAATTACACAAATAGTCCCTATACTATTACAAAATATTAAAAGACAACTAAAGACAACATGTTAATCTTTTTTAGAGCACTAACAAATCCAAAGAGTACTCTCCACATGACCAAGAAAGAAACTTCTAAGAGTTTCGAAAAGAAGAAGCAAGTTGCGGAAGGAAAATCTGTTTCCTTCGGAAGCTCCAAAATGAAGAAGAAGACAAGTGGAAACTTGCCTTCGGAAGAAAATTTTGTCTCAGAAGAAAGGAATACTTCCAAAGCACTAAAGCCTGCTGCAGTGAAAGCAAGATCTTCCGAATGTCCAGTCATCAAATCTTCCAAAGTCATCAAAACTTCCGAAGTATTGAAGGTCAAGTCTAAGCTTCCAAAGGTGGTGTGGAAGTAAAAGAAAGACCAAGTGGCTGAAAGTTCTTCATCAACATCAGCAAATGATCCTTCTAGCATAACTATAGGATCAATTACTGTTGCATTGTCTTCAACTTCTTTTGATGAGCCCAAGACCAATGAGGCTTGGGTTTCCAATGTAACTAACCATCTCTTTTGTGCAGGAACAACTCAAGACAAACAGAAATGTATGGATCATGGACAGTTGCTGTTCTAGGCACATGACAGGTAACAGGTCACTACTCCAAAAGTTTGAAAGAATTGATGGAGGACCAGCTGCTTTTGGAGGAGATGCAAAGGGGCAAGGTGACAAATGGTAAGCTTAGCACTGAGAAGGTAAACCTTTTCAAGGAGCTTGGGTACAATCTTCTGAGTGTATCCCAATTTTGTGATCAGAGTCATAACATGCTCTTCACTGAGCATGAGTGCATTGTTCTCAGGCCCAGGGTGGTCATTCCTCATGAGCACATCCTGCTTAGAGCCCCCATGAAAGGGAACATGTACAAGATGGACTTGCAAGAAACATCTCCCTCATGAGAAGTTTCATGCTTTCTGTCTAAAGCAAATAATGATGAATCTTTCCTCTATCATAAAAGAATGTGCTATGTAAACTTTAAAAACATGAATAAATTAATTAAGAATTATTTGGTGACTGAATACCAAAGAAAGTGTTTAGAAGTGATGACCACTGTGTTGCATGCCTGAAGGGGAAGCAACACAAGGTATCTCACAAGCCAAAGGAAAGAAATTCCATCATTAATCCCCTACACTTATTACATATGGATCTCTTTGGCCCCACCAGTGTAATGAGTTTAGGAAGGACCTCTTACTGTTTGCTGATCATAGATGACTTTACAAGATTCACTTGGGTCTTCTTTCTTAGAACTAAGGATGAGACCCCTGAGATTCTGAAGAATTTCATCTTAAAGATTGATAATCAATGTGATCACAAGGTCAAAACCATAAGATGTGATCAAGGAACTGAATTCAAGAATCATATCCTTGATACATTTTGGGATGAAAAAGTTATTACAAGACAATATAGTGCTCCAAGGACTCCTCAGCAAAATGGTGTTGCTGAGAGGATAAACAGTACACTAATTGAAGCTGTAAAAACTATGTTGCCTGACTCTAAACTGCCCATCACATTCTGGGCAGAAGCAGTTAACATTGCTTGCTATGTGCAAAACAGAGTTTTAGTAGTTAAGACACATGGTAAGACTCCTTATGAACTTTGGCACAAGAGAAAGCCTTTCATTGGTTTTCTCAGGTCATTTGGATGTCCTTGCACCATCTTGAAAAACAAAGATCAAATTGCCAAGTTTGCTAAGAAATCAGATGATGGGCACTTTATTGGATACTCTTCTCAAGCTAAAGCTTATAGAGTTTACAATCTCAGATCTAGAGTAGTTGAAGAGTCAGCCAATGTGACTTTTAATGAGCACACTCCCAGTGTGAAAGTTCTTGTCCGAATTGGCTATTTGATCTTGATTTAGTTACCAACTGTTTTATCAAATCTTGTGAGAATGTTTCAGGGTCCACAAATATACTACCTACAGGTGATCCTGACCCAATATTTGAGCTAAGAAGACCTTCAAGCTACACATCTTCAGCTCCAGTGGTAACTAATCCTGCAAATGAAGCTTCTACCAGCACATCAATGACAAATCCTGCTGATACTTCTGGTGTGCCTTCAAATTCCAGCCTAGAGGCACAAAACTCGGAGCAAGGAGCTTCAAATGTTGGAGAAAATGGTGGTGGTAAAAGTGATCAGGAATTTCTTGATGCTGATAACCACTCCGTTGAAGACAACATCAATGATGTCACACACTCATTGGATCAAGTTAATCTGGATAAGTATGCTGATATGGAGGGTGAATCTTCTTTGCCAGATCACAATTTCTCAAATTTAGATCTGTCGAAGCAACTTGCTGTGATCCCTCAGCTAAGAATCCACAAGTCTCATCCTACCACAAACATCATTGGAGATGTTGATTCAGGGGTGAGAACAAGAGGACAAACCCATGAAGAAAATGTTTGTCTTCATTCTTGTTTCTTATCCCAGATAGAACCAAAGAAAACAGATGAGGCTCTAGAGGATAGAAGTTTGGTGAAGTTGTGCAAGAGGAGCTGCTTCAATTCAAAAGGCAAAAGGTTTGGAACCTATGTCCTCTTCCTCAAGGGAAGACTACCATAGGAACCAAATGGGTTTTCAGGAATAAGAAGGATGATAGAGGACTTGTCATCAAGAACAAAGCAAGACTAGTTGTTCAAGGGTATACTCAAGAAGAAAGAATTGACTACACAGATGTTTTTGCTCCTATAGCAAGACTTGAAGCTGTTAGGATATTCCTAGCTTTTGTTGTATCCAAGAACTTCAAGGTCTACCAGCTTGATGTCAAGTGTGCTTTTCTCTATGTGGTAATTGATAAAAAGGTGTATGTTAGACAACCACCTGGGTTTGCAGATCATGATCATCCTAATTATGTCTGCAGGCTTAATAAAGCTCTTTATGGGCTGCACCAAGCACCAAGGAAGTGGTATGAGACTCTATCTCAGTATCTCTGTCAACATGGCTACAAAAGGGGTACTATAGATGGAAATCTCTTCTTAAAAGGAACAAGAATGACATAATTCTAGTTCAAGTATATGTAGATGACATAATCTTTGGGTCAACGAATCCAAAGCTCTGCAAAGACTTTGAGAAGCTGATGAAGGACACGTTTGAAATGAGTGACATGGGGGAACTCAAATTCTTTCTAGGAATTCAAGTGAAGCAAGTTGACAATGGCATCTTCATAAGTCAGTCAAAGTATGTACAAGACATACTTAAAAGGTTCAACATGACTAATTGTAAGGTTGCTAAAACACCCATAACCAGAAATCACTCCCTTGGACTTGATCTTGAGGGGGAGTGTGTTTATGAGCATATCTAAAGGGCAATGATTGGGTCTCTTATGTACCTCACAGCTAGCAGGCTAGATATCATGTTTGCTACATGCATTTGTGCAAGATATCAAGCCAACCCCAAGATGTCACACCTGGTCACTGTCAAAAGAATTTTAAGATATCTCAAAGGTGCTCCATCACTTGGCCTTTGGTATCTAAAGAATTCTGACTTTAATCTGTATGCTTATATAGATAGTGACTATGGTGGCTGCAACATGACTGTAAAGTCTACATCAGGGGGATGTCAATTTCTTGGTGGAAGAGTAGTCTCTTGGCAATGTAAGAAACAATCCTATGTATCTGCATCAACTGCTGAGGCTGAATACATTGCTGCTGTAAGCTGTTGTGCTCAAGTGTTTTGGATTCAGAATCAGATGCTGGACTATGGATTTAACTTCAAGGAGACTCCCATCAACATAGACAACAACAGTGCTATCTCAATCACAGAAAATCCTGTGCAACACTCAAGGGCAAAGCATATGAATATCAGGTATCATTTGATTAGATATAACTTTGAGAAGGGATTAATCAAACTAGTCAAAGTTAACACAATTGAACAATATGCGGATCTGTTCACCAAAGCTTTTGATGAGCAGAGATTTAAATATCTTGTATCAGCTATCGGGATGATTAACTTTGAATAGCTTTTCTTAAATCTTAATCATATTTATTTCTAAAACATGTGTGTCCTAAGTTGTCTATTTTATCACATTCATAAGCCCTTGTTCGTTGGATCTTGTATGCCCAAGACACATCCAAGATTGATGTGGTTAGTACGTTATGATCCAAGTCGGGTCATACCCAATAACAAGCTAAACAAACACCAATATATGTTTATTTGTTGATGAGATCATACAAATAAATATTGACACCAATTTAGAAAATGAGTTTTCTAAAACCTTGCTTTTGTAAAAGAACAATATTATGTCGATAATTTGTTCATGAGAAATTGTTTGTTTCATTATTTAAGTTGGTTAAATAATAAAAAATAAAAGTGTGTTATTGTTATAAAATTAAAAGAGGTTCTAATTTTATAAAAATTAAGGGCTAAGAGTGTAACATTTTATAAAAACTAAAATGGGGGGGAAACCCATTTTAAAGGCCATGTTTCGGCCGCCCAAAGAGTGCCTTGGGACTCCCTTTTTTTGTCTTAGTCCAAGCACTCTTTCACTACTCTTCCACTCTTCTTTCATTACACACTTCTCTCTAACCAACTCAAGCAAGAACTCTCTCAAAGTGTGGCTGAAAATTCGGATTTTGCAAGAAGAAAGGCTGAAAATTTCGGACTATTGAGGAGCTATAAGGAGAGTTCTTTGGTGTTGAGCTCCCTAACTAGCTAGGTGTGTGGAAGAGGTTGTTGGTATCACTACTTGAGGCCTCCTCCTTTGAAAGCTAGACACATTCAAGACATCATCACCTACCTCTTTTTCATCTACAACATCTTGTTCTAGAAAGGTTGATTCTATAAACACCCTATAGTTGTTTTTTTATGTTTGATAGCATATTATTTCACATAAATTTTGATCCTTATTCTTGGGTTTTGATTATGTTTTAAAATGGTAAAATTTTCAGATTGGTAACCATATGTTAAAACATAAATTCCGCTGCGTTTTTATAGTTTAAATGGTTAAACTAGTTAGTTTTACATGTGACAAAACCCAACAATGGTATCAGAGCCGGTTATGTGAAATATGGTTTCCAAAAGGTCTTGAAAAGTTAGTTTTCATGGACTTTTTCAACCCATTAGGGGCTGTTTTGTTGTGGATATATGAATCCCATATGTTTCAAGGTTTAATCTTGCATGCTTTAGTGTAAACCTTGAAAGATTTACATCAAATGGTTGATTGTGTTGTTTGGACAAACCTTAAAGTTTTAGTTTATGTTGGCTGAAACTTTAGGGATGAAATAAGGGGTTCATTGTTGTTCTTGGATGTTGAATATGTTTCTCATTATGGTGCATAACATAGCCTTGGCCTTATGTGTTGGTTTTGGTTGATTGTGTTTTGTCATGTTGGTTTGTTCTTGAAAGGGTTGTAATTTGTGTTTTGTATCTTGGGTTGTAATTTATTTATTCATTTGGTTATGTAATAAATAGATTAGGTGCATTTTTAGAAAAATTGTATTAGGATATGATTTTGTAAAAGAAGATGCATAATATGAAGACTCAAAGAAGGACACAAAAGACATGGACACTTGAAGCATTTGGATGTGGATTCAAGTGGGAGTTCATGGACACATTTTGATGTGTCATCTCTACCCTTAGGAAAGACCTTATGACAACACTTGTGATGGCAAACAAGTGTGGTCAACTTAGTGGCTATGGTTATGCACTCATGTTTGTATGTTTATGCTTGTTTGGATGATTGTTGTTTGATTGTTTGGTTGATATTTGGATATGCATTACAAACTCATTAACAAACTTTACAAGCTGAAAATTTGATGGTTCTTTATCATTAAGTGGTTAATAAAATGTTATTAAAAGGATTAATGGTTTTAATAAAAGAGGTTTATTAAAAGTGAACCATAGGGTACCTTGTATTTGAAAGCATGCAAATATAAGGTACATAGAGTTTTTCTAAACTAAGATTATGAAAACTTTAAATTTCTTTTATAAACAAGTTTAACACCGTCCTTTTGCACAACACTTTAGTCATTTGGAAACTCTTAATAGGATAAAGGTCACCTAACCATTTTGAGGGAACTTGTGACTTGAGATGGGGATACCATATATGTGGGATAAAGGTCACCTAACCACTTATGTTGGAAAACTCACATGTGTGTGCAAGTAGGGTAACTTGATTTGCAAACCATGTTAAATGGATCACCTACAATATGGTTTACAAAGGTGTTGATGGGATAATCATGCCGACTATACATATGATTTTTAAAGTCGATCCCATACCCTAGAAGTTGCAAAGGGTTGCAATTGTCAAATCGTTGACTACCTTGTTAATTTAAATAATGGGATAAAGGTCACCTAACCACTATTTAAATGTAACGTTGGATTCTAGATTTTAAAATTGTGTAAGACACTTAAAAGGGTTTTAATTATTAAGAATGAACGATATCGAAATTACTAAAATTGAACTTTGTTATATTTTGTAGATGGCCACCAACAATAATGAAAACAATGAAATCCCGTCCGCTCACTCACTATCTCTAAGGACCATTCTCCAAAAGGAGCGTCTAAACCATAATAACTTTATTGATTGGCTTCGAAACTTGAGAATTGTTCTCAAGCAAGAGAAACGATCATACATCTTAGACGATCCGATTCTTGATCAACCTAATGAGGATGATGAGGAGGCCTTTAATAATTGGGTGAAGTACACAGAGGACTCGGTACAAGTGTCTTGCCTCATGTTGGCAAGTATGACTCCAGATCTCCAAAAGGAGTATGAACATCATGGAGCATACGACATGATAACCCAGTTAAAGGAAACGTTCAAACAACAAGCATGGGTTGAGTGCTTCAAAACGGTTCGAGCACTCCATGCGTGTCGTATGGAGGACACCCAATCTGTTTCATCTTATGTACTTAAGATGAAAAGCCATATCGACCGCCTCGAAAGGCTGAATTGTCCCGTCTCGAAAGAGTTGGCTACGGATTTGATCCTCAACTCTATGTCAAAAAGGTTTGACAATTTTGTCATGAACTATAACATGAACGGATGGGACAAGAACATAAGTGAGCTTGACTCTATGCTCAAAACTGTCGAGGCGGCCATGGGTAAAAAGGTTTTACCCGTTCTCACCATCAATGAAGGTGGGAACAAGAAGAGGCCTCACCCCGCACCCAAGGCAAATGTTGCCAAGGGTAAAGGGCGCGTTAGGGGAAAGGGAAAGGGAGTGGTAAGAGCGCCTCCACCAAAACCAGCGGAGAAGAAGCAAAAGGTTGCTTCAAATGACCCATGCTTTAAGTGTGGGGATATTGGACATTGGGCAAGAAATTTCCCAGTCCATCTCAAATTGCAAGCCAAGAGGGATGCCGGGCAAACCTCAGGTACAATTTTCATGATTCATATTTATCTAAATTTAATATCCTGTAACACATGGGTATTGGATACCGGATGTGGAACTCACATTTGCAACTTATTGCAGGGGTTCAAAAGAAGTAAGGACTTCAAGAAAGGGGATGTAAGCCTCTACATGGGAAATGGGGCAAAGGTTCAAGTTGAAGGCCGAGGGGACTACATCTTGAAGCTTCCAAATGGTTTGGAAGCAATTTTTAACAATATTTTGTATGCTCCTAGTTTGACTAGGAACATTATTTCTGTTGCCCAATTAGGATAATATGGTTATGTTTTGTCATTTATTGAGAATGAAATTCATGTTTCTTTAAACGGCACGTTTTATTGTAAAGCTATTCCTGTTAATGGTATTTATGAATTGGTTCATGAAAACACATTATGTGATAGCTCATTGTATCAAACCACCACTAAGAAACTCAAATTGGATTTGAGTGATACATATATTTGGCATTGCCGTCTTGGTCATATAAACAAGAAGCGCATACAAACACTTCAAAAGAACAGTCTTTTAAAAGCAAATGAATATGATTTATTCGATGTATGTAAATCTTGTTTACAAGGTAAAATGACTAAGGCACCTTTTAGTGGCAAATCTGAAAGGGCAAAAGATTTATTAGGCATCATACATTCGGATGTATGTGGTCCTTTTAAACCAATGACTAGGTACCATGAAAGATACTTCATTACCTTTACCGACGACTATAGTCGACACGGTTATGTGTACTTGTTAAGACACAAAGATGAAGCTTTTGAAATGTTCAAAATCTTCCAAAATGAAGTAGAAAATCAACTTAACAAGAAAATAAAAATTCTTCACACCGATAGAGGAGGTGAATACCTAAGTGATGCTTTCAGTGATCATCTTAGAAGTTGTGGTATTGTCTCACAACTATCTCCACCTGGAACGCCACAACATAATGGCGTGTCCGAGAGGAGAAATCAGACTCTATTAGATATGGTTCAATCTATGATGGCTAGAAGCTTACTGCCTCTATCATTTTGGGGTTTCGCTTTGCTCTCTGCGGCCCGTATTTTGAATATGGCCCCAACCAAGAAAGTGGAAACGAGACCTTTTGAAATATGGCATGGAAGGGTTCCATCACTGTCATATTTAAAGGTATGGGGTTGTGAGGCTTATGTTAAGACTCCCACCTCAAACAAACTAGAAAGTCGTTCCACTAAGTTTATCTTCATTGGATATCCTAGAGATTCTATAGGATATTATTTCTATGATCCATTGGAACAAAAGAAGTTTCTTGCCAAGAAGGCTGAGTTCTTAGAAGCTAAGTTCCTTACAGAAGGAACTAGCAGTAGAACTGTGGATCTTGAGGAGGATCAAGAACCACAAACCGATACACGTTTGGTTGACACTAGCACTCAACATGAGGATGTTGGGAATGATCAAGTGGTTGATCAATGTACACAAAACATTCACAGATCTGGTAGAATTAGTAATCCATCTGAAAGATATGTATTTTTCGTAGATGGATGGTATGTGGTAGATTCCGTTGAACCAACCACCTATCATGATGCAATGTCCAATTTGGATTGTGACAAATGGCTTGAAGCAATGACGTTGAGATGCAAACCATGTATGACAACCAAGTGTGGGACTGGGTTGAACCACCTCTTAACTCAAAGATATTGGAAGTACGGGGTTTTCAAGAAGACAAACCGATATGCATGGAAACTTTGATACTATAAAAGCCAGACTTGTCGCAAAAAGGTTTCACTCAAAACTCAGGGGTTGATATTATGATTGAGAACCTATCACCAGTTGCATGATAACGCCGGACTTGGGATGGGCTGTTAAGAACATACTTAAGTACCTAAGGAGGACTGAAGATATGTTCCTAATACATGGATCTGGTGAGAAGGAACTCGTAGTAAAGGGTTACAAGGATGCGAGTTTCCAAACTGATCGGAATGATTCACGATCACAATCGGGGTACATTTTCATCTTGAATGGAGGAGCAATCTCTTGGAAGAGCTCTAAGCAATATGTGGTGGCATTATCAACTACAGAGTAAGAATACGTCGCCACTTCATTAGCAGCTCAGGAAGCTGCATGGTTAAAGAAGTTCATTGCCGATCTATGGGTGGTCCCCTCCATTCAGGACCCCCTAGAAATTCTTTGTTATAACGAGGGCGCGATTGCTCAAATCAAGGAACCCCGTGCACATCAGAAGACTAGGCATATTGAACGAAGATTCAACTACATAAGAAGTTGAAAAGGGAAAAATATGTATTCGCAAAGTTCACAAGGATCAAAACATTGCGGATCCACTCACGAAGCTCCTTGGAAAGGCAAAGCATGAAAGGCATGCTTGTGCCATGGGACTGCAATATTCTAGTGACTGGATTTGATCTTTAATTTTGTATTGAGATATTGTAACCCTTTATTACTTGAATGAATTATTTGGTTACAATGATTCAACTAATATTTCTATTTTGCATGTTTAAAATCCATGAGTAAATTGTTTACTCAGAACGTCCGTAGTTGTCATGGTTTCACCTGTTTTGAAGGTGAAGTTTTCAAACTGCTGCTTCAGGAGATCCTTCTTGTTCTCCTTGGCTTCAGAGGAGCCTTCATACATCAGTTTTAGTGCATCCCACAACTGTTTAGCATTTGCACTTCTTGAAACTTGTACACAGAGTTGAAAGGGCAGTTTGAAGAGAGTCATGGCCTTTTATCAATCTCTACTCTCTTCCTATCTTCATCAGAGTATTGGCCACATCTTTTGGATCATACCAGCACCAGTAGCAGAAGGAGTGCTGGGTATAAAGGTCCATTTTTCAACAAGATTTCCCACAATTCTTGAGTCTAGAGGACCTGATGAAACCTTCCATCTTCATACACCAGGTATCAAAAGTCATCAAGAGTGATCAGTGGGGACTGTTCATGGTTCCAGTCTCCATATCAGTCTTTGAAATGGATGCCATTTGGAGATTTTAGTATTTGTGTGTGATGGGGATCTTAAGATGGTGATAATCTTAATCAAGAGCTTGAAATGCTCTGATACCATTGCAGGACCGGTTAAGGGCTTAACAATTACAACACAACAACACAAAGAGGAGATTAACTAAACTTGATCAAACAGTAAACTGGATTAACCCAGATATTGATACAAAGAACACAAGTAATGATAAAGAGACAGAACAAGAGATTTGGTTTCAAGGAGGCAGTATATTGCTTTCTCAAGTTCTTTTACAAGTGTTACAAAGCATAAAGAAAGATACTAGAACTTGGAATACTTATACTACAACCTACAGCCGGCTATACTTTGAAAGCCAGCTGGATACAATTGACTAGACACAAACAAAATCAAT
The DNA here is from genome assembly GCA_025215565.1 of Flaveria ramosissima. Classification (NCBI taxonomy): domain Eukaryota; kingdom Viridiplantae; phylum Streptophyta; class Magnoliopsida; order Asterales; family Asteraceae; genus Flaveria; species Flaveria ramosissima. Next base: position 30,769,863 of record CM046035.1, read on the forward strand.
TGTAGAATCAAAAGGCATATCTGCCTTTTGACCTTGTGACTATGACATGCCATAGCTCACATCCTTATCTATTACAAAAAGGATAAAGTACATAAAGTAGAAAGTTACAGACTCAAGACCTCAATGTACAGTTACCAAAAGCATGGACCTTTTCACCAACTCATGTAAGTTGGTGACTTTACAGAGATGCAGCGGAAAGGTGTCCAGCTTTATGGAACAGTACATCAGATAAAGCATGTTACTAAAAGTCTTCGGAAGAAATCTGTCTTCATAGGATGAAGCTTCGGAAGACTTTGTCTCTGAGGCTTCGGAAGACTTCATGTTTGGCTTCGGAAGATATTGGTCTTGGCTTCGGAAGATTTTACACTTAGAATATTTCTAGTGTATGGTGTAAAACTTCCGAAGCAATTCTTCTTCAGTACTTAGTGCATTGTTGCAGAGAGACATTGGATGTTTTGGTTTGCATCAGACTTAAAGGAATCCTTACAAACTCCCCCTAGGCTGATGCTACCAAAACATTTAGAAGATCTTCAGATGTTAGTAGTCTTCAGCACAATCATGACCATACCCTTCTTCATTAGATGGTCAGGATCATTCAGACCTTCATAGTATCTTCTCATCTCAAAGAGATCATGCAGAGGTAAGTTGATTATGTCTTGCCATGTATAGACATTCTCAACACCTTGATCTCTGATTACATGCCATCTTTCTGGATTGGTAGAGTAAGTCCAGGATAAGATGGGTGTCTCAGCTGTTAGAGGAGCCACTTGCATTGGAGTTGATTGGGCTGCCTCTTCATGCACTTCCTCAGGTTGATCTGACTCAGCCTGAGGTGTAGAGGTAGATGATTTAGGCTTCTTCTTCTTAGACTTTGGTTTAGAAGCCATTCTCTTCTTCCTCTTAGATGACTTTAACTGAGAAGACTGGTCTGCAGCACCTTGTTGATCATCCTTGTCTTTCTCAGTTGGGTGTTCCTCCCTCACAGGTTCAGAAGGAGAGGGAGTTTGACCCTGCTTTGGATCAGAAGATGAAGCTTGCTGAGGCTCAGCAGGAGGTCCGGGTTGAGGGTCTCAGGTTGTTCAAACTTAACCTCCACTTCAGGTGGGACTTGACTTGGAAGAGAGTGTAAGTCAATCAGTTCACCACTCTTAATCTTCTGCTTGATTACCCTTATATGCTCATCCATTGTGGATAGAGACATAGGGCCAAGTCTCCTTCCGGAGAATCCATATAGCTTCAAGAAGCTCATCATCCTTTGTCTGTCAGCAGACTTCTTCATACTCTTTTGGATGATGGCTCTTGACTTTGCAGCTTCTTCCCTTAGCTTCTTCTTAGTTGTCTTTCTCTCCTTGACTAACTCAAGTTCAAGTTGTTTTAAGTACTCAAACTCAACAAAGTCATAGGACAAGGGAAGAAGTGCATCTGCCTGATAGAAGCCTGTGGCACTCAGGTAGTTGATCATTTTGATCCTATCTTCTTCTTTGTCTACCTGAGGTTCTTGTGGAACCACATCTTCTTGTACAGGGCTTTCTTGAACTGGGGAGAGAGTGGGAGCATGCTTGTAGAGTCTTTTCTGTCTCTTCTCCTCTTTGAATTGGAGAAGTAACCTTGCATCCTCTTTTTCTTTCATCTCTCTTGACACTTCCATGTCAGCCAGTTCATTCAGTTGTTCTAAAGGGAGAGAATGATTTCATCAATGTCATAGTTCCTGGTCTGCAAATAAGTAATCCTGACTGCCCTCAACTCATCATCTTGAGTATTTGGTCTGGGGGCAGCCCTGATTGCAGCTTGCATAAAGCCTGAAGACCCAGAGGAACTTTCTCCCCTTAGCTTCCTTTTCCTCTCTCTCTCTTCCTCCTCAATTTCCTCAGGAGTCATAATCCTTTTCCCTTTGTCACCCACAGACCTTTGTGACTCAGGGTGGATAGAGGTTTGGCCTTCATTGCTTGGTGTAGCATCCATGCTCTGGCCAGAGAGAGGCTGAGAAACACCTTCACCAGCAGGTGTCTCAGAAGGAGTGTGAATCTCTGCAGCAGTTGATGATGATGAGACAGGGGTCTCAGGTTCTGCCACTGGGCCTTCAGTCAAGGTTTCCCCTATGAAACTAATCTTAGGGTCCACCTCAACATCCAGTTGACCGATGACATTGCCTGATTGCCTAAGTCTCCTTCTTAAAATGAACTCTGCAAGGATCCTGTCTTGGATTCTTTGAGCCAATCTGTCAGCCTGTCTTGAGTTGCTTGGATTGACAAGTGGCATATTGACTAGATCCAATCTTCATAGAAGTTCAAGCTTGAAAGTCAAATACTTCTTGTTGCCCTTGAACTCTGTGAAGAATAAGGGCTCTTCTATCAGCATCATACCTCCACCTTATGATGTAGTTTGAAGTTCCTTGAGGTGGGGATGACACAGCCCTTGGTATACCTCCTCAAAGAGACTCCTGATGATAGAGTCTATAGAGTCCACATTAATGTGAACTTGAGGAAGTTGCTGAGAATGCACAATTGCAAGTGAGGATGGTGAGTCCTCTATGTCCATTCTCTGTGAAGAACTCCCAGGTTCTGTGGCTGCAATAACTTTCTCCCCTTTTTGGTAGCATCACCCACTTGCATAGGTGAGCTGGAGGATAAATCAATCACATCCACAGGTTCTTGTGTTCCTGGTTGAGCTCTTCTTAAAGGTCTCCCAGCTAGTTTTTCCTTAAGATATGAAATCTGAAGTTGCTGATCATTGACCCTGTTTTGTAAGGTAGTCACCTGAGATTCAAGGTGACTGACCTTAGAGACTAAATAGGAGCATGTTTTTGACAGTTTTTGCACCTTTAGTCTCAAATTCCCCTCTTCTTCATCAGAAGAATCATTGGGGGATGAGATGATTGGACCAAAGTCCTCTCTCTCACCACCAGCTTGAGGTTCTTGGCTGCTGGTTTTCCTCTGCTCACTAGCAATCTCAGTTGAGATGTCAGTGGGCTGAGTTGCCATGGTTGAGGTCTTAATGATGTAATCACTTGCAGAAGTGAGAGCCTCTTCCATATGGACATCCTGAACATGTTCAGAAGTGTCCACCTCAGTATAGGTGACTGATGTGGGCTAGACTGAGGAGACTCAGAGGTACTCATCTCTCTTTGAGTAGGGGAGGAGAAGAGAGACTCATGGTACTCACTGAATCCTAAGTCTTCATCAGTATAGAAGGATAGGTTGGAATGGGTTGATTTAGATCTAAAGGCTGGGATGGTAACTGTCCCCTGAAGGTTGTTCACTTGAGTGTTGAGACTCAGAGTGAAGGCTTAAGGCTGTTGGGCTTGTGAGCTCATCAGGGTGAGCATGAGGAACCTCAGCCCTGATAGTTGAAGAAATGGGAGTGGTTTGCTCCTCAGGGGAAGTGGGAGCTCTAGTGTCCACTTCCTCCTGTAAAGGTGAGTATATGGGGACCTGCACAGACTCAATAGCTTGAGCGGGTTCGTTTGGATTTTCTTTGGTAGGTGAGGGTTATTTGAGGTCTTTTTAGTGGTAAGGAAGTAGAAGGTGTGGGTTCAACACTAGCTTGTGTTGCTAGGTTGTCACCTTGAGCAATGAGCTCTAACATTTTGGGGACAAGGGCTGTTTCTACCCCTGAGAAGCCTACAGTTGGCTTCTTCATGATTTTAAAGATGCCGGGCTTCATCTGTCCCAATTTAAGAATATTACTTGTTTCCCTCAACTGTGAGCCCAGTTCACAGTTGAGAATGTGTTGAACATATCTAGGAAACATGTAATACTCTAAGGAGTCCAAGTTTGCAAGTAAATTGGTATAAACAAATTGAGAGTACCTGAACTTGACCCCTTGAACCATTCCATGCACTATGAAGGAGAGATCCTCAGGAATCTGGTCCCACCCTCCATGCTTGTTTGACAAGCTGTGGATAACCACATGGCAGGTATTTCCACTGGGATGAGACCTTCCCTTTCCTGAAGGTCTTTACAGAGAAATCTCCCTCATAGCCCATCTGCTCAAAGGAATGATTGACAGCTTCCTTTGGGAAGGACAACTCACCTTCTTCATCATCCAGCTGCAAATGATAGTTGATGATGGCGGAGTGATGAAGATTGTCCTCCCTTGCACTGTGGCAGACAGTGCCCTCTCCCCATCCATAATGACCTCTTGGCAGGTCTTCCAGAATTCAAGCAAATGATCCTCATACAGAGTAGGATCAATGGTTAGGGAGGTGAAGTAGTTTGATAGAGTTAAGAATTGGCAAATCTCTGAGAAACTTTCATCTTTCTCAGAGCTTAACAGAGCAACCTGGTTGTGTTGCCTGTGAAGTTGCATGGAGAAATCTGGGTTGTTTCTGCGGTTAAGGTTGGCCATTTGAGAAGCTTAAGGTTGAAGAAAGGTAAAAAGCAAGGCGGTTTTGGGAATTAGGTTTGAGGAATAGTGAATTGAGGAAGATAGTGAGGAAGAGGGGGAACCGTTGGGTATTTATGTGAAAGGGATTTGAACCAAAGTTAATGAAAGAGGATAAACTTTGAAATCCGAAAGTCGGTCCCACCTCTGAAAAAGTAGTTTACTTTTGCTCAAAAAGTAGTTTTCTTGGAATTCGAAAAGCTTCCGAAGGTAAATTATCTTCGGAAGTTTTAATGAAAAAGCTTCCGAAGCTAAAATGACTTCGGAAGATTTTCCTGAGAGTCTTGAAAATTTTGCTTCGGAAGAGAAATAAACACTTGAATGCTTTGTATAAGAAACAACAAAGCTTCCGAGAGTTAATTTGCTTCGGAAGGAAAAAGTCCTTAAAAACAAATAAGTGTCTGAGACAAGATTTAAGCTTCGGAAGATAGATTTAGACTTCTTCCGAAGGTAAAATTTCTTAGACAGTTATTATTTTGAAGACATGATTTTCTTCCGAAGATAAAATTATATCTTCCGAAGGATCAGAAAATTTTCAAGAATCTAAGGAAAGTCTTCAAAAAGGATTTTATATCCAAAGAAAACATGAGCTTATGAAAGTGATGAACTAGACAACATTAGGACACACATATTTTAAGAAATAATTAGAATTAGTTTTAAGAAAAGATCTACTCAAAGTTAATCATCCCAATAGCTGATATTAGATATTTAAATCTTTGTTCATCAAAAGCTTTTGTAAACAGATCAGCATATTGTTCATCTGTATGAACTTTGACTAGTTTAATTAATCCCTTTTCATAGTTATCTCTTATTAAATGATACCTGATATTGATGTGTTTGGTCCTTGAGTGCTGCACAGGGTTCTCAGTGATAGAGATAGCACTATTGTTGTCTATGTGGATAGGAGTCTCCTTGAAGTTAAATCCATAGTCCAGCATCTGATTTTGAATCCAAAGCACTTGAGCACAGCAGCTTGCAGCAGCAATGTATTCAGCCTCAGCAGTTGATGCAGACACACAGGATTGTTTCTTGCATTGCCATGAGACAACCCTTCCACCAAGGAATTGACATCCCCCAGATGTAGACTTTGCAGTCATGTTGCAACCACCATAATCACTATCTGTATAGCATACAGATTGAAGTCAGGATTCTTTGGATACCAAAACCAAGTGTTGAAGCACCTTTGAGGTATCTTAAAATCCTTTGACAGTGATTAGGTGAGACATCTTAGGGTTGGCTTGATATCTTGCACAAATACATGTAGCAAACATGATATCAGGCCTGCTAGCTGTAAGATACATAAGAGACCCAATCATAGCCCTGTATAAATGTTCATCTACACACTCCCCCTCAAGATCAGGTCCAAGGGAGTGGTTTCTGGCTATGGGTGTCTTAGCAATCTTACAATCAGTCATGTTGAACCTCTTGAGTATGTCCTGAACATACTTTGACTGACTTATGAAGATGCCATCTTCAACTTGCTTCACTTGAATTCCCAGAAAGAAATTGAGTTCTCCCATTGCACTCATTTCAAATCTGTCTTTCATCAGCTTCTCAAAGTCTTTGCAGAGCTTTGGATTAGTTGAACCAAAGATGATGTCATCTACATATACTTGAACTAGCAATAAGTCATTTCCCTGTCCTTTGATGAAGAGAGTTCCATCTATAGTACCTCTCCTGTATCCATGTTTACAAAGATACTCAGACAATGTCTCATACCACTTCCTGGGTGCCTGATGCAGCCCATAAAGAGCTTTGTCAAGCTTGCAGACATAATCAGGATGATCAGGGTCTACAAAACCAGGTGGCTGTTTGACATAAACCTCTTCATCAATCACTCCATATAGAAAGCACACTTTACATCAAGTTGAAAGACCTTGAAGTTCTTGGATGCAGCAAATGCCAGGAATATCCTAACAGCTTCTAATCTTGCTACAGGAGCAAAGACATCAGTGTAGTCAATCCCTTCTTCTTGTGTGTATCCTTGAACAACTAGTCTTGCCTTGTTCTTGATGATAATTCCTCTATCATCCTTCTTATTCCTAAAAACCCATTTGGTTCCAATGGTAGTCTTCCCATGAGGAAGAGGACAAAGGTTCCAAACTTTCTGCCTTTTGAATTGAAGCAACTCTTGTTGCATAGCTTCAACCCAACTTCCATCCTTTAGAGCTTCATCAACTTTCTTTGGCTCTATTGAGATAAGAAACAAGAGTGAAGACAAACATTTGCTTCATGGGTTTGTCCTCTTGTTCTTACCCCTGTGACAACATCTCCAATGATGTTTGTGGTGGGGTGAGACTTGTGGATCCTTAGCTGAGGGATCACAGCAAGTTGCTGAGAAAGATCCAAATTTGAGAAATTTAGATCTGGCATAGATGATTCACCCTCCACATTACCACACTTATCAAGATTAACTTGATCCAATGAGTGTGTGACATCATTGATGTTGTCATCTATGGTGTGGTTATTAGCATCAAGGAATTCCTGATCACTTTCACCATCACCATTGTTGTCTTCCACAATTGAGGTATCTTTATCTGGTTGTGGAGCCTCTGAGCTGGAATTTGAAGCACCCCAGATGTATCAGCTGAATTTGTCATTGTAGTGCTGATAGAAACCTCATTTGCTGAAGTAGTTCCAACTGGAGCTGAAGATGTATGAGTTGAGAGTCTTCCTAGCTCAAATCTTGGATCAGGATCACCTGTATTTAAATTTTCTGCAGATCCTGAAACATTCTCACAAGATTTGTTAAAACAGTTGGTAACTAAATCAAGATCAAATAGCCAATCAGGACCAGAACCAGCCACACAGGGTGTGTGTTCATTGAAAGTCACATTGGCTGACTCCTCAACAATTCTAGTTCTGAGATTGTATACTCTATAAGCCTTGGCTTGGGAAGAGTATCCAATAAAGTGTCCATCATCTGATTTCTCAGCAAACTTGGCAATTTGATCCTTGGTATTCAAGATGGTGCAGGGACATCCAAATGACCTGAGAAAACCAATGAAAGGTTTCTCTTGTGCCAAAGTTCATAAGGAGTCTTACCATGTGTCTTAACTACTAAAACTCTGTTTTGCACATAGCAAGCAGTATTTACTGCCTCTGCCCAGAAGGTGATGGGCAGTTTAGAGTCAGACAACATAGTTCTTGCAGCTTCAATTAGTGTCCTGTTTCTCCTTTCAGCAACTCCATTTTGCTGAGGAGTCCTGGGAGCACTATATTGTCTTGTAATACCTTTTTCATCACAAAATGTATCAAGGATTTGGTTCTTGAATTCAGTTCCTTGATCACATCTTATGGTTTTGACCTTGTGATCACTTTGATTCTCAATTTTTAAGATGAAATTTTCAGAATCTCAGGGGTTTCATCCTTAGTTCTAAGAAAGAAAACCCAAGTGAATCTTGTAAAATCATCTGTGATCACCAAACAATAAGAGGTCCTTCCTAGACTCATTACACTGGTAGGGCCAAAGAGATCCATATGTAATAAGTGTAGGGGAGTAGTGATGGAGTTCTTTCCTTAGGCTTGTGAGATACCTTATGTTGCTTCCCTTTCAGGCATGCAACACAATGATCATCACTTGTAAACTCTTTCTTTGGCATTCCAGTTACCAAATCATGTTTAATTAGTTTATTCATGTTCTTAAAGTTTACATGGCACATTCTTTTATGCCATAGGAAAGACTCATCACTATTTGCTTTAGATAGAAAGCATGAAACTTCTCCAGAGGGAGATGTTTCTTGCAAGTCCAACTTGTACATGTTCATTTTCCTGGGGGCTCTGAGCAGGATATGCTCATGAGGAATGACCACTCCAGGCTTGAGAACAATGCACTCATGCTCAGTAAAGAGCATGTTATGACTCTGATCACAAAATTAGGATACACTCAGAAGATTGTACCCAAGCTCCTTAACAAAGCTTACCTTTTCAATGCTGAGCTTACCATTTGTGACCTTGCCCCTTCCTGAAATGTAACCACCTTCATCTCCTCCAAAAGCAACTGATCCTCCATCAATTCTCTCAAAGTTATGGAGTAGAGACCTATTGCATGTCATGTGCCTGGAACAACCACTATCAATTATCCAGACATTCCTTTTTGTCTTGAGCTGTTCCTGCACAAAGAAAATGATTAGTTACATTTGGAAACCCAAGCCTTACTTGTCTTGGGCTCACTAAGTATAATAGAAGGTAATGCAACAGTAATGGATCCTATGGTTGTGCTAGGGGGATCTTCAGCTGTTGTTGATGGAGAAACTTCAGTCATTTGGTCTTTCTTAGACTTCCACACCACCTTTGGAGTCTTGGATTTGACCTTCAAAACCTTGGAAGCTTTTAGGACTTCACAAGTTTTGATGACTGAACCTTCGGAAGATTCTGCAGTTACTGCAGCAGACTTCAGTGCTTTGGAAGAACTCCTTTCTTCCGAGACCAATTTTTCTTCCGAAGGTAATTTTCCATTTACCTTCTTCTTTGATTTGGAGCTTCCGAAGGAAACAAATTTTCCTTCCGAAGCTTGAATCTTCTTGAAACTCTTTGAAGTCTTTGTATTGGTCATATGGATAGTACTTTTAGGATTATATGGGCAATCCTTAGCAATGTGAGAGGTACTTTCACACATGACACATAATATTTTCTTCTTCAAAAGAGTCTCCTTATGAGAGCAAGACTGTCTTTGGTCACATCCCTTCTCCACCTTCATCTTTGTAGATGCTGAGACAATTCTTTTGGGCTGTGAACTGTTCTTGGAGTTTGATGGTCCAGGCTGTCCAACAGTGGTACACAGTAGATCAGTCTTCTTCTTTGTACTGAGAAGATTTGAACAAGAACCGGAACTTTTAGCTGAGGAGTTTTGGTTGATGTCTTCAGTCTTTACTACTTTAAACCCTGCAAAGATAAAAACTTGTTTCTGCTTAGAGTCAAAAGTAGCCTTGATCTCTTGAGCATTCTTTGCTTTTCTTTTGCTCTTCCTGATCAAGTTCTTTCTCTTTGACTTAGTCATCACAGTAGATTTCTTCTCCTCAGAAGGATAGTGGCCCTTAGTAGAATCCTCCTCTTCACTCTTCTCAGAGGAATTCTTCACTATCTCTTCTTCATCCTCTTCACTTATAGGATCTATGAGAGGAAGCTCATCTTCACAAGTTCCACACCTAGGAGATCTTACAGACAAGATTGTGTGGGGAGGAGCTATCTCATTTGATCCCAGTCCCTGTCTATTTTGATAGCACACTTTGTTGTGCAGGGATGAGGATATCATGTTCTTGAAGGTCTCTTCTTCAAGAACACTCTTTTCTGCCCTGGCTTTGCTGATCACAAGGTCAGTCTGGCACTCAGTCAACTTAGTTATGAGATCCTGGATTTGAGTCCTAAAATCTGTATGTTCATGTTTTAGTACTGAAATGGTTTTCTCTAAGTCCTCTATCTTTAACTTGTAATCATTTTTAGACTTTCTAAAATCAGATTTTAAAATGTTTAAGGAATCAAGATCAGATCTCATTTCCAAGTTATAGGACCTGTATCTGTTTACTTTAGCAATGCATTCAGGAGTACAGAGATGTTCCAATACCTTGGCTTCATCATGATCTGCCATTAGTGCTTGGTTTGGAGAAGCATCTTCCACCTGAAAGCTCCAGTCAAAGCCTCCTTCTTCAACAGCAACAGCAGCATGTTGCTTTGGCTTCTCATTCTGAGGGGCTTTGTCAGTGTAGTTTGGTCTGGTTTGTGTTTGGCCACCATTTGTCTTAAGTGCCTTACACTCTCTAGAAAAGTGGCCCATCAAGTTACAGTTGTAACACTTGACTTTGCTTTTATCCAAGCCAAACTTTCAACTGGTTGCATGGCTTAGAAACCTCCTTCCAGTTCTCTTGTAGAACTTCTTGGCTCTATGAGTGAGAAGAGCCATCTGCTGAACTATTTCCATATACTCCAGATCATCTGGATGGATACAGTCCAGGTCTTCAAGAGTGAAAAGAGAGTTGCCACAACTTTCATCAGAAAACACAAAGGCTTGAGAAGAGCTTGTCTCTTGGAATGGGCTTCCTTGAGTGTAGTTCTCCCTAGGTGTCTCTGGGAAGGTGATGAAAGGACCCTGTGGTGAGTTGTCAGGGTAGCATATGAGATGATGTTGGGGTTCTATGCTATCCCTTTCAACCACATGCAGGGCTGAACCCATTTGATTGTTGGAGTTGCTAGATGAACCTTGCATGTTCATCTCCATCTGGTAGCCACTAAGAATCCCATATAACTCTTTCAGAGTAAGAGTTTTGAGATTTTCAGTCCTCTTGATCACCACACAGTAGTGTGTCCATTGCCTAGGAAGTGAGGACATGAACTTCCTTACAATGTCCCTGTTTTCAAGAGGAACTCCTCCATCCACTAGGGTATCCACTATCTCAACATACCTAAAGTATTGCTGAGTCATGGTTTCACCTGTTTTGAAGGTGAAGTTTTCAAACTGCTGCTTCAGGAGATCCTTCTTGTTCTCCTTGGCTTCAGAGGAGCCTTCATACATCAGTTTTAGTGCATCCCACAGCTGTTTAGCTGTTTTGCACTTCTTGAAACCTCTGTACACATAGTTTGGAAGGGCAGTTTGAAGAGCAGTCATGGCCTTTCTATCAATCTCTACTCTCTTCCTATCTTCATCAGAGTAGTTGGCCACATCTTTTGGGATCATACCAGCACCAGTAGCAGAAGTAGTGTTGGGTATGAAAGGTCCATTTTCAACAGATTCCCACATTCTTGAGTCTAGAGACCTGATGAAACCTTCCATTCTCATACACCAGGTATCAAAGTCATCAAGAGTGATTAGTGGGGACTTGTTCATGGTTCCAGTCTCCATATCAGTCTTTTAAATGGATGCCATTTGGAGAGTTTAGTATTTGTGTGTGTGAGGGATCTTAAGATGGTGAGATCTTATATCAAGAGCCTGAAATGCTCTGATACCAATTGCAGGACCGGTTAAGGGCTTAACAATTACAACACAACAACACAAAGAGGAGATTAACTAAACTTGATGAAACAGTAAACTGGATTAACCAAGATATTGATACAAAGAACACAAGTAATGATAAAGAGACAGAACAAGAGATTTGGGTTTCAAGGAGGCAGTATATTGCTTTCTCAAGTTCTTTTACAAGTGTTACAAAGCATAAAGAAAGATACTAGAACTTGGAATACTTATACTACAACCTACAGCCGGCTATACTTTGAAAGCCAGCTGGATACAATTGACTAGACACAAAAAAAATCAATTGTAGAATCAAAAGGCATATCTGCCTTTTGACCTTGTGACTATGACATGCCATAGCTCACATCCTTATCTATAACAAAAGGATAAAGTACATAAAGTAGAAAGTTACAGACTCAAGACCTCAATGTACAGTTACCAAAAGCATGGACCTTTTCACCAACTCATGTAAGTTGGTGACTTTATAGAGATGCAGCGGAAAGGTGTCCAGCTTTATGGAACAGTACATCAGATAAAGCATGTTACTAAAAGTCTTCGGAAGAAATCTGTCTTCATAGGATGAAGCTTCAGAAGACTTTGTCTCTGAGGCTTCGGAAGACTTCATGTTTGGCTTCGGAAGATATTGGTCTTGGCTTCGGAAGATTTTACACTTAGAATAATTTCTAGTGTATGGTGTAAAACTTCCGAAGCAATTCTTCTTCAGTACTTAGTGCATTTCTTGCAGTGAGACATTGGATGTTTTGGTTTGCATCAGACTTAAAGGAATCCTTACAGTTGTCAAGATGGGATTTGTCCCTCTTATTCATCGAAAGTATGATGTCTAAGGCCTGATAAATTTAAATCAATGGAGAATGATCACTCTGTGTCTATAGGATTTAACATGGTATCTGTGACAAAAGGATGATGATTGATTCACCTAAAACATTTCAAGTATGGTACTTGAAGGAGATGATGTTATTGAATGGCACTTAGTCATACGTATTAAGGGTAGTAAACCGTTGTTAGGCGGTATTTACTGCTTGCATCAATCTTCTATGAATCTTGTGCAAGTGGGAGATTGTTGGATCTTGTATGCCTAAGACACATAAAAGATTGATGTTGTTAGTATGTTATGATCCAAGTCGGGTCATACCCAATAACAAGCTAAACAAACACCAATATATTTTTATTTGTTGATGAGATCATATAAATAAATATTGACACCAATTTAGAAAATGGGTTTCTAAAACCTTGCTTTTGTAAAAGAACAACATTATGTGGACAATTTGTTCATGAGAAATTGTTTGTTTCATTATTTAAGTTGGTTAAATAATAACAAATAAAAGTGTGTTATTGTTATAAAATTAAAAAAGGTTTTAATTTTTTAAAAATTAAGGGCTAAGAGTGTAACATTTTATAAAAACTAAAATGGGGGGAAACCCATTTTAAAGGCCATGTTTCGGCCGCCCAAAGAGTGCCTTGGGACTCCCTTTTATTGTCTTGGTCTAAGCACTCTTTCACTACTCTTGCACTCTTCTTTCATTACAAACTTTTCTCTAACCAACTCAAGCAAGAACTCTCTCAAAGTGTGGCTGAAAATTCGGATTTTGCAAGAAGAAAGGCTGAAAATTTCGGATTATTGAGGAGCTATAAGGAGAGTTCTTTGGTGTTGAGCTCCCTAACTAGCTAGGTGTTTGGAAGAGCTTGTGGGTATCACTACTTGAGGCCTCCTCCTTTGAAGGCTAGACAAAGAACATCATCACCTACCTCTTTTTCATCTACAACATCTTGTTCTAGAAAGGTTGATTCTATGAACACCCTATGGTTGTTTTGTTATGTTTGATAGCATGTTATTTCACATACATTTTGATCCTTATTCTTGGGTTTTTTTATGTTTTAAAATCTTAAAACTTTCAGATTGGTAACCATATTTTAAAACATAAATTCAGCTGCTTTTTTATAGTTTAAATGGTTAAACTAGTTAGTTTTACATGTGACAAAACCCAACATTGTTTTATTTGGAAGAAAATATTTTCAAAAGACTTTTCTTATATTTTTTAAAATTTTGATCTCTTTTCTTTTCGGAAGATTTATAATTACCTTCGGAAGAAATTTATGTCTTAGTAAACAAATAACTACTTCAGTAATTTTACCTTCGGAAGAAATTTCTGAAATATCTTCTGAAGCTTAAAATCAACTTAAGTACATTGTATGTTTTCAAAGAACAAGTTTCTTCCGAAAGCAATTTACCTTCGGAAGTTTTTATTCTCCTAAGAATAAAAAACTCTGAGTGTTAATTTTCTTCCGTAGCAAAATTCTCAAAAACCTTTGAAATTTCTTCCAAACCCAAATTTGTCTTCAGAAGCTTTTTCTTCAGAACTTCCGAAGCAAATACCCTTCAGAAGATTTCTCGACTTCCAAGAAAACTACTTCTTGGGCAAATGTAAACTACTTTTCAGAGGTGCAACCGATATCTGGATTTCAAAGTTTATCCTCTTTCATTAAATTTGTCTCAAATTTTTTTCACATATATACCCAACGGTTCCCCCCTCTTTCACTATCTTCTTCAATTACACTATTCCTCAAACCTAAATTCTCCCAAACCGCAGAAACAACCCAGATTTCTCGATGCAACTTCACAGGAAACACAACCAGGTTGCTCTGTTAAGCTCTGCGAAAGATGAAAGTTTCTCAGAGATTTACCGTTTCTTAGCTCTATCCAACTACTTCACCTTCCTAACCATTGATCCTACTCTCTTTGAGGATCATCTGCTTGAATTCTGGAAGACCTGCCAAGAGGTCATTATGGATGGGGAGAAGGCACTATCTGCCACAGTGCAAGAGAGGACAATCTTCATCACTCCGGCCATCATCAACACTCACTTGTAGCTGGATGATGAAGAAGGTGAGGTGTCCTTCCCAATGGAAGCTGTAAATCATTCCTTTGAGAAGATGGGCTATGAGGGAGATTTCTCTGTAAAGACCTTCAGAAAAAGGAAGGTCTCATCCCAGTGGAAATACCTGCTTCATGTGGTTATCCACAGCTTGTCAAACAAGCATGGAGGGTGGGACCAGATTCCTGAAGATCTCTCCTTCATAGAGCATGGAATGGTTAAAGGGGTCAAGTTCAGGTACTCTCAGTTTGTTTATACAAATTTGCTTGCTAACTTAGACTCCTTAGAGTATTATATGTTTCCTAGATATGTTCAACACATTCTCAACTGTGAACTGGGCTCACAGTTGAACGAAACAGATAATATTCTTAAATTGGGACAGATGAAGCCCGTCATCTTTAAAATTATGAAGAAGCCAATTGTAGGCTTCTTAGGGGTAGAAACATCCCTTGTCCCAAAAATGTTAGAGCTCATTGCTCAAGGTGACAACCTAGCAACACAAGCTAGGGTTGAGCCCACACCTTCTACCTGCCAACCACCAAAAAGACCACAAATCACCCTCACCTACCAAAGAAAATCCAAACAAACCCCTGCTCAAGCTATTGGGTCTGTGCAGGCCCCCATATACTCACCCATACAGGAGGAAGTGGACACTAGAGCTCCCACTTCCCTTGAATAGCAAACCACTCCATCTCTTCAAGAATCAGGGGTAAGGTTCCTCATGCTCACCTTGATGAGCTCACAAGCCAAACTGCCTTAAGCCCTCACTCTGAGTCTCAACACTCAAGTGAAGAACCTTCAGGGGATAGTTTCCATCCCTAACCTTTAGACTTAAATCAACCCATTCCCAACCTCTCATTCTATACTGATGAAGACTTAGGTTTTAGTGGGTACCATGAGTATCTCTATTCTTCCCCTACTCATAGAGAGATTAGTACTCCTGAGTCTCCTTTGTCTAGCCCACACCAATCACCCATCACTGAGGTGGAGACTTCTAAACCTGTTCAGGATATCCATATGAAAGAGGCTCTCACTTCTGCAAGTGATTACATCATTAAGACCTCAGCCATGGCAACTCTGCCCATTGACACTTCAACTGAGGCTGTCAATGTGCAGAGGAAATCTAGTAGCCAAGAACCTGAAGCTGGTGATGAGAGAGAGGACCCTGATCCAATCATCTCATCCCCTAATGATTCTTCTGATAAAGATGAGGAGAATCTGAGACTAAAGGTGCAAAAATTGTCAAAAACATGCTCCTATTTAGTGTCTAAGGTTAGTCACCTTGAATCTCAGGCGACTACCCTGCAAAATAGGGTTTATGATCAGCAACTTGAGATATCTTATCTAAGGTAGAAACTAGCTGGGAGACCTTTAAGGGGAGCTCAACCAAGAACACAAGAACATGTGAATATGATTAACCTAACTCCTAGCTCACCTATGCAAGAGGGTGATGCTACCAAAAAAGGGGAGAAAATCATTACAGTCACAAAACCTGGGAGTTCTTCAGAGAGTATGGACATTAAGGACTCACCATCCTCACTTGCAATTATGCATACTCAGCAACTTCCTCAAGTTCATATTGATGTGGACATTATAGACTCTATCATTAGGAGTCTTTTTGAGGGAGACATTCCAAGGGCTATGTCATCCCCACCTCAAGGAACTTCAAACTACATTATTGGGTTGATGTATGATGTTGATAGAAGAGCCCTCATTCTTCAAAGAGTTCAAGGGTAGCAAGAAGTATTTAATTTTCAGACCTTGAACTACTATGAAGGTCTTGACCTGATAAGCATGCCGCTTGTCAACCCAAGTCAATCAAGACAAGCTGACAGGTTAGCACTCAGGATTCAAGATAGAATTACTGAAGAGTTCAGCCTTTGAAGGAGACAAAGGCAATCAGGTAATGTCATTGGTCAAGTGGATGTTGAGGCGGACCCTGAGATTAGCTTCAAAGGGAAAACCTTGGCTGAAGGCCTAGTGATAGAGCCTGAGAGCCCTGTCACACCTATGACTACTTCAGATATTCATTCCCTCAGTGAAACACTTGCTGGTAAAGGTGTCTCACAACCTCTCTCTGGATAGAGCTTGGATGCTACACCAAGAAATGAAGGCCAAAGCTCTTTTCCACCATGTGTCACAAAGGTCTGTGGGTGACAAAGGGAAAAGAAATCTAACTCCTGAGGAGATTGAGGAGGAGGAAAGAAAGAGGAAGAGGAAGCTAAGGGGAGAAAGTTCCTCTGGGTCTTCAGACTTTATACAAGCTGCAATCAGGGCTGCCCCCAGACCAAACACTCAAGATGATGAGTTGAGGGCAGTCAGGATTACTTACATGCAGACAAGGAACTATGACATAGATGAGATTATATCTCTCCCCTTAGAGCAATTAAATGAACTGGCTGACATGTAAGTGTCAAGAGAGATGAAGGAAGCAGAGGATGCAAGGCTACTTCTCCAATTCAAAGAGGATAAGAGACAAAAAAGGTTATACAAGCATGTTCCTACTCTCTCTCTAGTTCAAGAAAGCCCTGTGCAAGAGGCTATTGAAGCAACACAAGAACTTCATGTAGACAAGGAAACAGATAGGCAAAACATGATCAACTACCTGAGTGCCACAGGTCTCTACCATGCATCTGCACTTTTTCCCTTGTCCTTTGAGTACATTGAGCTTGAGTATCTCAAACAGCTTCAACTTCAAGTGCTCAAATAACAAAAGGCAACAAAAAGAATGATGAGGGAATGGGCTGCAAAGTCAAGAGCCATCATCCAAAAGAGTATGAAGAAGTCTGCTGACAGACAAAGGATGATGAGCTTCTTGAAGTTGTTTGGATTCTCCGGAAGGAGACTTGGCTCTATGTCTCTATCCATAATGGATGAGCATATCAGGGTAATCAAGCCGAAGAACAAGAGTGGAGAGCTGATTAACTTACACTCCCCTCCAAGTCAAGTCCTACCTGAAGTGGAGGTTAAGGTTGAACAACCTTAGACAACACAACCTGGATCTCGTGCTGGGACGCAGCAAGCTTCATCTTCTGATCCACAGCAGGGTCAAACTCCCTTTCCTTCTGAACCTGTGAGGGAGGAACACACAACTGAGAAAGACAAGGATTATCAAAGGTGCTATAGACCAGTCTTCTTAGTTAAAGTCTTCAAAGAGGAGGAAGAGGATGGCTTCTAAGCCAAAGTCTAAGAAGAAGAAGAAGCCTGAATCATCCACCTCAACACCTCAGGTTAAGTCAGATTAACCTGAGGAAGTGCATGAAGAGGCAGCCCAATCAACTCCAATTCAAGTGGCTCCTCTTGCATCTGAGAGACTGATCTTATCATGGACCTTCACAACTAATCCAGAAAGATGGCATGTGATCAGAGATCAAAGTGTTGAAAATGTCTACACATGGCAAGACTTATTCAACTTACCTCTGCATGATCTCTTTGAGATGAGAAGATATTATGAGAGTCTGAGTGATCCTGACCATCTGATGAAGAAGGGTATGGTCATCATCATCATGAGGACTGTCAACAACTGAAGATCTTCTAATGTTTTGGTAGCATCAGCCTAGGGGGAGTTTGTAAGGATTCCTATATGTCTGATGCAGCCAAATCCATCTAAAGTCTCTCTGCACGCATGCACTAAAGAACTGAAGTAGAAATGCTTCGGAAGTTTTACACCCTACACTAGAAATATTCTAAGTGAAAAATCTTCCGAAGCCAAGACCAACATCTTCTGAAGCCAAAAATGAAGTCTTCTGAAGCTTCAAGGACAAAGTCTTCCGAATCCAAAGATTGAAGACAGATTTTCTTCTAAAGACTTTTGAGGATATGCCTTTATCTGATGTACTTTACTATAAAGCTGGACCACCTTTCCGCTGCAACTTTGTAAAGTCACCAACTTACATGAGTTGGTGAAAGGTCCATGCTTTTAGTAACTGTATATTGAGGTCTTGAGTCCATGCTTTCTACTTTATGTACTTTTATCCTTTTTGTAATATATTAGGATGTGAGCTATGGCATGTCATAGTCACTAGTCAAAAGGCAAATCTGCCTTTTGACTCTACATGTGATTTTCTAGTTGTCTAGTCAATTGTATCCAGCTGGCTTTCAAAGTATGGCCGGTTGTAGGATGTAGTATAAAGTCTCTCAAGTACTTGTAACTTTCTTTATGCTTTGTAACATTTGTAATAGAACTTGAGAAGCAAAATACAACATTCTTGAAAACCAATTACTTGTGTTGTTTGCCATCTTGTTCTATCTCATATTTACTTGTGTTCTTAGCATCTTTCACTAAAAGTTAACCAGTTCCCTATTTGATCTGTTAAGTGTTATAAGCAACTATCCTCATTGTGTTGTTGTGTGGTAAGTGCATACCCGTCACCAGTCCTGCACAAGGTCTGCAGCGGAGTGTCAGACAAACCATACTTATGTCCACTGGTTAATAGTTGCGTCTTCCGAAGGTTAGTTGGCTTCGGAAGAACAAGTTCTTCTGAAGCCACTTATACTTCGGAAGAGGCTACTATACTTTCAAGGCTTGAGGACTTCTTTATTTCTTCATACTTCGGAAGTTTACTTCTGATCTTTCCCTCTAAGTCTTGATCTTCGGAAGTTGGAGTTTTTCCTTCGGAAGTTGATCTTACACTTTATCTTTAAAAGAACTCCTTTTCCTTCGGAAGTTCCACACATAGCTTCGGAATTGCTTTATTAGTTGCACCAAAATAGTCTAAGTGATTTGGTTTTGGTTGCACTAGCCTTTCTAGATCCAACAAACTCCCCCTAGGCTGATGCTACCAAAACTTCATTTGTCTCTGATTCTCAAAACCTTCAACATTAGGGAAGAGTTAGGTTGATGCTACCAAAACTTCATTTGTCTCTGATGCTACCAATTCCTTTATTAGTTGCACCTATTTGTCTATTTCCTTGTTCTTCCCCGAAGTGGTGCTGAGAAGTTTGTACAAGTCATTAGTGGATAGGAGATCCAGTCTATCACTCAGAATGATATGTACCTTTTGTTGTGCTCCCCTGAGAAGAGTTAGTTGACGGGAGTTATAGTCATACTCCCATCTAACTATGGATTCAAGTTCAGGATCCTCAACCATTTTTAGAAAGGGTTTGCCTTTGGTTGCTGATCCCTTCCTTTTCTCTTCCTCTCTCAGTTTCAACTATTCTTTAATCTTGGTCCTAGCAGTTAGCTCGGCCAGATGAAGACTGCTCAGGTGATTTCTGATGTGAGCAGCTACTTCAGAGTTGGAGGGGTTAGAGAGTGGCTTCTCTACTAACTCAGCAATATCAAATATGCGTAAGTGTAGCAGAGATGAGGCATTTAGCCTATTTAACTCTCCAATCTCTCTCTCTCTCTCTCAACAACAAAGTTGTTAGAAGAGTCTTCGAACCTCCACTGGATAATCTTCTTCCTAGGCACAAGGGGTTGACTTGGTACCTCTTCTCCTTTCTTTGTATGCAGCAGAGTCACCAGCCTTCTCCTTAGCTTCTTTTATTCCTCATTCAGAGTATCTGAGTTGAGGCCAAGGAGCTTTGCAGCATGGTCCAGTGTTCCTCTGGGTAGATCAAGAAATTGATATCTAGTGATGGAACATGACGATCCATCAACATAAGTCAGTTTGACAGAGTCCTCTTCACAAGAGATGTCGCTCAGGGTTATGCAGTTGATGAGCTTTGTCTTGATCGCCTTGAACTCCTCTAAGGAGAGATGTTTGGAAGGATGAGGGGATGGTTTGGGAGGTTGTTGGGTAGGTTGTGGTGTTTGGGTTCTGGCGAGTGTTTTGGGTTGGAGGATGGGTAGTTTAGGTGGTTGAGGCGAGGAGGTTGGTAAGGTTGATGGTTTACATTCAGGAGTGTAAGCTCAGTGGTTGGTTCAGTTTTGATGGGGTATGGAAAAGGAATTGGTTCAGGTTGTGATTGGATTTGAGGTTGGGGTGGAGTGGTTTGTTTGGAGATCATCCCCTGTCCCCTTCTGTACATCTCCTTCCTTTTCCCCGAGCGAATCTCAGCCTTTATGTTACTGACATGTCGCTGGAGGGTCTTCTCAGACATAGGACCCACCTGCCTGCCAGAGAATCTATGAGCCCGGAGATAGTCTTTCATCCAGGTCTTTGCACCTATCTTCTTGGCACCAGCGAGTCCTGCTTCTTCTTCCTTCTTCCTCTTTGACCTCAGCTTCTCCTTGGCAGCTTTCTTTCTCTCCTTCTCCATTTGATCTTGCTTTTTGTTGAAGAGCCATAAGATCGTATCATTGTTATGTGGAGATCATTCTTCTAGAGAGAAACCCCTGGAGGTCAGGAAAGTTATCCTTTCACTCCTAAGCTGCTGATCAGCTTCTCTTTTCTTCCTCTCCCTTTCTTCCTCTAAGGCCATCCTTGCTGCTTCTTCCTTTTGCTGTATTTGCAGCAACGTTGCATTTTCTAACTCAACTAACTCCTCTAATGGTAGCAGGAGTACATATTCATTTACAGCTCCTAGATTGACAAGTCTGTCAATGATTTCCACTCTTCTTTTGTTGTTGATAGCCTCCTCGTTGGCTGCAGCTGCTTTGCTACTAGTAGCTAGCAGCTTCCCAGTTGGAAGTCTACCTTTTCTTTTGAGCTTTTCTATCCTTGCTTCCTCCTGAAGCTCTTCCACAGTCATCTTCCTCTTTCCTTTGACTTCTTCAGAAGTGCTAGACTTTGGGGGTTCTTGAATAGAAGTTTCAGGTTGAGTGGTGGAAATGGGAGCTGGAGTCAATGCTGATGTTTGAGCTAGGGTTTGGGTGAGAAAATCCTCTCTATTAACTTCAAATGCAAGTTCTAGGATTGCATATGTGACCATTAGATCATCGGATAAAGAGAGTAGTCCTTCCGCAGCTACAATCTCAGCTTTGGAAGATTAAAGTTGTTCTTCCGAGGCTTTGACTTGTGCTTCGGAAGTATGTGAGGATGTGCTATTTGTCCCAACTATCTCAGTTGCTAGGCCATCAGTCCTTGTTTCCTCTTCGAAATTAATCTCAGGTTCTACTTGGATCTTAGGTTGACCAACTTCCTCAATAGTGGTAGAAGGTGCATTTAACCTTTGAAGCTCTTAGCTTCAAAGTAAATCTCAGACAAGTCAGGACTTGGCTGTTCAATGAGAGATTCCATGAGGAACTTGTTGAAGAACCTGTTGAGATCTTGGAGCATCCTTTGATCAACTTGAATCACAACTAGAGGAGGCTCAGGAAAAACTGAAGCTTGTTGCATAGGGTATCTTGAACTTAAGAAAGTGAGAGCTTGACTCAGTGGTTCCTCTTGTCTTTGGCTTTGTCCCTGAACACTATCCCCCTTTTTGGTAGCATCATCATGACAGCTTGATGAGCTAGAGGAAGAGGTCAATGAGACCTAAATTGGTACATGCCTAACAGACCTCTCAATCTGTTTCTCAGCAAGTTTGGCCTTGAGATTTTCAATCTCAAGTTGCTGGGTGGCATACCTATCCTCTAAAGTCTTAACCTTAGATTCAAGGTTTGAGACTTTAAAAATTAGGTCTTTAATGGTGAGTTGCATCCTTCCATCATCTTCTTTTGAAGAATCATGGGGAGATGAGGTAACATACCTAGTATGTTCATCCTCACCACCAGATGTGGTTTCTTGGCGCCCTGGTTTCCCTTGCTCAATGATGTCTCTTTCAGAGTCATCAAAGGGCATGGTTGCTGTAGATTCACTCTGAGTGATGTTACCACTTTCCTGAAGGTCTATTGAGGCTCATTCAGTAGTGGCAACTGAATCTACGTGAGTCCCCTCCACATTAGTGGGACTCTCCTTAGTAAAGGCTTGCTGATGGGGGCTAGAGATAAGAGGTCTCTCTAAGCTCTCTATTGATCCTTGAGAAGGTTTTGTGGATCAACTTCATTGCCCTGAAGAGACATAATCTCTTCATCAGTTCATATTAGTAGGTCAGTAAAGGATATAATGGTTAAGCCTAATGACCCGGGACTTTGATCAATGTCTAAAGGCATTGAGCCTATGGTGGGGCTGTCCCTTTTTGGCTGCTCAGGGGAGTATAAAGACTCACCCTGAGGGTTTTCAGCTTGGTTTTGGGGTCATGGGTTTGAGACTGAGGAGTCTCAATACCCATATTGAGGTCACTTATGAAGGATGGTGGGACCTCAGACTGAGTGGGAGCCTATTGTTCCACTCTAGTCTTTTTGGATTGAACAGGAGGAGCTTGTTCAATCAGAGAATATTGAACAAGGGTTTGTTTGGGGGCGTCTTTGATATGTGATAGTGATGGGGTGAGAAGGTATATTTGGCAGTGTGAGGGTAGTTGCTGGTGTGAGTTCATCACATATGGGGTTAACAGGGATGTCACCAAGAGCCATTGGCTCAATAATACCTAGAAGAAGTGCAGTATATCTTCTGGTGAAATTGGTGGACACTCTCTTCAAAGTCTTGAAGATTGCCAGTCTCATTTGAGGAATAGTCAAAGCAGCTGCACAGACAAGCTGACTCTGGTCCAACTCACAGTTGATTATGTCCTGAAGGAACCTGGGATACATGAAGAATGTGTCCCATTGGAGGTTCCCCATAAGATTGGTCAGCATAAACCTTGAGTAAATAAAACAGAGGCTTCTCACCAATCCATGAACTAGGCACCCTAGTTCATATGGGATTTGATCCCATCCCCTTGATTTGTCGGACAAGCAATGAAGAACAACATGCAGCAGGAACTTCCAATTGTAAGAGAAGTTAAACTTGTAGACGGTTGACTACTACACCTACACCCCACCATATCCCATTTGGATATAGATGTTGTCCAAATCTGTCTTGGGGAACTCTGTAGGAGCGCCCTCATCATGGAGCTCGAGATGCTTCCTGATGAGGTGTTCAGAAATGACCAACTCTTGGCCATAAATGCTCAATCTTATTACCCGAACCCCATTTAGGGTTTCAATCTGACCATTGGCCCAAAATTCAGCCATGTGATTTGAGTAAACGGTGGGGTTAACAGTCAGAGCAGTTTAATAAGATGATTGGGTAAGAAAGGAGATGATATCCAAGAAATCGGCATCCCTTGAAGAATCAAGGAGTACGACTTGGTTGTGCTGAGGGTTAAGTGCCATTTGAGAAAGTTGCAGGAAGATAGTTCGAAATTAGGTGAATTGGGGATGAAGAAAGCTTTTAGGTCAGTAAATTTGGTAAAAAGATTAAAGTGATTAGTCGGGGATATTTAAATGGATGAAATGACGGTTTAAGGGGTTTGGATAAGATGATGGGATGTTTCAATGGAGGATGTGACAGGGGCGGTAAGGTTTAGTCCATTTAAATAATCCGACATCATTAACAAAATCTTTACTTTTTATAGAGTGGGGCCCAAAAGATTTCCGTTACACAGTAAAGTCTTTCTTCCGACTATAAAGCATTTCCAAAGGTAATATTCTTCCGAAGGCAAATTTACTTCCGAAGGTAAAGTTCTTACTTTCGAGAGTAAATATTTCTTTCCAAACGGAGAGTGTTATAAGCTTCGGAAGTATATCTGATATGTAATCAATCGCTTCTTCCGAGACTAACTCTTCCGAGAAGAAAATTATCCTGGGAGGAATTTGCTTCGGAAGATATGTAAAACATCTTCCGAGGGTTAATTCCTCTTCGGAAGAATTTGTACTTAGTGAACATTTCAGGGAAGGACTTTTTGTAAGGGCGTACATTGTTTTGACACAAGATTTTACACATTATAAAGGTTTTCAAATGAGATAGACTAATCAATGTTTATCATCCCAATAGCTGTAATGAGATACTTAAATCTTTGTTCATCAAAAGCTTTGGTGAACAAGTCAGCATACTGTTCATTTGAGTCAACTTTGATTAGCTTAATTAGATTATATCTCGAATGAAATGGTACCTAATATCAATGTGATTTGTCTTGGAGTGCTTCACTGGATTTTCAGTAAAGGAGATAGCATTGTTGTTGTCAATATGGATAGGAGTGCTCATAAAGTTGAATCCGTAGTCTATCATCTGGTTGTGAATCCACAGTAGTTGAGCACAACAACTAGCAGCAGCAATGTATTCAGCTTCAGCAGTTGATGTAGAGACACAGGATTGCTTCTTGCATTGCCATGAGATGATCCTTCCACCAAGAAATTGACATCCACCTGATGTTGATTTCTTGTTGATATTGCAGCCATCGTAGTCACTTTCAGAGTAGCCATAGAGATTGAAATCACTATTCCTTGGATACCAGAGACCTAATTTAGGTGCTCCTTTGAGGTATATGAGGATTTTCTTGGCAGCAACTAGGTGAGACACCTTTGGAGCAGCCTGATATCTTGCACAAATACAAGTTGCAAACATGATATTATGTCTACTTGCTGTGAGATACATCAGAGAACCAATAATTGCTCTATACTGATGGTTTCTGGGTATAGGTGTTTTGGCTGCCTTACAATCTTTCATGTCAAATCTTTCTAAGATGTCATTAACATACTTAAATTGATTGATGAAAAACCCTTCCTTCATTTGCTTCACCTGAATTCCAAGGAAAAAATCAATTTTTCCCATGGAAATCATCTAAAACTTCTTCTTCATGATGCTCTCAAAGTCTTTACATATTTGGTCATTTGAGGAACCAAATATGATGTCATCAACATAGACTTGAACGAGCAAGATGTCCTTTTCAGGCTTCCTTATGAAAAGAGTCTTATCAAATTTGCACACAAAGTTGGGGTGCTGTGGGTCTTCAAATCATGAGACAATGTCTCATACCACAGCCTAGGTGCTTGGTGCAGCCCATATAGAGCTTTATCCAATTTGCACACAAAGTTGGGGTGCTGTGGGTCTTCAAATCCTGGAGGTTGGCACACATAGACTTCCTTATCTATATCCCCATATAGAAAGGCACACTTGACATCAAGCTAGTGGACAGTGAAGTTCTTTGATGCAGCATAAGCTAGGAAGATCCTAACTTCCTCAAGTCTTGCAACAGGTGCAAAGCCATTAGTATAGTCGATTCCTTCCTCTTGAGTGTATCCTTAAACCACCATTCTTGCTTTATTCTTGATGATCAAGCCTTTATCATCTCTCTTGTTTCTGAAAACCCATATAGTCCCTATAGGTAATTGAGTAGATGCTAGCGGACATAGGTTTCAAACCTTTTGTCTTTTGAATTGAAGCAGCTCCTCTTGCATCGATTCAACCCAGCTACTATCTTTAAAGGCATCTTCCACCTTCTTGGGTTCCATTTAGGATAAAGAGGATGAGTACAAGCAGACATTCCCATTATGAGTTTGTCCTCTTGTTCTCACACCTTCAGAGACTTCCCCTCTGATGTTCTTAGTTGGATGAGTGTTGTGAATCCTAAGTCTAGGAATTACCTCTAGTTGCAAAGATAGATCCAGATTGGACATATTTTGCTCAGGAGCTTGAACAATTTGTCCATCTATTGTTACGAACTCATTCAATGAGGATTGATTGAATGAATGAGAAACATCATCATCATTTGCTGGCTGTGAAGTAGCATCAACAGTTGCCTGTTCCTTCAAGATGTTACTTCCATCAGCTTGGTGTTGTGCAGTGCCACCTGATGAAGTTTGAGAATCAACAGGTGAACCGCTGGTTGAAGCTCCACTAGATTTTTTGCAGCTCTTAGAGAACTTGGAATAGGTCTAGGTAGCTCAAACAGTTGGTCATCATCAGAATTACTTTGAGCACCTGTTCCAGCTGAAACATTCTCACAAGATGGTTTAGAATAGTATGGAAACAATTCTAAAACAAAGATATGATCAAGGCTATTCTCCTTAACACAAGGAGTGTGCTCATTAACTACAATGTTGAAAGATTCCTCAAATTGTTGATTTTTAATGTTATAAACTCTATAAGCTTTAAAGTTAGAGGAATATCCAACAAAGATAGCATCATCTAACTTTTCAGCAAAATTTGCCAAATTGTCTTTTGTGTTAAGTATGGTACACCTTCTGCCAAAGGACCTTAGAAAGCCAATGAACGGTGGCCTCTTGTTCCATAGCTCATAAGGGGTTTTTCCATGTTGTTTGACTACAAGAACCTTGTTCTGCACATAGCATGCAGTGCTGTATGCCTCTGCCCGGAATGTCAGACGCAGCTTTGAATCAGCTAACATGGTCTGAGCAGCCTCAATAAGTGTCCTGTTCCTCTTCTCAGCAACACCATTTTGTTGAGGAGTTCTAGGAGCACTATATTGTCTGCCAATCCCTTTTGAGTTACAAGATGAGTCAAGAACAAGGTTGTTAAACTCAGTCCCTTGATCACTTCTAATTAATTTAACCTTGTGATCAATTTGATTTTCTTTTTTAAGAATAAAAGATTTTAAAGCTTCAGTAGTTTCTCTTTGGTTCTTAAAAAGAATACCCATGTAAATCTTGTAAAATCATCAAGAATCACAAGGCAATATGATTTCCTTCCAATGCTCATTATACTTGTGGGACCAAATAGATCCATGTGCAATAAGTGTAATGGAGTCGTGATGCAGTTAACAACTTTGGATTTATGAGATGCCCTATGTTGCTTCCCTTTCAGGCATGCAACACATTTATCTTTGTAGAAAAATTCCTTTTTATGCAAACCATGTACCAAGTTATTTTTAACCAATTTATTCGTTCTCTTAAAATTTGCATGACACATTCGTTTATGCCATAGTGTTGACTCATCACCATCAGCTTTGGAAAGAAAGCATGACATTTCACCCATTAGGGAAGCATTGTACATATCAAGCTTGCACATATCCCCTTTCCTGGGAGATCTAAGAAGCACCAATTCTTGAGGAATTGTCATCCCGGGTTTGAGGATAATGCACTCATGTTATGTGAGCAGCATTTGATGCTTTTGATCAAAGAATTGAGAAACACTTAACAAGTTGTGTTTAAGTTGTTTGACAAATAGAACTTTGTCAACTTTTAATTTTCCATTGGATATACTTCCTCTGCCAGTTATATATCCTCTGGCCTCACCTCCAAACTGGATAGGACCTCCATCATAATGTTAAAATTTGTTGAATGAGAGATCTGTTCCCTGTCATGTGCCTGGAGCATCCACTATCCACAATCCAAACATTGTTATTCTTGTCATATGGATGTCCCTGCACATAAGATGAGATGATTAGTTTTGATTGGAAACCTAAGCCTTGTTGGTCTTGGGTTCTTCGAATGATAGTGACATAATTGAACCAAAATTTATCCATGGGGGTTCAATGGATGTCTTTGAAGAAGAGGTTTGGGCTGCAGCATCTTCCTTGATCTTCCATTCCATCCCTTAGTTGATCATGGAGGATGAGCTTGTTGAAGCTTTTGCAACATGGCGTTCTTCCGAAGCTTCTTTCTTTTCAGAAGAAGCCTTAGCCACCTTTTCTTCCAAAGTAGTCTTCTTCTGGGATACTCTCAAGGGGACTTTTGTTCTTTTGAGTCTTGACAGCTTTAGCTTCCGAAGCCATTTTCCCTTCGGAAGAAGGACTTTCTTCCGAAAGCAACCTTGCTTTGGAAACAAGCTTTCCCTTTTTCATCACTTGAACCATTTGATACGGTCCAAATGAGAAAGCTTCCCTGACTCCTCCTCTTTTATAATTATTTGCATAATGTGTGCTAGCAGGATTGTAATAACAATCTTTAACTTCTGATCCTTTGGTAGGACAGGAGTGATGGTACTACACTCCTTTCCTGAATTAGAATTTCCTACCACCTGGAATCCAGCTGAGATGAATACACCTTTTTACTTTGGGTCTATCTTTAGCTTAGACTCCGCTACTTTCTTGGCAGTTTTTTTGGCTGCCTTAGCTCTGCTTCTTCTGGCTTTGGTGGTCAGGGGTTGATCATCACCGGTAGGAGTGGGTAAAATTACTTGGTTCTTCACTGCGATGGTCTCCGTGGTTGCATCACTCTTTTACTCATGAGAAGGTGGGTCAGCAGATGGAACCTCTTGCTCTTCAGTACCACACCTTGGTTGTCTTATAGACTCATAAGAATGTGGTGGAGCAATTTCATTAGTTCCCAACCCACCTTTGTTTTGGTAATAAAGTTTTGAGTGAGAGGATGATGCAAGAATGGCTTGGAAGTTTTGCTCAGAAATAGCATACTTCCTGGCTTGAGCCTCAGCTGTGACAAGCTGGGCTTGAGCCTCAGACAATGTGTATATTAAATCCTTTATTTGAGTCTTAAAGTTTGTGTGTTCATGTTTTAATAAGGACACAGTTTTGTCCAACTCCTTAATTTTTCTTCCATAGTTAGATTCAGCCCTTTTAAAATCCGATTTTAAAACATTTAGATACTCAATATCGGATTTAATCTCCATATTGTAGTCCTGATACAATTTAACCTTAGCAATACAGGCAGAAGTATAAAGATGTTCATATGCCTTATTGTCATCTGTTCCAGCCATGAGTGCTTGAGCAAGAGTCACATCCTGTACCATGAAGCTCCAGTCAACTTCTTGAGCCATTGCAGATGTCTCTATTGACTTTCCAATGGGCTTTGGTTTAGAGGGATGAGTGGAGGCCTGTGGGCTTCCCGGATTAGACTTGGGAGCCTTGCATTCCCTTGCAAAATGACCAAGTTGGTTACAGTTGTAACATTTGGCCTTGGTTTTGTCAAACCCAAATTTGCTGTTGGTTGGTTTCTGGGAAAATTGTCTTCCAGTTCTCTTGAAGAACATCGTTGCTCTATAGGTTAGGAGAGCCATTTGTTGGACTATGTCCACATATTCCACGTCATCTGGCTGAAGCACTCTAGATCATTAAAGCAATACTAATAGTCATTAGAGTGACCACTTCATGAGACAAAAGCACAGCTGTCCTAAAAGGAACTTTGATGAGCTTGTTGGGACCTTGGAGTCACAGGAAATATGACGTATGGCCCAGAAGAGTAGGATGGCTGTTAGGTGTAAGTCAGGAACTGTTGAGGTTGGGAGGGTCTTGAGCCTTCAGTAACCATTAAAGTGTTGATAGCAGGAAGACTCAAGGGTCTACTTGTCTGATGGCCTCTCCTGTTCTCCATTTCCAAACGATATCCATCAAGGATGCCATAGAATTCGGTCATGGTGAGGGTGTTCAATTTTTCTGTTCTCTTGATAGAGACACAGTAGAACGTCCACTCATTAGGGAGTGCACTCATCAACTTTCTTGTGAGGTCTCTAAGTTCAAGGGCAATTCCCACAGACTGAAGGGAAGAAATGAGGTCCATGTACCTGAAGTATTGCTAGCAGAGGGTCTCTCCAGCAATGTAGGTGAAGTTCTTGAACTGCTACTTCAATTAGTCCTTCTTGGAGTCATTGGAGCTGGAGTACATATGAGGAAGTGCATCAAACAGCTCTTTGGCTGACTTGCAATGCTCAAACCCCACTATGATGGAGTTGGGAATTGCAGTCATGAGAACAGTCATAGCATTGCTGTCAATGTCCAACTTCTTCCGGCCCTCATCAGGGTAGTCTTCAACGGCTTTCTCTATCATGGCACCGTTTCCACCTGCCACTTTGGTTTATACGGGCCATTGACAATAGATTGCCACATCTTGCTGTCTTGATACCTGATGAAGCCTTCCATGCGTCTGCTCCATGACCTGAAGTTTTCAGGGGTGATGATGGGTGCTTTAGTCATCGTCCCCATCTCTACTTCAAACCTATTCAGGGCCATTTTGAGTGTGGTTTTAGGAGGAGTGAAAAACAGGTTGATTAGGATGGTAAGATCTCATAATCAAGAGCCTAAAAAGCTCTGATACCAATTGCAGGATTGAGTTTTGTCACTTAACACTTGGATTTCTCTCAAACTCACTTATACTACACTCGGATCAGATGAAGTAGAATCTCTTCTAAGAGTTGATAATAATATAATAAGTAGCAAAGAACACAAAGAAATAATTTTCAAGGCACTTGTATATATTACTTCTTAACTCAAAGTATTAGAAGACTCTTACAGCCATACTTTGTACCAGCTGGAAACCTAAGACTAAAGCATATACTACAATTCTAAAGTTAAGTATCCTAGATAAAGTATTATCTAACATATGGTAGTCATGACATGTCCATGACTTACCTTATGTCACCAACTAACGTTGGCAACTGTACTAACTGATAAAGATAAACAGTGGAATAAAGTATGGTCAACTACATGGCTTTTGAGAAAACGCCATGCAATATCTCAGAGGTCTGCAGCGGAGTGTCAGAGAAACCATACTTATGTCCACTGGTTAATAGTAGTGTCTTCCGAAGGTTAGTTGGTTCGAAAGAACAAGTTCTTCCGAAGCCACTTATACTTTGGAAGAGGCTATTATACTTCCGAGGCTTGAGGACTTCTTTATTTCTTCATACTTCGAAAGTTGACTTCTGATCTTTCCCTCCAAGTCTTGATCTTCGGAAGTGAGTACTTTGTCTTCGGAAGTTGGAGTTTTCCTTTGGAAGTTGATCTTACACATTGTCTTCGTCATTTTCTTTCGGAAGTTCCACACTTAGCTTCGGAAGTCCTTTATTAGTTGCACCAAAATAGTCTAAGTGATTTGGTTTTGGTTGCACCAGCCTTTCTAGATCCAACAACGATCTTCCTCCAGCCATAGCTAAACACACTATAAGTTCCAAACACCAACACGGTCACTCAAGGTAACAACTCAGCTTATATTAAGTATAGTAAGTCCCTAATTACAGTGGCCAGTTCTGATTAGCCACTTACTTTACTCTTCATACCCTAAGCATTTCCTATCCTGACCACATCAGTATCTGAATCTACTAAAAGCAAACAGATCAAATAACATGCACACATAATACCGGTTATCATTAATGAAAATACCTGATGGCACGTACCTAGTCGGATTGGCATCTTTCCATTTTGTCCCATTCTCAATTTAAGTTTAGGTTTTAGAATATATTTACCCTTTTCTCTTAAACTTTGACTGTGATACCAACTTGTAAGGCCCCGTTCCCGGAACACTCACAGTTGGACGATCATCGCACAAAAAAAAATATACATTTACATATATGAAAACTGTAGGGATTTAACAAGTTTATCAAAGCTCATATAACCTTGTTTATATGAAAAACGCAGCGGATTTAGAAGTTTTAAAACATGTTAATAAGATGGTTATTAAACCCATTTTAATAAGCAACCCCAAACCATGGATCATTATACGAAAGTGCATACAAGAAAGAAACATGAGATGTTGAAGATACAACCTTTGTAGCAGCTCAATAGAACAAAATTCTTGAGGTGAAAGAAGATGAAATGTGGCTGAATCTTCAAGGAAGAAGACCTCAAGAGGTGATACCCCAAGCTTGTGCAAAACACCCTTGATTGCTAGGAATCTTAACACCCAATTTTCAGCAACCAAAACCTCTTTTGAAGCTGAAAATTCTGCCTTTCTTTTCCCTTCAAAACCGTGAAAGAGAGAGAGAACTTGGGAGAATTCTTCTAGTGTGTGTGTGTGAAAGAGAGAGGAGCAAGAGTGTTCAAGGAGGTAACAAATGCATGGCATTGGAACTAATAAAAGGGGAAGAACCCAAGACTAGGGGCGGCCGAAAATGGGCACCCTTAGTCTCCCTTGGATTCAAATTTTTTCAAAATATATTAAAACACTCTTGCATCCTTATGATATAAAATTAAACCATTTTAATTTTATATCACTAACTAACACACACACTATTATTTGTCATTGTCAAACTACTTTTAAAAAAATGAACAAATAATCCCATATGAACAAATATATATATATATATATATAAACTTGTTCATTCGCAAAAGCAATGATTTAGAAAACCCGATTTCTAAATTGGTGTTTATATTTATTTGTTTGATCTAATCAACAAATAAATATTTGTCGGTGTTTGTTTGGCTTGTTATTGGGTATGACCCGACTTGGATCATATCACACTAGCCACATCAATTTAATATATATCTTGGGCAGATCATTTCCTTCAATCTCCCACTTGCACAAGATTTATAGAAGATTGATGCAAGCAGCAAATAACGCCTAGCAACGGTTTGCTACCCCTAATGTATATGACTAAGTGCCATTCAATAACATCATCCTTTTCAAGTACCTTACTTGAATATGTTTTAGGTGAATTAATCATCTATCCTTTTGTTGCAGATGTCATGTTAAATCCAAGAGACACAGAATAGTCATTCTCCGATGATTTAACTTTAACAGGCCTTAGACATCTAACTCTCAACGAATAAGAGGAACAAATTCCATCTTGATTACATACGTCTCTCACAATCACCTCATGTCATACCTGAACTCAGCCTTATGTACTGCCTTTTCAGAACAGCAAAGGACTAAGTCAAAGTACAATACTTGGTGAATATCAAGACCCAATATGTATCTCAGGTCTGAGGATACAATGATATTCGCCTTTACTCAAAATTTCTTATGACTAATCAGAAAGATTCCATGCAGAAATAATTGAGAGCGGGTCAGTCCAATATCTATATCCCATAGATATCAATGAACCTTGGTAGCAACCTCTTGCTTTGTATTCATACCTTATGAATATCAACCAATCCAAGTTCATTATAGTCTTACATTCATAGTTGTTCCCACAAGTATGATCGACTACGGACGTTGAGAATAATTTATTTATTCACGGATTTAAACATGCTAAAATAGAGGAACAAATGAAATTATAACCATATAATTAAGTCAAATAACATTAGTTCCAATATCCAAATACAAAATACAACATCAAATCCAGTCACTTGAATATCTAAGTCCCATGGCACAAACGTGACCTTCATGCTTTGCCTTTTCAAGGAGTTTTGTGAGTGGATCCGCAACGTTTTTATCAGTGTGGACTTTGCGAATACAATCTTTCCTTTTTCAACTTCATCCCTTATGTAGTTGAATCTCCGTTCAATGTGCCGAGTCTTTTGATGAGCACGAGGTTCCTTGATTTGAGCAATCGCACCCTCGTTGTCACAAAAGATCTCTAGGGGATCCTGAATGGAAGGGACTACCCCTAGATCGGCTATGAATTTCTTCAGCCATGCAGCTTCCTGTGCTGCCATTGAAGCGGCGACGTATTCAGACTCTGTAGTGGATAACGCTACGACTTCTTGCTTTGAGCTTTTCCAAGAAACAGCTCCCCCATTCAGAATAAAGATGTACCCCGATTGAGATCGTGAATCATCTCGATCGGTTTGGAAACTCGCATCCGTGTAACCTTTTACAACGAGTTCCTCTTCACCAGACCCGTAGATCAAGAACATGTCCTTAGTCCTCCTTAGGTACTTCAGAATGTTCTTGACAGCCATCCAATGACTATCACCAGGATTTTGCTGGTATCTACTTGTCATGCTTAAAGCGCATGACACGTCCGGTCTAGTGCATATCATTGCATACATGATGGATCCTATAGCAGATGCATATGGGATTGCCTTCATTCTATTTTGCTCCTCCTTGGAGCTTGGACATTGAGTTGTACTCAATATTGTCCCTCTTTGAATAGGTACAGTACCTTTCTTAGAGTTTTCCATCTTGAACCTTTTCAAGATTTTGTCAATGTATGCACTTTGATTCAAACCAATTAGCCGTCTTGATCTATCCCTATAGATCTTTATTCCCAGAATATAGGCGGCTTCACCAAGATCCTTGATGGAAAAACAACTTCCAAGCCAGGTTTTTACACCTTCCATGGTTGGAATGTCGTTTCCAAACAGTAGTATGTCATCAACATACAATACTAGGAAGGTTATTGTGCTCCCACTAGCCTTCTTATACACGCAAGCCTCATCAGCGTTTTTGATGAAGCCAAATTTCTTTACTTCATCATCAAAACGGTGATTCCAACTTCTTGATGCTTGTTTCAATCCATAGATTGATTTCATTAACTTGCATACTTTATTAGGATATTTTGGATCGACAAAACCTTCAGGCTGAACCATATAGACATCTTCCTCAAGATATCCATTTAGGAAAGCGGTTTTGACATCCATTTGCCAAATCTCATAATCATAATGAGCTGCTATGGCAAACAATATCCTTATAGACTTAAGCATTGCAACAGGTGAGAAGGTTTCATCATAATCAACCCCTTGAGTTTGAGTGAAACCCTTTGCTACAAGTCTAGCTTTGTAAGTATCCAAGTTTCCATGCATATCAGTTTTCTTCTTGAAAACCCACTTACTTCCAACTACTTTGGAATTAAGAGGTGGCTCAACAAGTTCCCAAACTTGATTGTCATACATGGATTGCATCTCAACGTTCATGGCCTCAAGCCATTTGTCACAATCCAAATTGGACACTGCATCATGATATGTGGCTGGTTCATCTGAATCCACCATATAGCATCCATCCATGAAAAATCCGTATCTTTCAGGTGGATTACTAGTTCTACCACTTCTGCGAACGTTTTGTGTGTATTGATCAACCCTTGATCATCCTCAACATCCTCACGTTGAGTGCTAGTTTCAACCAAACGTGCATCGGGCTGTATTTCTTGATCCTCCTCAAGATCCACTGTTCTACTGCTAGTTCCTTCCATAAGAAACTTAGTTTCTAAGAACTCACCCTTTCTGGCAACAAACACTTTTTGTTCCAGTGGATCATAGAAATAATATCCCATAGAATCTCTAGGATATCCAACAAAGATACACTTGGTGGATCGGACATCTAGTTGTTTGGGGTGGGAGTCTTAACATAAGCCTCACAACCCCAGACCTTAAGTATGATAGGGATGGAACTCTTCCATGCCATATCTCAAAAGGTGTCTTTTCCACCTTTTTGGTTGGGGCCATATTCAGAATACGGGCCGCGGAGAGCAAAGCGAAACCCCAAAATGATAGAGGTAATGTGCTTCTAGCCATCATAGATCGAACCATATCCAATAAGGTTCGATTCCTCCTCTCAGACACACCATTATGTTGTGGTGTTCCAGGTGGAGTGAGTTGTGAGACAATCCCACAACTTCTAAGATGATCTTGAAAAACATCACTTAGGTATTCGCCACCTCTATCGGTGCGGAGAATTTTAATTGACCTGTTGAGTTGATTTTCTACTTCATTTTGAAGATTTTGAACATTTCAAAGGCTTCATCTTTGTGCCTTAATAAGTACACATACCCATAGCGACTATAATCGTCGGTAAAGGTAATGAAGTATCTTTCACCATTCCTAGTCATTGGCTTAAAAGGTCCACATACATCCGAATGTATGATACCTAATAAATCTTTTGCCCTTTCGTTAGTTCCACTAAAGGGTGCCTTAGTCATTTTACCTTGTAAACAAGATTCACATACATCAAATGAATCACATTCATTTGTTTTTAAAAGACCATTCTTTTGTAGTATTTGTATACGTTTCTTGTTTATATGACCAAGATGGCAATGCCAAAGGTAGGTATCATTCAAATCTAATTTGAGTCTTTTGGTGGTTGCTTGGTATATTGAGCTATCATATGTTACGTTTTCATGAACCAATTCATAAATACCATTGCAAGGTATAGCTTTAAAATAAAATACATGATTAAAGAAACATGAATATCATTGTCAACAAACTTGAAATCATAATCACATTGTCTTAAACGGGAAACGAAATTATGTTCCTAGTCAAGCTAGGAGCATATAATACATTGTTTAAAATAACTTCCAAACCACCTGGAAGCTTCAAAATGTAGTCTCCTTGGGCTTCAACGTGAACCTTTGCACCATTGCCCATGAAGAGACTTATTTCCCCTTTTGCATAATGCTCATTTCTTTTGAACCCCTGCAATAAATTGCAAATGTGAGTTCCACATCCGGTATCTAATACCCATGTGTTAGAAGAAATAACATTTAGCTCAACATGTATCATGTAATTATACCTGAGGTTTGCCCTGCATCCCTCTTTTCTCTCAACTCTTTTAGATAGACTGGACAATTTCTCATCCAATGCCCTATCTCACCACATTTGAAGCATGGGTCGTTTACAGCAACCTTTTGCTTCTTCTCCTTGGGCTTCGGAGGTTCCGCCCTAACAACCATCTTCCCCTTTCCTCCAACGTGCCCCTTTCCTTTGGCAACATTTGCCTTGGGAGGGGGTAGAGACCTCTTCCTTCTCCCACCTTCATTAATGGTGAGAACGGGTAAAGCCCTTTTACCCATTCCCGCCTCAGCTGATTTGAGCATCGAATGAAGTTCATTTATGCTCTTGTCCCATCCGTTCATGTTGTAATTCATGACGAATGCCTCAAACCTTTTAGTTAGGCCATTAAGGATCAAATCCGTGGCCAACTCCTTTGAGACAGGACAATTTAGCCTTTGAAGGCGGTCGATGTGACTTTTCATCTTAAGAACATAAGATGAAACTGATTGGGATTCCTCCATTCGACATGCATGAAGCGCTCGAACCGTTTCGAAGCGCTCCACTCTAGCTTGTTGCTGGAACGTTTCCCGCAACTGAGTGATCATGTCATAGGCTCCATGGAGCTCATACTCCTTTTGGAGTTCGGGTGTCATACTTGCTAACATTAAGCAAGAGACTTGGATGGAGTCTTCCGTATATCTAACCCAATCATTATAGGCCTCCACATCCTCCTCGTTAGGTTCATCGGGGATGGGATCATCAAGAATGTAGGCCCGCTTTTCTTGCTTGAGAACAATTCTCAAGTTGCGGTACCAATCCATGAAGTTGTTAGGTGTTAGACGATCCCTTTGAAGGATCGCCCTAAGAGATTGGTTGTTTTGGTTTGGTACATCGTTATTAGCGTTGGTGTGGTCGGCCATCTACAAGATTTTACAAAGTTCCATTTTAGTAATCGTTGATATAATATACATTTCATTATTAATACCCTTTACGTCTCATAGACTATTAATAAAAAAATTTTAGAATCCAACGTTATATTTAAATATTGGTTAGGTGACCTTTATCCCATTATTTAAATAAACAGGTAGTCATAAATGACAATTGCAACCCATTGCAACTTCTAATGGTATGGGATCGTTTGAACATCTTATGTTTATAACGGCATGTTTACCCCATCAACACCTTTTATAAAACACATTTTAGGTGATCCATTCAATATATTTTATAAATCAAGTCGTCCTACTTACACACACGTGTGAGTTTAACATAAGTGGTTAGGTGACCTTTATCCCACAACATGGCATTATCACCTCAAGTTACAAGTTCCCTCAAAGTGGTTAGGTGACCTTTATCCCACTAAGAGTTTGCAAGTAACCTAAGTGTTGTGTAAAAGGATGGTGTTTAACTTGTTTTTCAAAAGGGATTTATAATTTCACAATTCTTGTTTAGAAAAGTCCATGTACTATAGATTGTATGCATTCAACCATATGGTACCTATTTGGTTCTTATAAATAAAACCCATTTATTTGCAAACCATTAATTCATTTATAGACCCATTCAATATTTTATAAATCAAGTCGTCCTACTACACACACGTGTGAGTTTACCACATAAGTGGTTAGGTGACCTTTATCCCACAAACATGGCATTATCACCTCAAGTTACAAGTTCCCTCAAAAGTGGTTAGGTGACCTTTATCCCACTAAGAGTTTGCAAGTAACCTAAGTGTTGTGTAAAAGGATGGTGTTTAACTTGTTTTTCAAAAGGGATTTATAATTTCACAATTCTTGTTTTAGAAAAGTCCATGTACTATATGATTGTATGCATTCAACCATATGGTACCTATTTGGTTCTTATAAATAAAACCCATTTTATTTTGCAAACCATTAATTCTTTTATAGACCCATTCTATTTTGCTTAATGATTTGAGAACCAATTTCTTGTAATAGCATGTTCTAGTTGATGGTTTGTTAATGACATCCAAATATCCAAAACAAAACAACATCATAAGCATTCAACCAAGCATAACCAAACAATCCATATATGCATAACAAAGCATACTAAGTTGAGCACACTTGTTTAGCCAAAACAAGTGTGTCAAAAGGTCTTGTCCTAAGGGTTAAGAACATGACACATGGTTGAAAAAGGAACTCCCACTTGAATCCACATCTTCAAGCATCCTCTTTGTCCATCTTTTCTTCAAGTCTTGATCTTGAGCATCCTTACAAAATATGTATCCTAATACATTTTTCTAGTAAAGATAAACTCCTAATCTATTTATTACAAACCATATGAATGAATAGATTACAAAACAAGACTTGAAACAAAAATAAATTATTACATGCCCAAATGAATATAACATGACAACCAATCATCCAATCCAAAGGGTCTAGGCTTTGTTATGCATAATCAACAACATCATGATGAAACATACATAAGACTATCGAAAATGGCAGCCCCTTATAGCCCATGTTTTGGCCAACATAAACCAAGAACAAATGGGTTATGAACATATAAATAAATATCAAATAATCTAGAGTTTAAAGATCCTTATATGCATAAAGAAGCATCTTTAAAACACCAAAAGGGGTGACCAAAACAGCCCTCTAACTCACGGGTATGTGGTGTCAAACACCACAAAACCGTGAACTAGCAAGAATATACATGTATGCATTCGTATAAGTGGCTCTTGATGCCATTGTAGGGATTTAACAAGTTTATCAAAGCTCATATAACCTTGTTTATATGAAAAACGCAGCGGATTTAGAAGTTTTAAAACATGTTAATAAGATGGTTATTAAACCCATTTTATAAGCAACCCCAAACCATGGATCATTATACGAAAGTGCATACAAGAAAGAAACATGAGATGTTGAAGATACAACCTTTGTAGCAGCTCAATAGAACAAAATTCTTGAGGTGAAAGAAGATGAAATGTGGCTGAATCTTCAAGGAAGAAGACCTCAAGAGGTGATACCCCAAGCTTGTGCAAACACCCTTGATTGCTAGGAATCTTAACACCCAATTTCAGCAACCCAAAACTCTTTTGAAGCTGAAAATTTTGCCTTTTTCCCTTCAAAACGTGTGAAAGAGAAGAGAACTGGGAGAATTCTTCTAGTGTGTGTGTGTGTGAAAGAGAGAGGAGCAAGAGTGTTCAAAGGAGGTAACAAATGCATGGCATTGGAACTAATAAAAAGGGGAAGAACCCAAGACTAGGGGGCGGCCGAAAATGGGCACCCTTAGTCTCCCTTGGATTCAAATTTTTTTCAAATAATTAAAAACACTCTTGCATCCTTATGATATAAAATTAAACCATTTTAATTTTATATCACTAACTAAACACACACTATTATTTGTCATTGTCAAACTACTTTTAAAAAATGAACAAATAATCCCATATGAACAAAATATATATATATATATATATATATATATATATATAGATATAGAATTTATAATATTATATATAATATATATATATATATAATATATATATATATATATATATATATATAAACTTGTTCATTCGCAAAGCAATGATTTAGAAAACCCGGTTATCAATTGGTTTTTTATTTATATTTGTTTGATCTAATCACAAATAAATATTTGTCGGTGTTTGTTTGGCTTGTTATTGGGTA
Organism: Flaveria ramosissima; assembly: GCA_025215565.1. Taxonomy (NCBI): domain Eukaryota; kingdom Viridiplantae; phylum Streptophyta; class Magnoliopsida; order Asterales; family Asteraceae; genus Flaveria; species Flaveria ramosissima. The sequence goes on from CM046035.1 coordinate 30,809,465, forward strand.
TGACCCGACTTGGATCATATCACACTAGCCACATCAATTTAATATATATCTTGGGCAGATCATTTCCTTCAATAACATCACAACAGAATAACTTATAACCATTTTATATATTAATGAGTGCTTTTGCAAAATAATACATCATTGTTAAATGTTACAAAATATTATCGTTTGAATTACATCACAAAAACGACATAGTTATACAAAATGGATGCCATCCAAAATAAGCCGAGTAGCTGCCCCGTTCCATCCTCAACAACAATCACCTGCCTATTGAAAACATATAAAAGTCAGTGTTGCTGAGTGAGTTCTAGTTTTATAAATAAAATACTTTACTTTTGCTTACAATCTTTCCTTACTTTCGTTCACGGTCATACATCATATGTACAAGTAGATAATCCTATTATTATCTTTCATCATTCGTCTTTATCTTTCACTTTTCTTTGGACCAATGTCAGGTGCTACACTCAAACATCATGCATAAACGGGTACTGGGCCGAAGTCTATAAATAGACCCCCATACCTTGTGCCCGGTGGCCTGATTGCAGTACCGGGGTAAGCGACAAGGGTCCCATACGTTTAGTCAGTCATAAAGACTAGACCCTGTGTGTATCCTTAAGGGTTAGCTAAACCACACACAGTTGAGCTAACAACATTTTAGAGTTATGCACCTCCTTTCATTTGCTTGCAAGACTTTTCATCCATTCATTCATTCCTTACGTTCCTCTTTTCATTAACATTAACTTGCGCTTTACGTTACATAATGCTTTACATTCATTTTATAATCATACCACGTAAAGCCACAAAAATAATAGAGTAGGAACATAAACATAAACATACATAACCATACATGACATCATCAATAACATCAGATACAACATCATTCAACACCATAAAGTCAACTTACATCACCCCCGGGAACACCCCAAGTCAAAGCCTAATACTTGCCTTTTTCCCCAAAATTTCCGAACTAAAACTATGTCTTACGCGCATGGACACTATGCAGGTGCATGGCTTTTCAGGCTCATGGGAACACTTTGGCGCATGGGAACTTTTGGGCGCATGACCCAACACTTAGGCATTGTATCAACATTCTAGGCGCATGGGGCTATGCAGGTGCATGAGTACCTGGACGCATGGGCAAAACACTTAACCAATTCAGGAAATATCTTAGGCGCATGGGAACTATTTGGGCGCATGCACTTTGGGCACTGGGGCGCTAGGGAAACACTTAGGCAATTCGACCGTTGGGCGCACAGGCCATATTTTAGGCGCATGGGCAACCAACCAAGGCTAAACAACATCATTAAATCCCCAAACCAAACCCGAACATGTTCTAAGCTTAGTTTCTACATTTTAAGCATCATAAGCACATACTAAACGCATTCATAACATCAAATACTCCCAAATCATAACCCACCCACAAACACACACACACACACATATAAACATACGGGTTCAAGTACCCACTTTATAAAAACTTTCACACATACATTTCCAGTCCTAGAATCAGTTAAAACATGTAAAGAGGGGGTTCTAGTGTCACACCCCGGGCCCAGGTAGGGTGGGACGTCACAGACTAGCAACAACATATGGCAGCGGAAACAAACCATCATAAGAGCGCAAAAGGAGAGAACATCACATGGCATTAATGTTTAAAGTAAACCCAGGCTAGAAGTAGGTCTAGCCCCAAATTCAAGTACATACAATATCAGTACAATTGTTTCCAATGAGAAGAAATGTAAATTGTTCAAAATGTTTTAAAATCAAAACAAGCCAATGCCATGGTCATGGTACTAGGTCTAGGTCTTCTACAAGCGCTTGACTCTCTACATGGATTACCTGAAAAATTCTCAAAAGAAAATTATGTCAACTAAAAAGTTGGTGAATTCAAGTTCTTAAAGTTTAAAAACAAAAGTATTCAATAGAATCCACATTTGATTTAAAAGGCTCATCGATTCACTGTTGTGGAGGATCACAATCAACCATGCACTCAGTCCCGACTAGCCTCTTCAAAAGTTATGTTGTACCGGTTAATCCCGAAGGAAGATCTGAGACTAAAAACAGTGGACCATACCTGCCGGATGGTTCACCCTAGTATCTTATAAAAACTTGTCACATGCCACAAACGACCGTGTAGGATCTCAGTGTGGTACCCTTCCCGTTCATCACGGAAGGCACTGTGTATAGGGGATTCCCCAAGTAGATCTACCCATATAAAACAAGCAGTTCACACAACAATTAATGATCGTGATACAAGTAAAAGCAGGTTCTAACATTATCCTCAACATTCAAGTATCATACAATAGCTCATAAATAATTTCAATTTAATCACGACATGTTTCATCCAAAAACAGTAGTAAAAAGGGAACATTAGAACTCACCTTAAGGTTTAAGCAGCGGGTTCTTCGTGTACCGGGAAAAGTTTCAAGTCTAGAACCCTACCATCAAGATTTAAGTGATAAGACACTAATTCTGAGGTTATGGAAGGTGCATTAAGTGTGCTATAAGGCTTGTATAAAAAGTTTCCTTTTGTAGTAAGTTAGGGTTTCTTAAGGAAGAATACATGTTTTACAATGTTGGATCATTTATACAAGTTAGGTTGAGTTCACAAATGATTATTAGCCCAAGGGTTTGGTTTATAAAGGTTTGGCAAAATTTATAGTTTAGTCCTCCAAGTTTCAAAATTTAAAATTTCAACACAAAAGTTTTTTTTCTTGCATTTATTGACTTTTATGGCCAAATATCAGGTTTTTGAAGTCAATGAGTTTATTTTAAGTAAGTTTACACCCTTTTTCAGAATTTAGGTTTGGGTTTAGTATCATATGTTTTACGCTATCGGTTACCGGTAAAACCGAAGGTTTTTAACGATTAAGTATTAAATTCTATATTTTGTGACTTAGACCTTCAAATAACATTTTGAGGACTTTTTGATAAGTTACAAATCTGTAGAAAATGTATTTTAAGCCTGTTTTAGTTGAAAGCCTCGTTTTTAGGTTTAGCCCGTTAAAACGCGTTTTTACCCGAAATTGACCGTTTAAAAACTAGTTTGACCAATTTTTCAACACCTTTAAGTCTTATGACTCCTAACTTACTGAAATAACATGGCTTCCATGTATTTTGGTTTTATACCATTATTTTCCTATTGAAATAACATGGTTTCCATGTATTTTGGTTTTATACCATTATTTTCCAAGATTTTCCTCCAAACGTTACCCGGTTAATACCCCTTTTTAACTAAACATTCAATTTAAATTGTCTTTTGACCATTTAATCAAAAAATCCGATCTAAATCACTTTATTAAATCTATTAGATCCTGGAATTCTTTTTAATATGGTTAAAATCTAAGTTCTCTTATTTTTAAGTCATTTCACCACCTTTCGGGTCCCAAATTATGTCCAATATACCTATAAGTTCATATCTTTATTATTTTCAGCCATTAACATCACCTTATTCACCTAATAACACCAAAACTTATAGGAATAAAAGTTCTAACTCACGGTTTGACATGTAACCAAAAAATAAGCTCGTAGTTGAGTGTTTTTGCCACTTTAACCCATTACACATGTGTAAAGCTTTATGGATCTTGCTTAAATGTTACCAAATCATTTTGTAACTTTCAAAACAGGTTATTAGGAGTGTTATAAACCATTTATAATCATATTACAAGCTTTAGTTCGGAGGTTCCAATACATAAGAGTTAGATGATGCACAAATCACCCCAAAAGAGGGTTTTCATGATGAAATTCGGGTCTCACCCATGGAATGACTAACATAACGTGTGAGGTACCTTTAGTGAAGTTAAAAGATCCTCAAGATCAAGATGATGGACACAAGATTTAGTTTGAACAAAGAAAGTAAGCCTTTAGGTAGGTAAATGAAGGAATAACACAAGACATAGCTTAGTTAGGGTGAGTTGATGCTTACACCTTGTGTACTCCGTGATTTGGAGAGTGTAGAGGGACAAGATGAGTGTTAGCCCAGGTTAATCACACTTGAATCGAATCATGAAGATTATAGATCAAAATATGATAATCATAATTAAAACCCCTTTGATCTTCAATTGGATTGCTAATAATGTGTTTACAAGTAATCCCTCAATCTCTTGGTCATACAACCATTAGTCAACACTAATGACAATTATCCTATTTATAGTGAATATAATATTCACTAATTGCACTTAACTCCCTAGACTTAGACTAATTAATGGAAATTACATATAAAACATAAAAATGAATAAAACAAGATGAAATATATTTTGTTCATATTAAATATATTTATTACAATAAGACTCCTAGTCATCTTAATCTTCAACGTCTCGTCTCGGTTCTTCATCTCGAACGTGTCCATTTTGACTTTTGTTGACTTTGACCATGACGTTGACTTTTGTTGACTTTGACTGTGTTGATAATATAGACTATCTTGTACAGCTCCAACCATACTCCCCCTTAGTCTATCATTATCAACGTCTTCAAATGAAATCAGCACCGAGAAGTCAACAGTAGAAATATCTTCAAATTGAAGCTTTCTAAATCTGACGAGAAAATTTATTCATCTCATAAGCTCCCCCTATTTATGTGCTCCCCCTTTTCGAGTGCATACTTTGTGAAGATATTAGAACTACTTTTCCAAATCTCTAATCTCGAGTGCTTCAGAAGATGTAGGAGGAGGATTCCTAGCTCAGTATCTTCTGCAAACTTGAGGAATAGGTTCTCTGATCAGGTACACTGCTCAACTGATGATCGGCCATCACTTACAGCAAAAATCTGAAACACAATCACAAACACAATATCAACGTATCTAATTAGATCACTTCATATTAACGAAATAAAACCATGTTTATGTGTGTGTGAAAAACAAGCGAACATGTGTTCATTTGTGTGCAATTCTGTGAAATGCATGAAAAATAATAAAATGTAATCAGCATAATATGGAAGACCTATATGAATATTGAAATGAAAGTTATTATAATTTTTATTTTTATTATATATATTTATTATAATATTTTTTTAATTATATATATATGTTTTATTTGTATATATATTTTTAATTACCGAGAACTGAATCGATCATGAGATCACATCCTCAAGATATATTTTAGCACAAAGATGAATTTAATCATCGACAAGCAATGAGATCACACTGATAACACAATCTAATCACAGTCTTTCAATGAATTTTGAAATTGTCAATAACGATCGCTGATATGTTTGTCCACTTAAACTCATGCCCTATCTTTTTCAACAAGCAGCAGATTATTCATTAAGGTTCGACTAAATACTTTAGAATCCTAGGACCCCACAATCATTTGGCAAAACCCTCACCCAACCTCAGGATTTCTTGAATTTTATTACGATCTTTATAGAGCAAGGCTTGTGAGTTAGTGTGCAAGTGATTATCATCAGAATATTGCATTCTGTGATGAATTCTTTGTTTAGATGATTTGACACTACGTAGACCAAAATGGTGAGAGCTCCAGGTCTACACTCGCTGTTGATGCATGTATGTCCCTAGATCATGATTTGTAATGTAATGAATCTTGTCTGTCTGATTATGATGTAATTTGTATTGATTAATGAAATGACATGAATTGTTTGTTACTTGTGATGTTAATATTTCATTAATGAGTCGTGATTGAATTGATTGGGTTTATGATTGTTTGAATGGTTACACATTATGTTATATTTATTAAAACATTCAAACTTAACTTAATGAAGTTCTCATGCGAATGGCCCATGCGAATGGACCACACGCATGAATAACTTCATACGATTGACTCAATCGCACGACTGAACCAGGAAGATGGATCAGGCGTATGATTGACACATAAGATTGACTCAATCGCACGACTGAACACTCAGTCGTGCGGATGAATCAAACCGCATGGTTCAATCGCACGACTGAACCATACTTATGGCGCCAGTCGCACGATTGAACAATACTAACCTATAAATAGACCCAATTCGTGGAAAAACGTAAGCATTCATCCATTACGATTCCAGACGTACCATAGCCGTCCAGAGACCTCCTAAATCGTTCTTCAAGTTGACAGAGCACATTAGATCTATTCGTAATCGACTTCTAACGTTAGATTCAATCCTTGATTGATTCTTCGTGTTTCTCACTGATTGGATCGCCAATCAAATAGGATTCCGCACTATTTGAGTTGGTTTAACACGCTAATCACTAGGTATTTCGTTCAAATACCAGGTCCTAACAAGTGGTATCAGAGCTTTGGCTCTTGATTACGTGTTGATTCAATCAAGATTGCATAAAAGTTTGTGGTTTTGCATTAAAAACGCAATCTTTGGTGTCAAAAGTGATCTTGGACGTTCCCTGCTCATCGAAGTTTGGTTTTACGGACTTAGGCGATTAGGACTTGTGAAATTCGAATTTTTACGGCTGAAACCCGTCAAACCTAGAAATTTTCGCCAAAACAGCAGCTTCAGTCGCACGAGTGACCCATTCGCACGACTGGACTCCATTCGCATTGCTCATTCGCACGATTGGACCTAGTCGCACCCTCATTCGGCCAACTGAACCGTTCGTTCGCATAGCTCATACGCACCAGATTCATTCGCACGACTGAACCAATCGCCCAGTTCAGCCGCACGATTGAACCAGTCGCAAAGTTCATACGCACGATTAGACCATTTGCATCCTTCAGTCGCATCAATGAAAGTTTGTTTGATTAGATTCTAAGTTTATTCGCCATGGAAGTCAGATGTCAGCCTTTACTGCTGGGAAGGACTCGAGGATACAGAACCTGCTGTTGCTTGAGAGTGAGGTGGGTAATCACAATAAACCACCAAAGCTCTTGACTTTAGATGAGTTTCCCCACTGGAAACAACGTTTTGAGATCTACCTAAATGGAGTAGATCCTAATCTGTGGGAAGCCATTGAGATTGGGTATAGTACACCGGTGGGAGCTGATGGAGTTAAGCTAACGTTAAGTGGGATGACAGACGCACAGAAAGTAAAGTACAATGCAGAGAAAAGGGTTTATGCATTGATCACTCAGTCTATCCCCAAAGACATATTCCACCAGTATTCAGAAAATAAGCAGTCCAAGAAACTGGGATGAGCTAGAGAAGAGATATGATGGGAATGCGTCATTAAAGGCAATCAAGGCAAAGGAGTTAAAGAAGGAATTCGATAACTTCTCATCTATTGGTAACGAGAGTTTAGACGAAGTCATAGACAGATTCTACCACTTGATGAGCGAACTGCATACACATGGAGTGGAAACGACCATGGAAGAGAAAGTGAGCAACTTCGCAGACGGATTGCCTGATAAGTGGGCTTCATTCGTGTCTAACCTTAGACAGAATGAAATGCTTATAAAGCTGGATATAAATGACTTCATTCTTAAGTTGCGAGAAGAAGCACTACGGATGAAGTATAGAGCTCAGAAGTCTTCGTACACACAAAATCCAGCTTTATACAATGCCACGCCTCAAGCTAAGACATTTGGAGCACCTCTCCAGACTGCATTTGTGTCTAGCTCGTCGGGTCCTTCACATGCTTCTCCTTCTGGATCAGACACGTCAGGGTCGTCATGTACCCACTATATTGGATCAGAAGCAAGTGCTACCAAACTGAAGACCGAGAACCTCGGTAATGTGACCGTAGAAGTAGCTCGAGAGCATATGGATCTTTTAGCTGCAGTGGTTCATTCATATGATGGACTTGTTGCCGGGAAGATTGGAAACTGCCATCTGGCAGATGAGGACTACGAGCAGGTGGACGAAATGGAGCTTGAGAGGATGGATATAATGTGGGCCTTAGCTAGCGCTGTCCAAAGGGCGAAGAAGTCTGTTAAGAAGACTGGACAGAACTTGGTAGCTACTAAGGATACCACATTTGGCTTTGACAAGAGCAAAGTGACCTGCTTCAACTGTGGAGAGAAGGGGCACTTCAAGAGAGAATGTGTCAAGCCAAAGAAGACGGGTAATGGGAACCTGTTCTCGTCCTTTACTCGCCAAGACAAGCAAGCCTCCAGTTCTACTTCATCAAACAAGGATCCAAAAGCCTTGACTGCTCATGATGATGAAGGACAGGATTGGAGTTTTAGGTTTGTCTCACCAGGAGAATCTAACATTGCCAGTGTTGAGGATATTGATGATGATTCTGCGAGTGAAGGTGATCTAGCAGTTGAGATAGCAATGTCACATAGTGAAGAAACAACTGTAGCTGAGGTCAGTTACAAGCCAAAGGAGGAGACTTCCACGTCAGAGACAGAGAAGTCAGAATCACCAGAACCAGAGACATCTGATGCTGCGTTGATGGCTAACTCTTCTGAACCAACTCAGGTAAGTACTACTGACCAAATGTTTAATAATCATGCTTGTTCTGATTGTGATACTTTTAGGAATAGCATAGATGAAAAATTTGCTAGGTTATTAGATCATAATGATAGCTTAGTAAAAGATTTACAACTGTGCACTGAGGCTAATAGAGTACTAAAACAAAATGAGCATAGTTATAAAGAAAAGATAGACCTATTGACTAAACATCTTAGGGAAACCGAAGTAGTTGCATTTAACCAAGCAAATGACATTAGGTACTATCTAAACTCCCTAGAAGAAACTAAGAAGCAAAAGGCAGTTCTAGAAGTCGAAGTAAATTCATTAAAACAGAAACTGCATAGTTGGACTAGTTCTTCACACATAGTTCAACACTTAGTGAGAGAAAGGAATAACGGGGAGGGATTAGGCTACAAAGTGGTTCCACCACCACCTGAGACCTTGATGAACACTAAGTCTAGACCAGTAAATAACAATCCCATCAAGGATCATGTGGTGACTACTCCTCTTGTTACTGATCCAGACATCTCATGTTCATCTACTGAATCTGGACAGAAACAAAAGGAGGCCACTTCAAAGGCAAAGGGTAAATTGCCTTGTGTTAATCTGGAAAATGAATTTGAAAAAGTTAACTTAAAGTCAGGGTCAAACAGAGTCAAATCAGAACCTAAAAGGACTTCAAATGTTAATTTTTCACATGCTTCAAGTCAAAAACCAGTTAACCAAAAGGAGAAAGATGTTAAACAGGTCAAAACAGTTAATTTTGTTAAACCAGAGAAAACATCAAACGCACAAGAGTCAAAACCTAAAGTGATTGATGTTACTAGAGTGTCACGCACTTCTCCACAAAGAAAGTCTACTCATAAAGTTGATAGCCGGTCATGCTACAACTGTGGAGAATGTGGACACATTGCCTCCTATTGTCCTTTCTATCAGACACCTAGGAAGAAGATTGATATTCAGGACTCAAGACCTAGGTCTTCTAAGAGGAGTTCTTTGACTCCACCTAGAAGATCTAGTGAACCTAAAGTCCAACCTGTAAGCCAGACGACTGTTTATCATAAACAGGCATTGCACAAATCTAGCTTATGGAAGGAAAAGCCATCCTACGTGTCTGATACTAATGACAAGAAGGAACCTGAGCTACCCTCACCCTCTAAGGGTCAATGGGTGGAGTTTATGATGTGTGATGCCTCTGGGAAACCCAAGACAGTAAAGGCTTGGGTTCCTAACCTAAACTAATTCATTTACTTTGTATGTGCAGGGTGTTCGATACCGCGCTGAGACTAACACGGGATTGTAGACAGCGGAGCATCCAGGCACATGACAGGAAATAGGGCCCTTTATCAAACGTCAAAACAAAAAAGGAGGGCATTTTTCCTTTGCAGGAAACAAAGGCGGCTATATCATAGCTCAGGGAGGAATTGGGAAATCAGAAAGTTAAGTTGGATAAGGTGAACTACGTTCAACAACTTCAGAATAAACTTACTTTCTGTTTCCCAAATCTGTGATAAAAGATTTAAAGTCATCTCGACACAAGAAGTGTTACGTGCTGAAGAAAGAAACTACATGATCCCAGAGGACCAAGTTCTGATGACTGCTTCAAGATATAAAGACCTTTATGTCTTGGATTTGTCAACAGCTGCTACAACGGATCATGAGGTTCAGTGCTTTCTATCTAAAGCTACTGAGAAGGATTCCATCTCCTGGCATAGGAGAATGGGACACATTAGTCAAAGGAAGATGAATCATTTGATTCAGAAGGATTTGGTGAGAGGAGTAATGTCAAGAACTTCCAACTTCCTGACTTTTGTGTAGCTTGCAAGAAAGGCAAACAGACAAAGAAGTCTCATAAGTAAAAGAAAGTTCATTCAATAGAACTTCCTCTTGAACTTCTTCACATGGATCTGTTTGGTCCAGTCAGTACAAAGAGCATTGCAGGCGACTTGTACTGTTTTGTGGTCACTGATGACTACTCAAGGTTCACTTGGGTAATGTTTCTGAAATCCAAATCAGAAACATTTGAGTCATTCAAGGAATTAGTAACCACCCTGGAATCTCTCTACAAGCTAAAAGTTAGACAAGTACGCTCAGACAACGGGACAGAATTCAAGAATCAATGGATGGAGGCATACTGCAAGGAAAAAGGAATTGTGCATCAATTCACTTCTGCCTACACGCCTCAGATGAATGGTGTTGCTGAGAGGAAGAACAGAAGCTTGATAGAGACAGCACGGACCATGCTGGCGGACTCGAAACTGCCTATCCAATTCTGGAATGAGGCAGTGGCAAATGCATGTTATACACTGAATCGAGTCCTAATAGTCAAGCGCCACGGAAAGACATGTTACGAGCTACTACAAAGACGCAAACCGAATTTGTAGTATCTTGAACCTTTTGGCGCGCCGTGCACACTTCTGAAGAAGACACAAGAAGGCAAATTCAGCGAGAAGGCAGATGAAGGAATCTTTCTAGTATACAACATACCGAACAAGCGAGTTTACAACAACTCAACGGGTCTTGTAGAAGTGTGGTGTAATGTCGACGTTCAGAGATACACCACACCACCTACAGGCAAAGGACCCGCATACTTCTTTGATTATGATGGATTCTTCAAATCCTTCAACATCCCTCTCTCTCCCTCGGATGATGAGTTAGCTACTAGGATGATGTATGATATTCTAAATACACCATCTAGCACACAGGGAGAATCATCTACTCAGTCAGGGGGAGTAGTCGATGACAGTGACTCCTCCTCTGAAGATAAAACTGAAGCAGATGACCAGAACAGTCAGGAGGAACAGGTTCCAGTTCCTGAAAGTCCACAAGCATCTACAAGTGATGCTCCTTCGACTTCGGAACCTCAAACTCCAGTTACCTCAGATGCAGAACCAAATGTTCATAATCTCGGTTCTGAGGTGGCTGTTCCTACTACTGCAGGATCACGACTAAACGTCTATCATCCCCTTGACAATGTTATTGGGGATGTCAGATCAGGAGTACAAACCCGAAATCAGCTATACTCAGCTGATTACGCCTCAGTTATGGAGAAGGGTTACATTCATGATGGTGCTTATCGATGTTTTGTCTCGCAGGTTGAGCCAAAATATGTCAGTGAGGCACTAAATGATGAGGCGTGGGTGAGTGCCATGCAAGAAGAACTTCTGCAGTTCAAGAAGTTAGGTGTATGGACTCTGGTTGATAGACCTAAAGGTGCTAAAGTCATCGGCACCAAATAGGTACTAAAATGCAAGAAGGATGACCAAGGAGTCATTATCAGGAACAAAGCTCGACTGGTGGTTCAAGGTTTTCGCCAAGTCGAGGGAATTGACTACAATGAGGTGTTTGCACCCGTGGCAAGGATGGAAGCTATTCGTATCTTCCTTGCCTATGCATCGTACATGAAGATTAAAGTCTACCAATTAGATGTGAAGAGTGCATTCCTTCATGGGGAAATTAGGGAAACAGTTTATGTAAGTCAACCCGAGGGATTTGAAGATCCTTATCATTGGGATAGAGTTTACAAGCTCGACAAAGCTTTATACGGGCTTCATCAAGCTCCTCGAGCTTGGTATGAGAAACTCTCGACTCATCTGGTGAAACACGGCTTTCGCAGGGGAGTCATTGACTGCACACTGTTTATTAAAGAAAAGGATGGCGACCTACTGCTTGTACAGATCTATGTTGATGACATAATCTTCGGATCAAAGAACGAAGAGTTATGCAAAGAGTTTGAAGCAGTGATGAAGAAAGAGTTTGGATGAGTGCTATGGGAGAGATGAAGTTCTTTCTCGGGTTACAGGTGGATCAGACACCTAATGGGATCTTTCTACATCAAACCAAGTATGTAGGAGACATTCTCAGTCGCTTTGATATGGAGAATGCTTCTGCTGCTGGGACTCCACTTGCTACGAACCACGATATAGCACCTGATGAGAATGGAGATCTTGTAGATGCCACGATGTACCGAGGAATGATTGGATCCCTCATGTATCTCACTGCCTCAAGACCTGATATTATGTATGCTACATGTTTATGTTCTAGATATCAGGCTAAACCAAAGGTCAACCATCTGATCGGGGTCAAGAGGATTTTCCGTTATCTGAAGGGTACACCCACACTTGGATTGTGGTATCCTCATGATGATGACTTTGAGCTTACCGCGTATAGTGACTCAGATTACGGGGGCTGCAAGATGAACTACAAGTCTACATCAGCGGGGTGTCAATTCTTTGGGAGAAGATTAGTTACCTGGCAGTGTAAGAAGCAGACATCGGTTGCTTTGTCAACCTGTGAAGCCGAATATGTTGCTGCTGCAAGTTGCTGTTCACAAATCATCTGGATTCAATAGCAAATGCGGGATTACGGTTTAAAATTCTCATCTACTCCTATTTTTGTTGATAACTCTGCTGCAATTGCAGTAACTAAAAATCCGGTTCAACATCCTAAGACCAAACACATCGGTATTAAATACCATTTCATAAGAGACTGTTTTGAAAAGAACTTAATTGATGTGGTTAAAATTAATACTGATTTTCAACGCGCTGACCTCTACACTAAAGCCTTTGATAAACCACGTTTTCAATATTTGCTAGAGGTCAACGGCGTTAAAAAGAAAAGTGAGGTAATTCCTGATGATGAAAAATGTGTAGTCCGATGTAGTTTAGTTAAAGTTTTTTTATTTTTTTTATTTTATTTGTTTATTTCCGTCTGTTATATTTAAACTCATGTTATTTTGCTGTTTATTAAAATCCTAAAATAATTAAACCAGTAATGATTTTAGTATTTTAGGGGGAGAATATGTCAGCAAGTTAACATAAAAAAAAAAAACGAGGGAGACGGAATAAATAGCTGATATAAGGTAGATTGTGTCTGTGATACCGATTCAATACCTTTGGAAAATGATAGTACACAGGAACAAATCAAGAGGGACTTTAAAAATTTAAGTTTTGAAAAGATGCAAAAATTCAAAGTATAAGTCTGTGTAGTCTAAGCAATATAAAAAGGGAAGATGATAGAAAACTGGCAACTCCAAAGGTGACACAAAGAAAGTAGACTTAGAGGCTGCTAGACCACAAATGATATGTTGGTAGATTCAACACAATAGACAATTAGACCTGATTGGTGATCTCAAGATCAAATTAAGTTGTTCAACTGACTGTGGGCTTCCATCTTATCACTGGTTAACACAATCAACAATATTCCAATAAGGGGTAATGAGCATTTAAACGCCACAAATGTGTGCGGATGACCATAATTAGAGCAAAGCAAAGAAAAAATAAAACAAATGCTATAAAGCTAATGACTCATGTTGTTGGTGCATTTTGTGCAAAATAAAATAAGCTGCTCTAACAAGGAGATAGGTTGTGTGTCTCTCTGCTGTGCGATGGCACTGACCTGAGGATAAGCATAACCTAGATATTCTAGAATTCATTGTTGTTTGCCGCCTCTCTGCTGTGCGATGGCACTGACCTGAGGACAGGTTTCTCTTTGATAGCTCTAAGAATAGTCTCTTCTTGTAATAATACCCGTAGACCGCTCAAAAGCTCCCGAGGAATGTTGATTACCATATAAGTGTGGGATCCACAAATGTTAGTTGAAATAATTAAACCTAAATCAGTCACCAGTCTGTGTCAAAAGTCTGTGTATGGATTTAAGTGGACAAACATACTGACAATCATTGTGGCTACATTCTCAAAAGTTCAAATCAATGTGAAAATCTAAGAGTTTCAGTATGATTTCCTTAAGTTGCTAACGACTCTGGATGAACACCGAGAATTGAGCATCAAAAAGTTTTAATAACAAGTCCCAAATGATTTGACTTGCCTGTATGATTCCAAAATTGAATTGGTCCAGATATGATCAATCCAAGTTGAAGCTGTCTACTCCCGAACCAAATCCCGTAGATATCAATCTCTGGATTTATCTCTCACAAAAAGCCAAATCAAAGTTTGTTTATGTAATTAGTTTAAAGTTTCTAAATTAGTTAGTCGTTTTTAATTTTAATTTTAGTAGTGTGTCGGACTACATCAGGTAAATCAGAAAGGAATCAACTCACTAAAAGGGTCATGTCTGAGATGACCATATGTGCTTTGAAAGTTTAAAATAGTCACGTCTGAGGTGACAAAGTGTTGAAAAAGGGTCACGTCTGAGGTGACTAAAGTGTTTAAAAGGATCACGTCTGAGGTGATCAAAATGTTTTCAAGATAAAATGATCATGTCTGAGATGATCAAAAGCTCATAACGTTAACTTCAATTAATTAAAAGGGTTTAAAAGTAAATTGGTAAAAATGGCAGAAAATTAACTAAGTGTGACCCATTCGCACGATTGGACCATGAGAATGGACCAACCATGCGAATGGCTTCCACTCGCACGAATGGCTCATCAGAATAGCCCATTTGACCGATTGGAAGAAGGCGAATGAGTAAGTCGACCGATTGAAACTCATTCGGTCAACTGAACATGCGAATGAAAGGCACGACTGAGCCAGTCGACCGACTGAATCTCAGTCGGTCAACTGCATGCGACTGGTTGGGCCAATCGTACGATTGAGCCTGAGTCGCCCGAATGAACTGGGCGACTGAGGCCAGTCGGCCGACTGAGCCCAGCTTCAGTATTTAAAGGACACAGTCGATCGCATTTCACTCATCACTCTCAAATCGCCCTTAAATCGCATACCCTACCGTTACGCTGCCAAAATTTTATTAGACCTTGTTTTCTCATCGTTTTTGATTCACTGACGTTCGCCATTGATTATACAGGTAGATTGAAGTCTTGTCTCATCGAAATCAGAAGGATTGAAACCCTAATTTGGTGATATTCGAACGAAAACAAGAAACGGACAGAACGTGACCTAATAACCTACTTAAACTATGCAAAATGTTAAAATTAAGGTTAATAGGTTATTAGTTACAAGAATGCGAGTCTATTAAACCGGTAATCCATGTTAAATCACTTGTATTGATCAAGACTCGAACCACAGGCGATTAAACAATTGAGACAGGCGACTGGTCGTCCGGATGAACTCCAATCGCACGATTGAATCTTGCGATTGGGTCATTCGGCCGAATGAACCATACGATTGAGCTCAGTCGGCCGACTGAACCATTCGCAGACTCAGTCAGCAGACTGAACCCAATCGCATGTCACATTGACCAGAATGAGTCCAGTCGCATGACAGAACAGACGACTGACTTCAGTCGCATGATTCATTCGCACGAATGAATCAGAATGATTTCTAACTTTACACTTAGAACAGAATTTTCATGTCTTATTTACTAATGGTTCTATGTCTTGTGTGTTTCAGGAAAATGGCAGAAAGATGGTCCATAAATCCAAAGCACAACATCTGTGCTCATTTGGATCACACCACCAGGAACGGGGCCGAGTTTACCGACATTATAGCCTTTCTGAGACGGTCCCGGATTCATAAGGCTATCTCCACGCCTTGCACGCCATATAGATCACTCCATCAGGCATTCTGGGAGAATGCCTCGGTGGACCGCTCCCGTGAGCCCTACTGCATTAGGAGCTCTATATTGGGCCATGATATTGAGATCTCTGCTACCGACATTCAGAGGGTCCTAGAGTTTGGGGACGACACTGATCATCCTACTAGACTACATCCGTTGACAGTGAGAGGATGCTTTCTGAGGATAAAGTACGCTGGGGACATCAACTCAGGTGTGCTCAACAAGAGCAACCTGAGCCCCCAGTACAAGTACTTAGCACACGTGATCCTCAAGTATGTTGCATCGAGGAGGGGTGGGTTTGACGACCTCTCAGACCAGATCCAAAATGCCTACGTGGCACTGGTTCTGAACCACCCCTTCAGTTTTTCTAGCATGATATTCTCCTACTTGGTGGAGAACTTGGAGGCCAAGGGAAAAGAGGGGTTTTGCATGTATCCCAGGTTCTTACAGCTCGTCTTCAACGAGAAGCTGCCACAGTTGCCCAAAGAGAGTCATGACGCAGTGGCCTTAGAGATTATGGATGATACTACTCTGGGCAGGATGAGAGTTTACAGGGGGAAGCAGGTTAAGGCCCAAGTGAAGAGACTGATTGGCCACCTGGCCAACGAGAGGTATGTGGCGCCAGGCAGACGCAAATGGCGTCATGATGACAGCGATTCTGATGATGAGAGGCTGCTCCTCCCAGAGATGGATTCTGATGATGATGATAGCGGCGACGCCGGGGATGATATGCCTGCTCCACCTAGAGGCACTGATTCAGATGTTATTCCCCCGGGGTCAGCCACTACCGGAGAGGTTGCTGAGACGGCCGGTTTCCATCAGGAGTTTGTCGTTGGTGATCAAGAGGAGGAGGAGTCGGATGAGGAGCCCCTCACGAGGACTGTGGGAAGCAAGGTTGTTCCCACAGAACACGGGCTTAGGGTGGTTGGTGAACACCCTCGGGACTCCACAGAGAGAGAGACTGACCCGAGCTATGCTCCGGGTTCAGTGGGCAGAGCTGCAATGGGAGCATCCACTTCCACTGGGACTAGGAGGAAGAGGATGGCTCAACCCCATGGACTGAAGAAGAAGAAGCGTCGCCTGACCTTCGTTACCACTGCTGCCTCTACTTCCAACACCACAGCCACCACTACCACCTCCACTGACATACCACCCATCACCACAGCCACCACATCCACTACTGCCACCACAGCCACCACCTCACCTACCACCACTGTACCCTTCCCATCCACCACCATACCATTTACACCTACATCACCAGCACCTGCTTACCGACCCATATTCACCACTGCTACTACCACCACCACCTCACATCATGCCGGACCATCAGCCCAGCCATCACGCGTATATGGATCTACTCTACCTCCCATCGGGGTAGAGGAGCAGCTGTCGGCGCTAAACCGTATGGTGATGCGCCTGCTAGCTGCAGATGAGGAGAAAGCTGCGTAGATTCGCCAGCTGACCGACCTGACTGCTGCCCAGTCTCAGCGGATGGCAGAGCAGGCTCGGGTGATAGAGCAGCAGACCCAGCTAATGGAGGCACAGAGAGTCGAGATGTCCCAACTCCAGGACCAGCAGGCCCAATCAGCCAAACGTATAGAGGAGTTGGAGACTACCAACAAGACCATTATGCTGAGGTTAAAGGGGTCAAAGGATGAGCCCTTGAAGATAAAGGAGGGTGATGGAGATGATGGAGATGGTGATGATGAGGATGAGGAGGATGATGAGGATGATGAAGAGACAGAGGAAGATAGGACAGAAGGAAAAGATGATGATGACGAAGCAGAAGGAGGGGATGCGGCTGCATCGGCCTCTGCTTCTGGTCAAGAACGAAGATCGAAGAATCGACAGGACCAGTCATCTACCACTTCTGCTCCTCCGAGCGACGAGGCCATGATTCAAGACAAAAGTACAGATTAGATGTCTTATGTATTTAATTATTTTTGTCTTTGAATCATGTAATGAAAAACAAATGTTTTGAATGTTTATATATTAAGTTAATGTAATTTTGTTTGATTACTTACTAATGATTTATGTGTTGAATGTTTAAATCAAACAGATCCAAACTATCAAAGGGATGAGTTTGACATTGCTCCCCTTCAACAGGTCAAGACTCAACTAACCATGATTCTTGATCTGCAAGGGATTGTAAGAAGGTCTGTGAGTTATACCCCTGAAGAAGGGGAAATAATTCATGACCTATCTAACGAGCAACTGGCAGAAATGTTCAGACTCAATCCTGATGAAATTGTCAAGGATGCTCCAACAGTTGATTCGACCAGTGATGAAGAGCTAAATGACGTTGATGAAGTTGAGGTCGAAGATATTACTGCTGAAGAGTACCCTCAGTACGCTGACAACGAGGGTAATGTGGTCCCCAATCTGGGTGAGTCCCTAGTCAGTGATACGTTTGAGGTACTAGACAAGATGGAGCAGGAAACCGAAAAGACCGAAGGAACAGCCCAAGCCTCAAATGATGACGTAGACATTCGAAAGGCTGAGTGGGCTGCCTGTTTTGAAGAAGTGAGAGCCCAACGTGCTGCACCAAAGAAAGATGCCTACACCAAGCTCTACAGAGTCAAGAAACACCACAAGGTGTCAGGCCGGATTATTGCATGGGCTTATTTTGATGATCTTAACGTGTATGCAGTTAAGAGGGAACAGGGCATATAGTACTTCAGGTTTCCACATGACCTGAAGACTCTACCTGGTTTTGAGCTCAACCAGCTGGCTAAGCTAAAGCTGCTGTATGCTGACCCAAGAAAGATGTCAGGCTGGTTCGAGGCTGCCCTGAAGAAGGAGTACCACACCAGATGGGTTAACTTCAGACCACAACAGCCTACGAGGTATATAAGAAGGTCTGAAGTTGATGCCATTACTGGCAAGCCCAAGATTGTGTTGAAGTGGAGTCCTCCGCGCACTATGTCGAGAATCCCTCTCAGGGAAATGCCACAGGACTTCACTCCACACTTCAAATGGTGGTACTATGATTGGAGAACTGCTGAAGCTGTCATAGTTCTAAATAAAGAGGGCCAAATGGATACAATCAGGGTATTCGACCCGATGTGGCTAACCAACTTGTCTGCTAATGATGTTTATACATTATACAAGTGGCCACTGTTCTATGACACACAAGACATTGTACAAGCCCTCCAGTTCCAAAACGTTATACGACTTTGCTTTGCGTTTGAGATTCACGCAGGAGTCACTAAGGAGGAGAAGTACAAGAAGTATAAGGAGGTTATGCAGAAGACAAGAGATTAGATAGATCTTGGTCCAAGGGGGAGTTTGTTGATGCATGTATGTCCCTAGATCATGATTTGTAATGTAATGAATCTTGTCTGTCTGATTATGATGTAATTTGTATTGATTAATGAAATGACATGAATTGTTTGTTACTTGTGATGTTTAATATTTCATTAATGAGTCGTGATTGAATTGATTGGGTTTATGATTGTTTGAATGGTTACACATTATGTTATATTAATTAAAACATTCAAACTTAACTTAATGAAGTTCTCATGCGAATGGCCCATGCGAATGGACCACACGCATGAATAACTTCATACGATTGACTCAATCGCACGACTGAACCAGGAGACTGGATCAGGCGTATGATTGACACATAAGATTGACTCAATCGCACGACTGAACACTCAGTCGTGCGGATGAATCAACCGCATGGTTCAATCGCACGACTGAACCATACTTATGGCCAGTCGCACGATTGAACAATACTAACCTATAAATAGACCCAATTCGTGGAAAAACGTAAGCATTCATCCCATTACGATTCCAGACGTACCCTAGCCGTCCAGAGACCTCCCAAATCGTTCTTCAAGTTCACAGAGCACATTAGATCGATTCCTAATCGACTTCTAACGTTAGATTCAATCTTTGATTGATTCTTCGTGTGTTCTCACTGATTGGATCGCCAATCAAATAGGATTCCGCACTATTTGAGTTGGTTTAACACGCTAATCACTAGGTATTTCGTTCAAATACCAGGTCCTAACACTCACATATAACAAAGGAGATGACCACTTAATCATGTGCCGATGAGAGCTCCAGGTCATTACTATCGTACAGCAAATGAGATCATCGCTCCAGGTCAGTACTTCTGTACAGCAGAGGAGATTAGCACAAACACAAGACATATAAATACACCAAACATGGCTCAAAGATATGGCTTATATGATTTGTATCATGGTGGGTGAAAGATCAATTCACAATCCAATTTTTGTCGGGACTTAGTTTTCGTGCAGGCCAAAATGATTGCGTAAATCCAGACATCCTTAAGCATATATTTAATTTAAATCATTATGCTGCAGTCTACTTTATTCTTCAGGCTAAGTCTACTAAGCATATCATTAAAGAATCTGTTTATTTTTCTTTTATTTGCAATAAAAAATAAGATGTGAATCAAATAACAACAGTAGTTATTATCATCTCTCATTTTATAAACGCAAGTCATGCAAAAACAAGCATTTGAAGATGATATACAATCATTGCTCAGTCATCTCGAATCAAGTTCCCAGTTTTTTTATTTTTATTTAATATTGATATACTATCCCCCTAAATTTTTATTTTTGTAAACCTATTTTTTTTGGTTTTTTTTAATATTTTTAAATTTTTTTTATTTTGTTTTTTATAAAACTATACAAAAATAGAAATTTACCAAAGAAGGTCTTCCAAACTACACTGATATGAAGATAAGAAATGAATTATCAAGAAATATGCAGTGATTGTGAAGTGAGAACTGTGATTATGCAGATAAAAATCCAGATTATGGATAAAATATCATGACCTTAACCTGTTTGTTCTGCCTCAAATTTGAATTAGGAACAATCTCTGTCAGTAAACCGGATTACTAACAGTCCTCCTGAATTGTTTCTGCACTCATTAACAAATTAGTTAGAGAGGGGAACCCAGGCCAAGGAAGTCCTGGAAGTTCCTTTTTCATCAATGTAAGTAACCTTCTTCTACAAACAATCATTTAAACAATCAGGGATTGCTGTATCCTTTTTTTTAATTTGCCAAATTTGTTTCGATTCAATTAATTTGGATTTGAATGAATTAAATTTGGAAAACGTTTTCTGTTTAAGACCAGAAGGAAAGTAATTTTGTTTTGAACCTTTGGTTATTTTTATCTTTGAATCATGTGTAACCGGCTTCACATGAAAAGATTTGGATGGAGGGTTTTTCATCCAACCTTTCAAAGGTGTGTGGTTTTTACCTCTTAATCTAGAGAAGCAACCCGTGTTGCCTTTACCGACTGGAAGATTCTTTGTAAACTTACATCCAGAGAAGCAATTTGTTTTTCCTTTACCATCCGTAGCAAGCCTTTGAGGACATTTCTTTACCACATGACCTTCTTTTCCACACTCAAAACAAGCCTTGAAAGGCTTTTGATGCTTGACTGACCCGTGTCGTGCAGGTGGAGATGAGGATTGCTTTGAGCTTGTAGCAGATTCTTGCTTGTTCTTAAGTTTCCTGTGCTGAACAGGGAATGAGATCTTGACTGATTGACTGGGTTGTTTTGCAATTGGAGACGAGATCCCTATTGGTCTTGATTCAGCTTTTGGAAGCGTTTGAGACTTGACAATTTCAGGTGATATATTGATCTTTAATGAAATGACACGGTCCTCTATGTTTGATTCATCATCTGAGCTTAACCAGTCGTGTATACACACATATGCTTCCAATGGATCTTGATTGACAGGAATAGGATGTGTTATTGTTGTTGTTAGAACTTTATGATTAGGTGTTTCCTGATTTATCTCTACTTTCACAACCTTGAGTGGCTCAAAAGTAGGAATTTCACCTTCTTTAAACTTATCAAAGAAGTTAGAAGAAATAGTAGATATAGATGTACAAACAACCGGACTGAACAATCGTTAGCCTGACTGTCATCATACGGTTTATTGTATCCCATACCAGTTGTAGAATTATAATCATCTCGCACCTCATTAAGATTCACACCGCTCAAACCTACATGCAAACTATTAGTAGGTTGTTCAAACAAATCAATTTTAGGATGAGGTCTAGGGATTGGTGAATAACATAAAGTAGAAGGAGGTGGAACTGAATTAAATGCAGTTTCACTATCAGATTTATATCAAATCCCATGTTTTACCCACGCCCATTGTTGTTTAGCAATAAGCTCATCTTTTTTAATATGTGAAAGGGTCCATTTATCAAGCTTTGTTTGAAGCTTTGTCGTTTCAAATTGAGCTAAAACAGCCCTTTCTCTTAGAATATTAATTTCAACGTTACGGTCCAAAATGGTTCTTCTTAAAAGATCATGTTCAGCTAATGCTACATAAGTTTTCTTGAAAAAGCAATTTCATTTTTATTTAATTCCTGATTGATTATTTTTAATTATTTTTGATTTTCCAATAACAATCTGATTGCCTTATAAATCCCTAATAACCGGATTTTGCATGACGAAGAACACATATCCTGAACAGTCTCATAAGGAAGACCCATGATAGTTCGTTCTGCAGCTAAGCTCTTTTCACAGTTGCAAACCCTTGTTATTTCTTGTTGTTCCTCTTCTTTGACCTTCAGCATCTCGTCAGCCTCAAATTCTTTCTTTCTTTTATCAGCTTTTCCAGCTTTATCATCATCGGTTCTCACAGACTCCGGTTTACTGTCATTATCGACTCTCAAAGCTTCATAGTTCTCCTCAATAGTTTCTCTGAATTCAAAATTTAAATCCAATGTTCTCAATAACTTCAACTTTTCAATCATCTCTGTTTTGTAATCAAGTATGCTTGTTACAGAAGAAACAAGTTAAGTATTAAGCGTGTTGGTTTGATGTTGGAACACAGCTTGCTGAAATTCTTTTCTTTGGATATCTAGCTTGAGAGATTTTAGTCTCTTGATCATATCCATAAGTTTTCTGTCGACATAACCTCTTTCTTGCTTCAGCATTTTAACTTGATGATTCCATGCAGACGGAAGCGAGTCAAGAAGCTTTTGAATCTGTTCATGATTACTAAGATTTGGAACATGCTTCTTTAGATTATTTGCCACCTTTAAGAATCGATCAATCAAATCTGTCACTTTTCATTCTTCATTGCTGCAAAAGAGTCAAACTGGCTTTGTGCCATTGTGAGATTATCTGATTTAAAGTCTTCTGAATATGACATTTTATTTAAAATTATGAACAATTAAATGCCCTAAAAATATTTCTTTATTGGTTTGAAAACAATTAATCCCAACTAGTCAATTTTCTTTGATTTATTTTATTAGCCCACACCTCAAAATTTTTTATTTATTTTTAATTAGCCCAATTACTTTAATTTTCTTTAATGAATTCAGCCCAAATTTGCTTATCAAATTTAGCCCAATTTGTTGATCCAAACCTAATACAATTGAAAAGCCCATTCACAAACATAAACCATAACCCTAACCCTTAAACACTAACACAACACAAAACACTTCAAACACAACACATGAGACCAAGGGAAACTTAGACAACCTTTCCCCTCCTAGGGTTCCGGCGACTAATCTCCTAGGGTTCCGGCGACTGCCGCCTTTCCGGCGAGTCTCCGGTAGGCAAATGGCGGCGAGTGAAAGGTATCTACAGTGAGATCTCGGTGAGCTGATCACGGTGGTGGTGATGGTGTGCCCTAAAAGCTACTTGTGAGTTACGAAGAACTCTCCCATCGGAGATCAGATCGCAAGGTTGCAGGATGAACGAGATCTGTTCGGCGCCACAATCCGCCATCACGTCGCTGGAGCATCGGTTTTCTTGGCGGTTATCGGGAACTCATGCGGCTTTTCTAGATGCCGTCAGAAACAAAGGCTACGAGACGCCGGTGGATGCTTGGTGGAGATGAGTGAGTTTTGCAGGCGGACAGTGAACACGATATGTCACTACCATGGTGGATGCTTGGTGGAGAGAGTGGTGGATGCGGATTTGAAGGTGATTTGTGTTGTTTCGCTTAGAGGGATTGATGGTTGTGTGTTCTTGATTTCACCTGGGACCAATCCGCAAGCTACTATGCTAATGCTTGGGAGGCACTTGGGTTTGAAGATGTTAAGAGAGAAACTGCCAAAGGAAATTGCTTGATTTCCTCATGACGTGAATATTACACCACTTGTTTGTAAGTTGTAAGTCACTCATTCTGTTTGTTTCTCTATGTGTTGCATATTTTTTCTTAGCTTTAGCTTTAATAATCCAAAGTTTTATACAAAAAAAATAACTTTAAGTAAACTAATTTCGTTGTTTTTTTAAGTAGTTTCGCAGAAACAATTTTTTTAATTTCGCAGATTGAATTTTTCAATATTTTAATTTTATTTATTTAGTTTTTTTAATTTCGCTGAAAAATTTGTATTAATTTCGCAGGTTCGTTGATAATTTTGGTAGCATTTTCGCTAGAATTTTCGCTCAAAAATGTGAACTTTCGTTCAAGATAATGCTAAATTCGCAGCTTGATGTTTTGAAGATTTGAAGATCCTCAAGAACACCAAGAACACACACACTAGTATGCGTGAGAAAATCTCTGGATCTAAAAAATTTTTGTTGAATCTTGTATAGAGTTAAGAGTATATCTGATTTCTAACTTGCAAATCTTCAAATTCCTTGTAAAACTTTCTAGATCTGATGATTTTGATGAAGATTTAGAACTTTTTAATTTTCAGATCTAGTTTCTCTCTCTACAACCTCCACTTTGTCTCTCTAAATTTCTTCAAAAATCTTCAAAAATCAGCAACAAATTCTTCAAATTTTCAATGCATTTGATCTAATATGGCTCTGATACCAAATTGTTAGCCCAGGTTAATCACACTTGAATCAAATCATGATGATTATAGATCAAAATACGATAATCACAATCAAAACCCCTTTGATCTTCAATTAGATTGCTAATAATGTGTTTACAAGTAATCCCTCAATCTCTTGGTCATACAACCATCAGTCAAGACTAATGACAATTATCCTATTTATAGTGAATATAATATTCACTAATTGCACTTAACTCCCTAGACTTAGGCTAATTAATGAAAATTACATATAAGACATAAAAATGACTAAAACAAGATAAAATATATTTTGTTCACACAAAAAATATTTATTACCATAAGAATCCTAGTCATCTAAATCTTCAACGTCTCGTCTTGGTTCTTCGTCTTGAACGTGTCCGGTTTGACTTTTGTTGACTTTGACCGTGAAATTGACTTTTGTTGACTTTGACTGTGTTGATAATATAGACTATCTTGTACAGCTTCAATAATGAGCTGTGAAATCTTCAAACAAGGCTGGAGAAGTCAAACCCACAAGAACCGAGCACCAAAAGCTCTCAAGATGCCACTTTCTTGCTTGGTTTGAACTTGACTGATGATGTTTTGCGGTTGATCTTCGAATATGGGGCTGAAAATGTAGAGAATTTGATGTGTTTGAGGGGGTTTCAGCTGGAGGATTTGAGAGAGAATAGAGAGGAAAGGACAGGAGAGTTTGAAAGATAATGGTTTCATGCAAATGAAAGAGTGTGAGGGTGGTATTGTGGAGTTTAAGGGAGTCTGGTGAGTGGTGGAGAGGGGTGGTGATAGGGGCGGCCGAAACTTGGCTTGAAGTGGAGTTATTTTTATTTTAAATTTAATGGTAAATTATATTATTGTAGTATTATTTTTAATGTAGTGTAGTATATTAGATGGTATATTAATTGTTTCAATTATGATTTAATTATGTGTGTATGCACACATTTTAATTGTTTCAATTATGATTTAATTTTTGCAAGGGTGACTAATTAACTTTTCCAGAACACTAAGTTTCTCCAAGGTAAAGCTTGATCTAGCTAAATCATCACAAAAAGTACATGAAATAAAAAAATGACAATAATAGCTACAATAATAATAATGCTAATAATAAAAAATGATATTACATTAATGTTAATTGAATGGGTAATGATACAGGTTGATAAAGGTTATAATTATGACGTAGAGGTCGTTTGTCACATTCTCCCACCGTTTAGGAAATTTAGTCCCGAAATTTTTAGCTTCGATAAACTCTAGAACGAGTGGGTTTGAAGAGGTACGGATAACTCTTTCTCATCTCATCTTCTCGCTCCCAAATGAATTCAGGCCCTCACCTAGAAGTAATGAGTAAGAGATTAACCAAACTTAATCAAACAATAAACTGGATTAACCAAAATAATGATACTAAGAACACAAGTAATGAGTAAGAGAGAGAACAAGAGAACACAAGAGATTAGGTTTCAAGGATGCAGTATATTGCTTTCTCAAAATCTATTACAAGTGTTACAAAGCATAAAGAAAGATACTAGAACATGGAGTACTTATACTACAACCTACAGGCGGCTATCCTTTGAAAGCCAGCTGGATACAATTGACTTGACACAAACAAAATCAATTGTAGAATCAAAAGGCATATCTGCCTTATGACTTGTGACTATGACATGCCATAGCTCACATCCTAATATATTACAAAAAAGGATAAAAGTACATAAAGTAGAAAGCATGGACTCAAGACCTCAATGTACAATTACCAAAAGCATGGACCTTTCACCAACTCATGTAAGTTGGTGACTTTACAGAGTTGCAGCGGAAATGTGGTCCAGCTTTATGGTAAAGTACATCAGATAAAGGCATATCCTTAAAAGTCTTTGGAAGAAATCTGTCTTCACTATTTTGCTTCGGAAGACTTTGTCTTGGAAGCTTCGGAAGACTTCATTTTTGGCTTTGGAAGATATTGGTCTTAGCTTTGGAAGATTTTACACTTAGAATATTTCTAGTGCATGGTGTAAAACTTCCGAAGCAATTCTACTTCAGTTCTCTAGTGCATTGCTTGTAGAGAGACTTTGGATGTTTTGGTTGCATCAGACTTATAGGAATCCTTACAAACTCCCCCTAGGCTGATGCTACCAAAACATTTAGAAGATCTTCAGATGTTAGTAGTCTTCAACATAATGATGACAATACCCTTCTTCATTAGATGGTCAAGATCATTCAGACTTTCATAGTATCTTCTCATCTCAAAGAGATCATGTAGAGGTAAGTTGATTATGTCTTGCCATGTATAGACATTCTCAACACCTTGATCTCTGATTACATGCCATCTTTCTGGATTGGTAGTGAAGTTCCAGGATAAGATGGGTGTCTCAACTGCAAGAGGAGCCACTTAAATTGGAGTTGGTTGGGCTGCCACTTCATGCACTTCCTGAGGTTGATCTGACTCAGCCTGAGGTGTAGAGGTAGATGATTTAGGCTTCTTCTTCTTAGACTTTGGTTTAGAAGCCATCCTCTTCTTCCTCTTAGATGACTTTAACCGAGAAGACTGGTCTGCAACACCTTGGTGATCATCCTTGTCCTTCTCAGTTGGGTGTTCCTCCCTCACAGGTTCAGAAGGAGAGGGAGTTTGACCCTGCTGTGGATCAGAAGATGAAGCTTACTGAGGCTCAGCAGGAGGTCCGGGTTGTGTTGTCTTAGGTTGTTCAACCTTAACCTCCACTTCAGGTGGGACTTGACTTGGAAGAGAGTGTAAGTCAATCAGTTCTCCACTCTTGATCTTCTGCTTGATTATCCTGATATGCTCATGTAAGGATTCCTATAAGTCTTATGCAACCGAAACATCCAAAGTCTCTCTGCAAGCAATGCACTAAAGAACTGAAGTAGAATTGCTTCGGAAGTTTTACACCATGCACTAGAAATATTCTAAGTGTAAAATCTTCCGAAACCAAGACCAACATCTTCCGAAGCCAAAAGTGAAGTCTTCCGAAGCTTTAGAGACAAAGTCTTCCGAAGCCAAATAGTGAAGACAGATTTCTTCTGAAACCTTTTAGAGATATGCCTTTATCCGATGTACTTTACCATAAAGCTGGACCACCTTTCCGCTGTAACTCTGTAAAGTCACCAACTTACATGAGTTGGTGAAAGGTCCATGCTTTTAGTAACTGTACATTGAGGTCTTGAGTCCATGCTTTCTACTTTATGTACTTTTATCCTTTTTGTAATATATTAGGATGTGAGCTATGGCATGTCATAGTCACAAGTCAAAAGGCAGATATGCCTTTTGATTCTACAATTGATTTTGTTTTTGTCTAGTCAATTGTATCCAGCTGACTTTCAAAGTATAGCCGGCTGTAGGTTGTAGTATAAGTATTCCATGTTCTAGTATCTTTCTTTATGCTTTGTAACACATGTAATAGAACTTGAGAAAGCAATATACTGCATCCTTGAAACCCAATCTCTTGTTATCTCTTGTTCTGTCTCTTACTCATTACTTGTGTTCTTAGTATCATTATTGTGGTTAATCCAGTTTACTGTTTGATTATGTTTGGTTAATCTCCTCTTTGTGTTGTTGTGTTGTAAGTGACCACCCTTCACCGGTTCTGCAATTGGTATTAGAGCATTTCAGGATCTTGATATAAGATCTCACCATCTTAAGATCCATCACACACACAAATACTACACTTTCAAATGGCAGCCATTTCACTCTTGATGACTTTGATACCTGGTGTATGAGAATGGAAGGTTTCATCAGGTCTCTAGACTCAAGAATGTGGGAGTCTGTTGAAAATGGACCTTTCATACCTAGCACTCCTTCTGCTACTGGTGCTGGTATGATCCCCAAAGATGTGGCTAACTACTCTGATGAAGATAGGAAGAGAGTAGAGATTGATAGAAAAGCCATGACTGCCCTTCAAACTGCCCTTCCAAATTCTATGTACAGAGGTTTCAAGAAGTTCAAAACAGCTAAACAGCTGTGGGATGCACTAAAGCTGATGTATGAAGGCTCCTCTGAAGCCAAGGAGAACAAGAAGGATCTCCTGAAGCAGCAGTTTGAAAACTTCGCCTTCAAAACAGGTGAAACCATGACTCAGCAATACTTCAGGTATGTTGAGATAGTGGATACCCTTGTGGATGGAGGAGTTCCTCTTGAAAACAGAGACATTGCAAGGAAGTTCATGTCCTCACTCCCTAGGCAATGGACACACTATTGTGTGGTGATCAAGAGGACTGAAAATCTCAAAACTCTTACTCTGACAGAGTTATATGGGATTCTCAGTGGCTACCAGATGGAAATGAACATGCAAGGTTCATCTGGCAACTCCAACAATCATGTGGGTTCAGCCCTGCATGTGGTTGAAAGGGATAGCATAGAACCCCAACATCATCTCATATGCTACCCTGACAACTCACCAAAGGGTCCTTTCATCACCTTCCCAGAGACACGCAGGTAGAACTACACTCAAGGAAGCCCATTCCAAGAGACAAGCTCTTCTCAAGCCTTTGTGTCTTCTGATGAAAGTTGTGGCAACTCTCTTTTAACTCTTGAAGACCTGGATTGTATCCATCCAGATGATCTGGAATATATGGAAAAGTCCAGCAGATGGCTCTTCTAACTCATAGAGACAAGAAGTTCTACAAGAGAACTGGAGGGAGGTTTCCAAGCAATGCAAGCAGTGGAAAGTTTGGTTTGGATAAAAGCAAAGTCAAGTGTTACAACTGTAACTTGATGGGCCACATTGCTAGAGAGTGTAAGGCACCTAAAACAAATGGAGGCCAAGCACAAACTAGACCAAACTACACTGACAAAGCCCCTCAGAATGAGAAGCCAAAGCAACAAGTTGCTGTTGCTGTTGAAGAAGGAGGCTTTGACTGGAGCTTTCAGGTGGAAGATGCTTCTCCAACCCAAGCACTAATGGCAGATCATGATGAAGCCAAGGTATTGGAACATCTATATACTCCTAAATGCATTGCTAAAGTTAACAGATACAGGTCCTATAACTTGGAGATGAGATCTGATCATGAGTCCTTAAACATTTTAAAACCTGATTTAAGAAAGTCTGAAAATGATTATAAACTAAAGATAGAGGACTTAGAGAAAACCATTTCAGTTTTAAAACATAAGCATACAGATTTTAGGACTCAAATCAAAGATCTCATAACCAAGCTGATTGAGTGCCAGGCTGAGCTTGTAATCAGCAAAGCCGGGCATAAAAGAGTGTTCTTAAAGAAGAGACCTTCAAGAACATGATATCCTCATCCCTGCACAACAAGGTGTGTTATCAAAATAGACAGGGACTGGGATCCAATGAGATAGCTCCTCCACACAAAATCTTGTCTGTAAGATCTCCTACGTGTGGAACTTGTGAAGATGAGCTTCCTCTCATAGATCCTATAAGTAAAGAGGATGAAGAAGAGATAGTGAAGAATTCCTCTGAGAAGAGTGAAGAGGATGATTCTAAGAAGGGCCACTATCCTTCTGAGGAGAAGAAGATTACTGTGATGACCAAGTCAATGAGAAAGAACTTGATCAGGAAGAGCAAAAGAAAAGCAAGGAAGGCTCAAGATATCAAGGCTACTTTTGACTCTAAGCAGAAACAAGTTTTTATCTCTGCAGGGTTTGAAGTAGTAAAGACTGAAGACATCAACCAAAACTCTTCAGCCAAGAGTTCTGGTTCTTGTTCAAATCATCTCAGTACCAAGAAGAAGATTGATCTGCTGTGTACCACTGCTGCACAACCTGGACCATCAAACTCCAAGAACAGTTCCCAGCCCATAAGAACTGTCACAGCATTTATAAAGATGAAGGTGGAGAAGGGATGTGACCAAAGACAGTCTTGTTCTCATTTGTGAAAGTACCTCTCACATTGCTAAGGATTGTCCATACAAATCTAAAAGTACTGTCCATATGACCAAGACAAAGACTTCAAAGAGTTTCAAGAAGATTCAAGCTTGGGAAGGAAAGTCTGTTTCCTTCGGAAGCTCCAAATCAAAGAAGGAGGCCAATGGAAAATTACCTTCGGAAGAGAAGTTGGTCCGGAAGAAAGGAATTCTTCCGAAGCACTGAAGTATGCTGCAGTGACTGCAGAATCTTCCGAAGGTTCAGTCATCAAAACTTCCGAAGTCCCAAAAGCTTCCGAAGTTTTGAAAGCTTCCGAAGTTTTGAAGGTCAAGTCCAAGACTCCAAATGTGGTGTGGAAGTCTAAGAAAGACCAAGTGACTGAAGTTTCTCCATCAACAACAGCTCAAGATCCTTCTAGCACAACCATAGGATCTATTACTATTGCATTACCTTCTATTATACTTAGTGAGCCCAAGAAAAATAAGGCTTGGGTTTCCAAATGTAACTAATCATTTTCTTTGTGTAGGAACAGCTCAAGACAAACAAGAATGTCTGGATCATTGATAGTGGCTGTTCCAGGCACATGACAGGCAATAGGTCACTACTCCATAACTTTGAGAGGATTGATGGAGGACTACTTGCTTTTAGAGGAGATGAAGGTGGTTACATTTCTGGAAGGGGCAAGGTCACAAATGGTAAGCTCAGCATTGAAAAGGTAAACTTTGTCAAGGAGCTTGGGTACAATCTTCTGAGTGTATTCCAATTTTGTGATCAAAGTCATAACATGCTCTTTACAGAGCATGAGTGCATTGTTCTCAAGCCTGGAGTGGTCATTCCTCATGAGCACATCCTGCTTAGAGCCCCCAGGAAAGGGAACATGTACAAGATGGATTTGCAAGAAACATCTCCCTCTAGAGAAGTTTCATGCTTTCTGTCTAAAGCAAATAGTGATGAGTCTTTCCTCTGGTATAAAAGAATGTGCCATGTAAACTTTAAGAACATGAATAAACTAATTAAACATGATTTGGTAACTGGAATGCCAAAGAAAGAGTTTACAAGTGATGATCAATTTGTTGCATGCCTGAAAGGGAAGCAACATAAGGTATCTCACAAGCCTAAGGAAAGGAACTCCATCACTACTCCCCTACACTTATTACATATGGATCTCTTTGGCCCCACCAGTGTAATGAGTCTAGGAAGGACCTCTTATTGTTACAGATGATTTTACAAGATTCACTTGGGTTTTCTTTCTTAGAACTAAGGATGAGACCCCGAGATTCCGAAGAATTTCATCTTAAAAATTGAGAATCAAAGTGATCACATGGTCAAAACCATAAGATGTGATCAAGGGACTGAATTCAAGAATCAAATCCTTGATACATTTTGTGATGAAAAAGGTATTACAAGACAATATAGTGCTCCCAGGACTCCTCAGCAAAATGGTGTTGCTGAGAGGAGAAACAGGACACTAATTGAAGCTTCAAGAACTCTGTTTTCTGACTCTAAACTGCCCATCACCTTCTTGGCAGAGGCAATAAACACTGCTTGCTATGTGCAAAACAGAGTTTTAGTAGTTAAGACACATGGTAAGACTCCTTATGAACTTTGGCAAAAGAGAAAACCTTTCATTGGTTTTCTCAAGTCATTTGGATGTCCTTGCACCATCTTGAATACCAAAGATCAAATTGCCGAATTTCCTGAGAAATCAGATGATGGACACTTCATTAGATACTCTTCCCAAGCTAAGGCTTATAGAGTATACAACCTCAGAACTAGAATTGTTGAGGAGTCAGCCAATGTGACTTTCAATGTACACATACCCTGTGTGGCTGGTTTTGGTCCAGATTGGGTATTTGATCTTGATTTAGTTACCAACTGTTTTAACAAATCTTGTGAGAATGTTTCAGGATCTGCAGAAAATTTAAATACAGGTGATCCTGATCCAAGTTGAGCTGAGAAGACCTTCAACTCATACATCTTCAGCTCCAGATGGAACTACTTCAGCAAATGAGGTTTCTATGAGCACTACAATGACAAATTCAGCTGATACATCTGGGGTGCCTTCAAATTCCAGCTCAGAGGCTCCACAACCAGATAAAGATACCTCAATTCTGGAAGACAACAATGGTGATGGTGAAAGTGTTCAGGAATTTCTTGATGCTAATATCCACACCATAGATGACAACCTCAATGATGTCACACACTCTTTGGATCAAGTAAATCTTGATAAGTGTGGTGATGTGAAGGGTGAATCATCTATGTCAGATCTAAATTTCTCAAATTTGGATCTTTCTCAGCAACTTGTTGTGATCCCTCAGCTTAGGATCCACAAGTCTCACCCCACCACAAACATCATTGGAGATGTTGTCACATGGGTAAGAACAAGAGGACAAATCCATGAAGCATATGTTTCTCTTCACTCTTGTTTCTTATCCCAGATAGAGCCAAAGAAAACTGATGAGGCTCTAAAGGATGGAAGTTGGGTTGAAGCTATGCAACAAGAGTTGCTTCAATTCAAAAAGAAAAAAGTTTGGAACCTTTGTCCTCTTACTTATGGGAAGACTACCATTGGAACCAAATAGGTGTTTAGGAATAAGAAGGATGATAGAGGCATTATCATCAAGAACAAGGCAAGACTAGTTGTTCAAGGATACACACAAGAAGAAAGGATTGACTACACTGATGTCTTTGCTCCTGTAGCAAGATTAGAAGTTGTTAGGATATTCCTGGCATTTGCTGCATCCAAGAACTTCACGGTCTTTCAACTTGATGTGAAGTGTGCTTTTCTGTATGGAGTGATTTATGAAGAGGTGTATGTCAAACAGCCACCTGGTTTTGTAGATCCTGATCATCCTGATTATGTTTGCAAGCTTGACAAAGCTCTTTATGGGCTGCATAAGGCACCCAGAAAGTGGTATGAGACATTGTCTGAGTATCTTTGTAAACATGGATACAGGAGAGGTACTATAGATGGAACTCTCTTTATCAAAGGACAGGGAAATGACTTATTGCTAGTTCAAGTGAATGTAGATGACATCATCTTTGGTTCAACTAATCCAAAGCTCTGCAAAGACTTTGAGAAGCTGATGAAAGACAGATTTAAAATGAGTGCAATGGGAGAACTCAATTTCTTTCTAGGAATTCAAGTGAAGCAAGTTGAAGATGGCATCTTCATAAGTCAGTCAAAGTATGTTCAGGACATACTCAAGAGGTTCAACATGACTGATTGTAAGATTGCTAAGACACCCATAACCAGAAACCACTCCCTTGGACCTGATCTTGAGGGGGAGTGTGTAGATGAACACTTATACAGGGCTATGATTGGGTCTCTTGTGTATCTTACAGCTAGCAGGCCTGATATCATGTTGGCTACATGTATTTGTGCAAGATATCAAGCCAACCCTAAGATGTCTCACCTAATCACTGTCAAAAGGATTTTAAGATACCTCAAAGGTGCTTCAACACCTGGTTTATGGTATCCAAAGAATCCTGACTTCAATCTATATGCTTATACAGATAGTGATTATGGTGGTTGCAACATGAGTGCAAAGTCTAGATCTGGGGGATGTCAATTCCTTGGTGGAAGGGTTGTCTCATGGCAATGTAAGAAACAATCCTGTGTGTCTGCATCAACTACTGAGGCTGAATACATTGCTGCTGCAAGTTGCTGTGCTCAAGTGCTTTGGATTCAAAATCAGATGCTGGACTATGGATTTAACTTCAAGGAGACTCCTATCCACATAGACAACAATGGTGCTATCTCTATCACTGAGAACCCTGTGCAACACTCAAGGACCAAACACATAAATATCAGTTACCATTTAATAAGAGATAACTATGAAAATGGATTAATTAAACTGTTCAAAGTTCATACAGATGAACAATATGCTGATCTGTTTACAAAAGCTTTTGATGAAGATATTTAAATATCTAATATCAGCTATTGGGATGATCAACTTTGAGTAGATCTTTTCTTAAAACTAATTCTAATTATTTCTTAAAATATGTGTGTTCTAAGTTGTCTAGTTCATCACTTTCATAAGCTCATGTTTTCTTTGGATATCAAATTCTTTTTGAAGACTTTCCTTAGATTCTTGAAAATTTTCTAATCCTTCGGAAGATATATTTTTACATTCGGAAGAAAATCATGTCTTCAAAATAAATAACTGTTTAAGAAATTTTACCTTCGGAAGAAGTCTCAATCTATCTTCCGAAGCTTAAATACTTGTCTCAGACACTTATTTGTTTTTAAGGACTTTTTTCTTCCGAAGCAAAATTAACTCTCGGAAGCTTTGTTGTTTTATATACAAAGTATTCAAGTGTTTATTTCTCTTCCGAAGCAAAATTTTCAAGATTCTCAGGAAAATCTTCCGAAGTCATTTTAGCTTCGGAAGCTTTTTCATTAAAACTTCCGAAGATAATTTACCTTCGGAAGCTTTTCGAATTCCAAGAAAACTACTTTTTGAGCAAAAGTAAACTACTTTTTCAGAGGTGGGACCGATATTCGGATTTCAAAGTTTATCCTCTTTCATTAACTATGGTTGAAATCCTTTTCACATAAATACTCAACGGTTCCCCCTCTCCATCACTATCTTCTTTAATTCTACTATTCCGCAAATCTAATTCCCAAACCGCCTTTGCTTTTCACCTTTCTTCATCCTTAAGCTTCTCAAGTGGCCAACCTTAACCGCAGAAACAACCCAGATTACTCCATGCAACTTCACAGGCAACACAATCAGGTTGCTCTGTTAAGCCCTGAGAAAGATGAAACTTTCTCAGAGATTTGCCAGTTCTTAGCTTTATCAAATTACTTCACCTCCCTAACCATTGATCCTACTCTTTATGAGGATAATCTGCTTGAATTATGGAAGACCTGCAAAGAGGTCATCATGGATAGGGAGAAGGCACTATCTGCCACAGTGCAAGGGAGGACAATCTTCATCACTCCGGCCATCATCAACACTCATTTGCAGCTGGATGATGAAGAAGGTGAGTTGTCCTTCCCAAAGGAAGCTGTTAATCATTCCTTTGAGCAGATGGGCTATGAGGGAGATTTCTCTGTAAAGACCTTCAGGAAAGGGAAGGTCTCATCCTAGTGGAAATACCTACTCCATGTGGTTATCCACAGCTTGTCAAACAAGCATGGAGGGTGGGATCAGATTCCTGAGGATCTCTCCTTCGTAGTGCATGGAATGGTTCAAGGGGTGAAGTTCAGGTACTCTCAATTTGTCTATACCAATTTGCTTGCTAACTTGTACTCCTTAGAGTATTATATGTTTCCTAGATATGTTCAACACATTCTCAACTGCGAGCTGGACTCACAGTTGAGGGAAACAGATAATATTCTTAAATTGGGACAGATGAAGCCCGACATCTTTAAAATCATGAAGAAGCCAACTGTAGGCTTCTTAGGGGTAGAAATAGCCCTTGTCCCCAAAATGTTAGAGCTCATTGCTAAAGGTGACAACCTAGCAACACAAGCTAGTGTTGAACCCACACCTTCTACCTCTCTATTGAGTCTATGCATAGGGCCAAGTGGATAGAGACATAGAGCCAAGTCTCCTTCCGGAGAATCCATACAGTTTCAAGAAGCTCATCATCCTTTGTCTGTCAGCAGACTTCTTCATACTCTTTTGGATGATAGCTCTTAACATTGTAGCCTCTTCCCTCATTTTTCTCTTTGTAGCTTTTTGTTCTTTGAGCACTTGAAGTTCAAGCTGTTTGAGATACTCAAACTTAATATACTTAAAGGACAAGGGAAGAAGTGCAGATGCCTGGTAGAGACCTGTGGCACTCAGGTAGTTGATCATGTTTTGTCTGTCTGTTTTTTTGTGTACCTGAGGTTCTTATGTTGAAGCCATAGTCTCTTGCACAGGGCTTTCCTGAACTGGTGAGAGAGTAGGAGCATGCTTGTAGAGTCTTTTGTGTCTCTTCTCCTCTTTGAATTGGAGAAGTAACCTTGCATCCTCTTTTTCTTTCATCTCTCGTGACACTTCCATGTCAGCCAGTTCATTTAGTTGCTCTAAGGGGAGAGAAATAATTTCATCTATGTCATAGTTCCTGGTCTGCACGTAAGTAATCCTGACTGCCCTCAACTCATCATCTTGAGTATTTGGTCTGGGGGCAGCCCTGATTGCAGCTTGCATAAAACCTGAAGACCCAGAGGAACTTTCTCCCCTTAGCTTCCTCTTCCTTTCTCTCTCCTCCTCCTCAATTTCCTCAAGAGTCAAAATCCTTTTCTCTTTGTCACCCACAGACCTTTGTGACTCAGGGTGGATAGAGGTTTGGCCTTCATTGCTTGGTGTACTATCCATGCTCTGGCCAGAGAGAGGTTGTGAGACACCTTCACCAGCAGGTGTTTCACTGAGGGAATGAATTTCTGAAGCAGTTGTTGGTGTGACGGGGCTCTCAGGCTCTATCACTGGGCCTTCAGCTAAGGTTTTCCTTTGAAGCTAATCTCAGGGTCTGCCTTAGCATCCAGTTGACCAATGACATTACCTGATTGCCTTTCTCTCCTTCTTAGGCTGAACTCTCAAGTAATTCTATCTTGAATTCTGAGTGCCAACCTGTCAGCTTGTCTTAATTTGCTTGGATTGACAAGTGGCATGTTGACCAGGTCAAGACCTTCATAGTAGTTCAAGGTTTGAAAATCAAATACTTCTTGTTGCCCTTGAACTCTGTGAAGAATAAGGGCTCTTCTATCAGTATCATACCTCCACCCAATAATGTAGTTTGAAGTTCCTTGAGGTGGGGGCAGCCCTGATTGCAGCTTGCATAAAACCTGAAGACCCAGAGGAACTTTCTCCCCTTAGCTTCCTCTTCCTTTCTCTCTCCTCCTCCTCAATTTCCTCAAGAGTCAAAATCCTTTTCTCTTTGTCACCCACAGACCTTTGTGACTCAGGGTGGATAGAGGTTTGGCCTTCATTGCTTGGTGTACTATCCATGCTCTGGCCAGAGAGAGGTTGTGAGACACCTTCACCAGCAGGTGTTTCACTGAGGGAATGAATTTCTGAAGCAGTTGTTGGTGTGACGGGGCTCTCAGGCTCTATCACTGGGCCTTCAGCTAAGGTTTTCCTTTGAAGCTAATCTCAGGGTCTGCCTTAGCATCCAGTTGACCAATGACATTACCTGATTGCCTTTCTCTCCTTCTTAGGCTGAACTCTCAAGTAATTCTATCTTGAATTCTGAGTGCCAACCTGTCAGCTTGTCTTAATTTGCTTGGATTGACAAGTGGCATGTTGACCAGGTCAAGACCTTCATAGTAGTTCAAGGTTTGAAAATCAAATACTTCTTGTTGCCCTTGAACTCTGTGAAGAATAAGGGCTCTTCTATCAGTATCATACCTCCACCCAATAATGTATTTTGAAGTTCCTTGAGGTGGGGATGACATAGCCCATGGTATACCTTCCTCAAAGAGACTCCTGATGATAGAGTCTATAAAGTCCACATTAATGTGAACTTGAGGAAGTTACTGAGTATGTACAATTGCAAGTGAGGATGGTGAGTCCTCAATGTTCATAGTCTCTGAAGAGCTCTCAGGTTCTGTGTCTGTGATTACTTTCTCCCCTTTTTGGGTAGCATCACCCTCTTGCATAGGTGAGCTAGAGGTTAGGTCAACCACATTCATAGGTTCTTGTGTTCTGGTTGAACTCTTCTTAAAGGTCTCCCAGCTAGTTTTTCCCTGAGATAAGATATCTCAAGTTGCTGATCATTGACCCTGTTGTGAAGGGTAGTCACATGAGATTCAAGGTGACTAACCATAGAGACTAAATAGGAGCATGTTTTTGACAGTTTTTGCACCTTTAGTCTCAGATTCCCCTCTTCTTCATCAGAAGAATCATTGGGGGATGAGATGATTGGACCAAAGTCCTCTCTCTCACCACCAGATTCAGGTTCTTTGCTTCTGGATTTCCTCTACTCATTGACATTCTCAGTTGAGATGTCAATGGGCTGAGTTGCCATGGTTGAGGTCTTAATAATGTAACCACTTGCAAAAGTGAGAGCCTCTTCCATATGGATATCCTGAACAGGTTCAGAAGTATCCACCTCAGTTATAGGTGACTGATGTGGGCTAGACTGAGGAGACTCAGGAATACTCATCTCTCTTTGAGTAGGGGAAGAGAAGAGAGACTCATGGTACTCACTGAAACCTAAGTCTTCATCAGTATAGAATGAAAGGTTAGGAATGGGTTGATTTAGATCTAAAGGCTGGGGATGGTAACTGTCCCCTGAAGGTTGTTCACTTGAGTGTTGAG
This sequence comes from Flaveria ramosissima, assembly GCA_025215565.1. Lineage (NCBI taxonomy): Eukaryota > Viridiplantae > Streptophyta > Magnoliopsida > Asterales > Asteraceae > Flaveria > Flaveria ramosissima. Next base: position 30,848,093 of record CM046035.1, read on the forward strand.
ACTCAGAGTGAAGGCTTAAGGCAGTTGGGCTTGTGAGCTCATCAGGGTGAGCATGAGGAACCTCAGCCTTGATTGTTGAAGAGATGGGAGTGGTTTCCTCCTCAGGGGAAGTGGGAGCTCTAGTGTCCACTTCCTCCTGTATAGGTGAGTATATGGGGACCTGCACAGACTCAATAGCTTGAGCAGGGGTTCGTTTGGATTTTCTTTGGTAGGTAAGTGTTACTTGAGGCCTTTTTAGTGGTAGAGAGGTAGAAGGTGTGGGTTCAACACTAGCTTGTGTTGCTAGGTTGTCACCTTGAGCAATGAGCTCTAACATTATGGGGACAAGGGCTGTTTCTACCCCTGAGAAGCCTACAGTTAGCTTCTTCATGATTTTAAAGATGCCGGGATTCATCTGTCCCAATTTAAGAATATTATCTGTTTCCCTCAACTGTGAGCCCAGTTCACAGCTGAGAATTTGTTAAACATATCTAGGAAACATATAATACTCTAAGGAGTCCAAGTTAGCAAGTAAATTGGTATAGACAAATTGATAGTACTTGAACTTGACCCCTAGAACCATTCCATGCACTATGAAGGAGAGATCCTTAGGAATCTGATCCCACCCTCCATGCTTGTTTGACAAGCTGTGGATAACCACATGGAGTAGGTATTTCCACTGGGATGAGACCTTCCCTTTCCTCAAGGTCTTTACAGAGAAATCTCCCTCATAGCCCATCTGCTCAAAGGAATGATTGATAGCTTCCTTTGGGAAGGACAACTCACCTTCTTCATCATCCAGCTGCAAATAAGTGTTGATGATGGCCGGAGTGATAAAGATTGTCCTCCCTTGCACTGTGGTAGACAGTGCCTTCTCCCCATCCATGATGACCTCTTGGCAGGTCTTCCAAAATTCAAGCAGATGATCCTCATAGAGAGTAGGATCAATGGTTAGGGAGGTAAAGTAATTTGATAAAGCTAAGAACTAGCAAATCTCTGAGAAACTTTCATCATTCTCAGAGCTTAACAGAGCAACCTTGTTGTGTTGCCTGTGAAGTTGCATGGCGAAATCTGGGTTGTTTCTGCGGTTAAGGTTGGCCATTTGAGAAGCTTAAGGATGAAGAAAGGTAAAAAGCAAAGGTGGTTTGCGAATTAGGTTTGAGGAATAGTATATTGAAGAAGATAGTGAGGGAGAGGGGGTAACGTTGGGTATTTATGTGAAAAGGATTTGAACAAAAGTTAATGAAAGAGGATAAACTTTGAAATTCGAATGTCGGTCCCACCTCTGAAAAAGTAGTTTGCTTTTCCTCAAAAAGTAGTTTTCCTGGAATTCGAAAAGCTTCCGTAGGTAAATTATCTTCGGAAGTTTTAATGAAAAAGCTTCCGAAGCTAAAATGACTTCGGAAGATTTTCCTGAGTATCTTGAAAATTTTGCTTCGAAAGAGAAATAAACACTTGAATGCTTTGTATATAAAACAACAAAGCTTCCGAGAGTTAATTTTGCTTCGGAAGGAAAATGTCCTTGAAAACAAATAAGTGTCTCAGACAAGTATTTAAGCTTCGGAAGATAGATTGAAACTTTTTTTGAAGGTAAAATTTCTTAGACAGTTATTTATTTTTGAAGACATGATTTGCTTCCAAAGGTAAAAATATATCTTCCGAAGGATCAGGAAATTTTCAAGAATCTAAGGAAAGTCTTCAAAAAGGATTTGATATCCAAAGAAAACATGAGCTTATGAAAGTGATGAACAAGACAACTTAGGACACATATATTTTAAGAAATAATGAGAATTAGTTTTAAGAAAAGATCTACTCAAAGTTAATCATCCCAATAGCTGATATTAGATACTTAAATCTCTGTTCATCAAAAGCTTTTGTAAACAGATCAGCATATTGTTCATCTGTATGAACTTTGACTAGTTTAATTAATCACTTTTCATGGTTATCTCTTATTAAATGATACCTGATATTGATGTGTTTGGTCCTTGAGTGTTGCACAGGGTTCTCAATGATAGAGATAGCACTATTGTTGTTTATGTGGATTGGAGTTTCCTTGAAGTTAAATCCATAGTCCAGCATCTGATTTTGAATCCAAAGCACTTGAGCACAGCAACATGCAACAGCAATGTATTCAGCCTCAGCAGTTGATGCAGACAAACAGGATTGTTTCTTGCATTGCCATGAGACAACCCTTCCACCAAGGAATTGACATCCCCCAGATGTAGACTTTGCATTCATGTTATAACCACCATAATCACTATCTGTATAAGCATACAGATTGAAGTCAGGATTCTTTGGATACCATAAACCAAGTGTTGAAGCACCTTTGAGGTATCTCAAGTTGCTGACCATTGACCCTGTTGTGAAGGGTAGTCACCTGAGATTCAAGGTGACTAACCTTAGAGACTAAATAGGAGCATGTTTTTGATAGTTTTTGCACCTTTAGTCTTAGATTCCCCTCTTCTTCATGAGAAGAATCATTGGGGGATGAGATGATTGGACCAAAGTCCTCTCTCTCACCACCAGCTTCAGGTTCTTTGCTTCTGGATTTCCTCTGCTCATTGACATTCTCAGTTGAGATGTCAATGGGCTGAGTTGCCATGGTTGAGGTCTTAATAATGTAATCACTTGCAAAAGTGAGAGCCTCTTCCATATGGATATCCTGAACAGGTTCAGAAGTATCCACCTCAGTTATAGGTGACTGATGTGGGCTAGACTGAGGAGACTCAGGAATACTCATCTCTCTTTGAGTAGGGGAAGAGAAGAGAGACTCATGGTACTCACTGAAACCTAAGTCTTCATCAGTATAGAATGAAAGGTTAGGAATGGGTTGATTTAGATCTAAAGGCTGGGGATGGTAACTGTCCCCTGAAGGTTGTTCACTTGAGTGTTGAGACTCAGAGTGAAGGCTTAAGGCAGTTGGGCTTGTGAGCTCATCAGGGTGAGCATGAGGAACCTCAGCATTGATTGTTGAAGAGATGGGAGTGGTTTCCTCCTCAGGGGAAGTGGGAGCTCTAGTGTCCACTTCCTCCTGTATAGGTGAGTATATGGGGAACTGCACAGACTCAATAGCTTGAGCAGGGGTTCGTTTGGATTTTCTTTGGTAGGTAAGGGTTACTTGAGGCCTTTTTAGTGGTAGAGAGGTAGAAGGTGTGGGTTCAACACTAGCTTGTGTTGCTAGGTTGTCACCTTAAGCAATAAGCTCTAACATTTTGGGGACAAGGGCTGTTTCTACCCCAGAGAAGCCTACAGTTGGCTTCTTCATGATTTTAAAGATGCCGGGATTCATCTGTCCCAATTTAAGAATATTATCTGTTTCCCTCAACTTTGAGCCCAGTTCACAGTTGAGAATGTGTTAAACATATCTAGGAAACATATAATACTCTAAGGAGTCCAAGTTAGCAAGTAAATTGGTATAGACAAATTGAGAGTACTTGAAGTTGACCCCTAGAACCATTCCATGCACTATGAAGGAGAGATCCTCAGGAATCTGATCCCACCCTCCATGCTTGTTTGACAAGCTGTGGATAACCACATGGAGTAGATATTTCCACTGTGATGAGACCTTCCCTTTCCTCAAGGTCTTTACAGAGAAATCTCCCTCATAGCCCATCTGCTCAAAGGAATGATTGATAGCTTCCTTTGGGAAGGACAACTCACCTTCTTCATCATCCAGCTGCAAATGAGTGTTGATGATGGCCGGAGTGATAAAGATTGTCCTCCCTTGCACTATGGCAGACAGTGCCTTTCCCCATCCATGATGACCTCTTGGCAGGTCTTCCAAATTCAAGCAGATGATCCTCATAGAGAGTAGGATCAATGGTTAGGGAGGTGAAGTAATTTGATAAAGTAAGAACTGGCAAATCTCTGAGAAACTTTCATCTTTCTCAGAGCTTAACAGAGCAACCTTGTTGTGTGCCTGTGAAGTTGCATGGAGAAATCTGGGTTGTTTCTGCGGTTAAGGTTGGCCATTTGAGAAGCTTAAGGATGAAGAAAGTAAAAAGCAAAGGCGGTTTGCGAATTAGGTTTGAGGAATAGTATATTGAAGAAGATAGTGAGGGAAGAGGGGGGGAACCGTTGGGTATTTATGTGAAAAGGATTTGAACCAAAGTTAATGAAAGAGGATAAACTTTGAAATCCGAATGTCGGTCCCACCTCTGAAAAAGTAGTTTACTTTTGCTCAAAAAGTAGTTTTCTTGGAATTCGAAAAGCTTCCGAAGGTAAATTATCTTCGGAAGTTTTAATGAAAAAGCTTCCGAAGCTAAAATGACTTCGGAAGATTTTCCTGAGAGTCTTGAAAATTTTGCTTCGGAAGAGAAATAAACACTTGAATGCTTTGTATTAAAACACAAAGCTTCTGAGAGTTAATTTTGCTTCGGAAGGAAAAAGTCCTTAAAACAAATAAGTGTCTGAGACAAGTATTTAAGCTTCGGAAGATAGATTGAAACTTTTCCGAAGGTAAAATTTCTTAGACAGTTATTTATTTTGAAGACATGATTTTCTTCCGAAGGTAAAAAATATCTTCCGAAGGATCAGAAATTTTCAAGAATCTAAGGAAAGTCTTCAAAAAGGATTTGATATCCAAAGAAAACATGAGCTTATGAAAGTGATGAACTAGACAACTTAGGACACACATATTTTAAGAAATAATTAGAATTAGTTTTAAGAAAAGATCTACTCAAAGTTAATCATCCCAATAGCTGATATTAGATACTTAAATCTCTGTTCATCAAAAGCTTTTGTAAACAGATCAGCATATTGTTCATCTGTATGAACTTTGACTAGTTTAATTAATCCTTTTCATAGTTATCTCTTATTAAATGATACCTGATATTGATGTGTTTGGTCCTTGAGTGCTGCACAGGGTTCTCAGTGATAGAGATAGCACTATTGTTGTCTATGTGGATAGGAGTCTCCTTGAAGTTAAATCCATAGTCCAGCATCTGATTTTGAATCCAAAGCACTTGAGCACAGCAGCTTGCAGCAGCAATGTATTCAGCCTCAGCAGTTGATGCAGACACACAGGATTGTTTCTTGCATTGCCATGAGACAACCCTTCCACCAAGGAATTGACATCCCCCAGATGTAGACTTTGCAGTCATGTTGCAACCACCATAATCACTATCTGTATAAGCATACAGATTGAAGTCAGGATTCTTTGGATACCATAAACCAAGTGTTGAAGCACCTTTGAGGTATCTTAAAATCTTTTGACAGTGATGAGGTGAGACATCTTAGGGTTGGCTTGATATCTTGCACAAATACATGTAGCAAACATGATATCAGGCCTGCTAGCTGTAAGATACATAAGAGACCCAATCATAGCCCTGTATAAGTGTTCATCTACACACTCCCCCTCAAGATCAGGTCCAAGGGAGTGGTTTCTGGCTATGGGTGTCTTAGCAATCTTACAATCAGTCATGTTGAACCTCTTGAGTATGTCCTGAACATACTTTGACTGACTTATGAAGATACCATCTTCAACTTGCTTCACTTGAATTCCCAGAAAAAAATTGAGTTCTCCTATTGCACTCATTTAAATCTGTCTTTCATCAGCTTCTCAAAGTCTTTGCAGAGCTTTGGATTAGTTGAACCAAAGATGATGTCATCTACATACACTTGAACTAGCAATAAGTCATTTCCCTGTCCTTTGATGAAGAGAGTTCCATCTATAGTACCTCTCCTGTATCCATGTTTACAAAGATACTCAGACAATGTCTCATACCACTTCCTGGGTGCCTGATGCAGCCCATAAAGAGCTTTGTCAAGCTTGCAGACATAATCAGGATGATCAGGGTCTACAAAACCAGGTGGCTGTTTGACATACACCTCTTCATCAATCACTCCATACAGAAAAGCACACTTCACATCAAGTTGAAAGACCTTGAAGTTCTTGGATGCAGCAAATGCCAGGAATATCCTAACAGCTTCTAATCTTGCTACAGGAGCAAAGACATCAGTGTAGTCAATCCCTTCTTCTTGTGTGTATCCTTGAACAACTAGTCTTGCCTTGTTCTTGATGATAATGCCTCTATCATCCTTCTTATTCCTAAACACCCATTTGGTTCCAATGGTAGTCTTCCCATGAGGAAGAGGACAAAGGTTCCAAACTTTTTGCCTTTTGAATTGAAGCAACTCTTGTTGCATAGCTTCAACCCAACTTCCATCCTTTAGAGCTCATCAACTTTCTTTGGCTCTATCTGGGATAAGAAACAAGAGTGAAGACAAACATTTGCTTCATGGGTTTGTCCTCTTGTTCTTACCCCTGTGACAACATCTCCAATGATGTTTGTGTGGTGGGGTGAGACTTGTGGATCCTAAGCTGAGGGATCACAGCAAGTTGCTGAGAAAGATCCAAATTTGAGAAATTTAGATCTGGCATAGATGATTCACCCTCCACATCACCACACTTATCAAGATTGACTTGATCCAATGAGTGTGTGACATCATTGATGTTGTCATCTATGGTGTGGTTATTAGCATCAAGGAATTCCTGATCACTTTCACCATCACCATTGTTGTCTTCCACAATTGAGGTATCTTTATCTGGTTGTGGAGCCTCTGAGCTGGAATTTGAAGGCACCCCAGATGTATCAGCTGAATTGTCATTGTAGTGCTGATAGAAACCTCATTTGCTGAAGTAGTTCCAACTGGAGCTGAAGATGTATGAGTTGAAGGTCTTCCTAGCTCAAATCTTGGATCAGGATCACCTGTATTTAAATTTTCTGCAGATCCTGAAACATTCTCACAAGATTTGTTAAAACAGTTGGTAACTAAATCAAGATCAAATAGCCAATCAGGACCAGAACCAGCCACACAGGGTGTGTGTTCATTGAAAGTCACATTGGCTGACTCCTCAACAATTCTAGTTCTGAGATTGTATACTCTATAAGCCTTAGCTTGGGAAGAGTATCCAATGAAGTGTCCATCATCTGATTTCTCAGCAAACTTGGCAATTTGATCTTTGGTATTCAAGATGGTGCAAGGACATCCAAATGACCTGAGAAAACCAATGAAAGGTTTCTCTTGTGCCAAAGTTCATAAGGAGTCTTACCATGTGTCTTAACTACTAAAACTCTGTTTTGCACATAGCAAGCAGTGTTTACTGCCTCTGCCCAGAAGGTGATGGGCAGTTTAGAGTCAGACAACATAGTTCTTGCAGCTTCAATTAGTGTCCTGTTTCTCCTCTCAGCAACACCATTTTGCTGAGGAGTCCTGGGAGCACTATATTGTCTTGTAAACCTTTTTCATCACAAAATGTATCAAGGATTTGATTCTTGAATTCAGTCCTTGATCACATCTTATGGTTTGACCTTGTGATCACTTTGATTCTCAATTTTAAGATGAAATTCTTCAAATCTCAGGGGTCTCATCCTTAGTTCTAAGAAAGAAAACCCAAGTGAATCTTGTAAAATCATCTGTGATCACCAAACAATAAGAGGTCCTTCCTAGACTCATTACACTGGTGGGGCCAAAGAGATCCATATGTAATAAGTGTAGGGAGTAGTGATGGAGTTCCTTTCCTTAGGCTTGTGAGATACCTTATGTTGCTTCCCTTTCAGGCATGCAACACAATGATCATCACTTGTAAACTCTTTCTTTGGCATTCCAGTTACCAAATCATGTTTAATTAGTTTATTCATGTTCTTAAAGTTTACATGGCACATTCTTTTATGCCATAGGAAAAACTCATCACTATTGGCTTTAGACAGAAAGCATGAAAAGGAGATGTTTCTTGCAAGTCCATCTTGTACATGTTCCCTTTCCTGGGGGCTCTAAGCAGGATGTGCTCATGAGGAATGACCACTCCAGGCTTGAGAACAATGCACTCATGCTCAGTAAAGAGCATGTTATGACTCTGATCACAAAATTGGGATACACTCAGAAGATTGTACCCAAGCTCCTTGACAAAGTTTACCTTTTCAATGCTGAGCTTACCATTTATGACCTTGCCCCTTCCAGAAATGTATTCACCTTAATCTCCTCCAAAAGCAACTGGTCCTCCATCAATCCTCTCAAAGTTATGGAGTAGTGACCTATTGCCTGTCATGTGCCTGGAACAGCCACTATTAATGATCCAGACATTCTTGTTTGTCTTGAGTTGTTCCTGCACAAAGAAAATGATTAGTTACATTTGGAAACACAAGCCCTACTTGTCTTGGGCTCACTAAGTATAATAGAAGGTAATGCAACAGTAATAGATCCTATGGTTGTGCTAGAGGGATCTTAAGCTATTGTTGATGGAGAATTTTCAGTCACTTGGTCTTTCTTATACTTCCACACCACCTTTGGAGTCTTGGACTTGACCCTCAAAACTTTAGAAGCTTTTGGGACTTTGGAAGTTTTGATGACTGAACCTTCGGAAGATTCTACAGTCACTGCAACAGACTTCTATGCTTCGGAAGAATTCATTTCTTCCGAGACCAACTTCTCTTCTGAAGGTAATTTTCCATTTGCCTTATTCTTTAATTTGGAGCTTCTGAAGGAAACAGACTTTCCTTCCGAAGCTTGAATCTTCTTGAAACTCGTTGAATTCTTTGTCTTGGTCATATGGAAAGTACTTTTAGGATTGTATGGACAATCCTTAGCAATATGAGAGATACTTTCACACATGACACACAACATTTTCTTCTTCACAAGAGTCTCCTTATGAGAGCAAGACTGTCTTTGGTCACATCCCTTCTCCACCTTCATCTTTGCAGATGCTGAGTGAGACAATTTATGGGCTGGGAACTGTTCTTGGAGTTTGATGGTCCAGGCTGTGCAGCAGTGGTACACAGGAGATCAGTCTTATTCTTGGTACTGAGATGATTTGAACAAGAACAAGAACTCTTAGCTGAAGAGTTTTGGTTGATGTCTTCAGTCTTTACTACTTCAAACCCTGCAGAGATAAAACTTGTTTCTGCTTAGAGTCAAAAGTAGCCTTGATCTATTGAGCCTTCCTTGCTTTCTTTTGCTCTTCCTGATCAAGTTCTTTCTCATTGACTTGGTCATCACAGTAGTCTTCTTCTCCTCAGAAGGATAGTGGCCCTTCTTAGAATCCTCCTCTTCACTCTTCTCAGAGGAATTATTCACTATCTCTTCTTCATCCTCTTCACTTATAGGATCTATGAGAGGAAGCTCATCTTCACAAGTTCCACACCTAGGAGATCTTACAGACAAGATTGTGTGTGGAGGAGCTATCTCATTAGATCCCAGTCCCTGTCTATTTTGATAACACACCTTGTTGTGCAGGGATGAGGATATCATGTTCTTGAAGGTCTCTTCTTCAAGAACACTCTTTTCTGCCCTGGCTTTGCTGATCACAAGCTCAGCCTGGCACTCAGTCAGCTTGGTTATGAGATCTTTGATTTGAGTCCTAAAATCTGTATGCTCATGTTTTAGAACTGAAATGGTTTTCTCTAAGTCCTTTATCTTTAGTTTATAATCATTTTCAGACTTTCTAAAATCAGATTTTTAAATGTTTAAGGACTCAAGATCATATCTCATCTCCAAGTTATAGGACCTGTATCTGTTAACTTTAGCAATGCATTCAGGAGTACAGAAATGTTCCAATACCTTCGCTTCATCATGATCTGCCAATAGTGCTTGGTTTGGAGAAGCATCTTCCACCTGAAAGCTCCAGTCAAAGCCTCCTTCTTCAACAGCAACAACAGCTTGTTGCTTTGGCTTCTCATTCTAAGGGGCTTTGTCAGTGTAGTTTGGTCTAGTTTGTGCTTGGCCACCATTTGTTTTAGGTGCCTTGCATTCTGTAGCAAAGTGGCCCATCAGGTTACAGTTGTAACACTTGACTTTGCTTTTATCCAAGCCAAACTTTCCACTGGTTGCATTGCTTGGAAACCTCCTTCCAGTTCTCTTGTAGAACTTCTTGGCTCTATAAGTGAGAAGAGCCATCTGCTGGACTATTTCAATATATTCCAGATCATCTGGATGGATACAATCCAGGACTTCAAGAGTGAAAAGAGAGTTGCCACAACTTTCATCAGAAGACAAAAAGGCTTGAGAAGAGCTTGTCTCTTGGAATGGGCATCCTTGAGTGTAGTTCTCCCTGGGTGTCTTTGGGAAGGTGATGAAAGGACCCTTTGGTGAATTGTCAGGGTAGCATATGAGATGATGTTGGGGTTGTATGCTATCCCTTTCAACCACATGCAGGGTTGAACCCAATTGATTGTTGGAGTTACGAGATGAACCTTGCATGTTCATCTCCATCTGGTAGCCACTGAGAATCCCATATAACTATGTCAGAGTGAGAGTTTTGAGATTTTCAGTCCTCTTGATCACCACACAATAGTGTGTCCATTGCCTAGGAAGTGAGGACATGAACTTTCTTACAATGTCTTTGTTTTCAAGAGGAATTCCTCCATCCACAAGGGTATCCACTATCTCAACATACCTGAAGTATTGCTGAGTCATGGTTTCACCTGTTTGGAAGGTGAAGTTTTCAAACTGCTGCTTCAGGAGATCCTTCTTGTTCTCCTTGGCTTCAGAGGAGCCTTCATACATCAATTTTAGTGCATCCCACAGCTCTTTAGCTGTTTTGCACTTCTTGAAACTTCTATACACAGAGTTTGGAAGAGCAGATTGAAGGGTTGTCATGGCTTTTCTATCAATTTCTACTCTCTTCCTATCTTCATCAGAGTAGTTAGCCACATCTTTGGGAATCATACCAGCACTAGTAGCAGAAGGAGTGCTGGGTATGAAAGGTCTATTTGCAACAGACTCCCATATTCTTGAGTCTAGAGACCTGATGAAACCTTCCATTCTCATACACCAGGTATCAAAGTCATCAATAGTGATTAGTGGGGACTTGTTCATGGTTCCAGTTTCCATATCAGTCTTTGAAATGGCTACCATTTGAAAGTTTAGTATTTGTGTGTGTGAGGGATCTTAAGATGGTGAGATCTTATATCAAGAGCCTGAAAAGCTCTCATACCAATTGCAGGACCGGTGAAGGGTGGTCACTTACAACACAACAACACAAAGAGGAGATTAACCAAACTTAATCAAACAGTAAACTGGATTAACCACAATAATGATACTAAGAACACAAGTAATGAGTAAGAGACAAAACAAGAGAACACAAGAGATTGGGTTTCAAGGATGTAGTATATTGCTTTCTCAAGTTCTATTACAAGTGTTACAAAGCATAAAGAAAGATACTAGAACATGGAATACTTATACTACAACCTACAGCCGGCTATACTTTGAAAGCCAGCTGGATACAATTGACTAGACACAAACAAAATCAATTTTAGAATCAAAAGGCATATCTGCCTTTTGACTTGTGACTATGACATGCCATAGCTCACATCCTAATATATTACAAAAAAGGATAAAAGTACATAAAGTAGAAAGCATGGACTCAAGACCTTAGTGTACAGTTACCAAAAGCATGGACCTTTCACCAACTCATGTAAGTTGGTGACTTTAAAGAGTTGCAGCGGAAAGGTGGTCCAGCTTTATTGTAAAGTACATCAAATAAAGGCATATCCTTAAAAGTCTTCGGAAGAAATCTGTCTTCACTATTTGGCTTCTAAAGACTTTGTCTCGGAAGCTTCGGAAGACTTCATTTTTGGCTTCGGAAGATATTGGTCTTGGCTTCGGAAGATTTTACACTTAGAATAATTCTAGTGCATGGTGTAAAACTTCCGAAGCAATTCTACTTCAGTTCTTTAGTGCATTGCTTGCAGAGAGACTTTGGATGTTTTGGTTGCATTAGACTTATAGGAATCCTTACACGACTTCGTCTGAGTTTCTTGACTAGTCGGTCAGTGATGTCTATAGACTCTTCAACAAAGTTTAGCTTGTCATTAATCCTAGCTTCCTTCAAAGGTAACTTCATGGTCTTGTCTACCAGGCACTTCTTCAGGTTTGACACATGGAAGGTGTCATGTATGTAACTAAACTCATGAGGTAGCTTTAATTTATATTCCACGGAGCCAATTCTTGCACGTCTCTAAAATGGTCCAATGTATCTCGGGCTTAACTTTCTTTTCTTTCCAAACCTACAGTTCTCTTCCATGGTGCTACTTTTAGCATTACCCTATCACCCACTTGAAATTCTAAAGGTTTTCCTCTTCTGTCAGTGTATTTCTTCTGACGGTCTCTGGCTACTCTTAAACACTCCTTGATTTTAAATATCTTGTCTGTGGTCTCCAACACGATGTCGGGTCCCATTACTTGGCTATCACCGATCTCATTCCAACTCAATGTTGATCGGCATTTCCTACCATATAGGGCCTCATATGGAGCTGCCTCTATACTTGCGTTTTAACTATTATTGTAGGAGAACTTCACGAGAGGAAGATGGTTGTCCCAGTTCCCACAAAAGTCAATAACACAAGCCCTTAGCATATCTTCCAAAGTTTGAATGGTTCTTTCACTCTGACCATCAGTTTGCGAGTGGTATGCAGTGCTTAAATCCAAACGAGTTCCTAAAGCTTGCTGGAGTGAATTCCAGAAACGATAAGTGAAGCGGCTATCACGGTCGGAGATGATTGATAGTGGCACACCATGCCTGGTCACTATTTCAACGATGTACAGTTGGGCCAGCTTTTTCAGGTTGTACTCTTCTTGAATTGGCAAGAAGTGAGCTGATTTAGTTAGCCTATACACTATTAGCCAAATAGCAACATGAGCCTTAAAAGTTCTAGGTAACTTCATGAAATCCATTGTGATGTTATCCCACTTCCACTCTGGAATTTCGGGTTGTTGCAACGACCCTGACGGTTTTTGATCATCGGATGCAAGTTCTAGGATTGCATCTGTGATTATTAGATCATCGGATAAAGATAATAGTCCTTCCGCAGCTACAATCTTAGCTTCGGAAGATTGAAGTTGTTCTTTCGAGGCTTTGACTTGTGCTTCGGAAGTCTGTGAGAATGCACTCTCTATCCCAACTGCCTCAGTTGTTGGGCCATTAGTCCTTGTTTCCCCTTCGAAATTAATCTCAAGTTCCACTTGGACTTTAGGTTGACCAACTCCCTCGATAGTAGTAGAAGGTGCATTTAGCCTCTGAAGCTCTTGAGCTCCAAAGTAAATCACGGACAAGTCAGGACTTGGCTGTTCAATGAGAGATTCCATTAGGAACTTGTTGAAGAACCTGTTGAGATCTTGGAGCATCCTTTGATCCATTTGAATCACAACTGGAGGAGGCTCAGGAAAAACTGAAGGTTGTTGCTTGGGGTATCCTGAACTTAAGAAAGTGAGAGCTTGACTCTGTGGTTCCTCTTTTCTTTGGCTTTGTCCCTCAACACTCTCCCCCTTTTTGGTAGAATCATCATGAGAGCTTGATGAGCTAGAGGAAGAGGTCAATGAGACCTGAATTGGTACATACCTAACAGACCTCTCAATCTATTTCTCAGCTAGTTTGGCCTTGAGACTTTCAATCTCAAGTTGGTGTGTGGCAAACCTATCCTCTAAAGTCTTAACCTTAAATTCAAGGTTTGAGACTTTAGAAAGTAGGTCTTCAATGGTGAGTTGCAGTCTTCCATTATCTTCTTTTGAAGAATCATGGGGAGATGAGGTAACATACTTAGTATGTTCATCCTCACCACCAAATGTTGTTTCTTGGCACCCTGGTTTCCCTTGCTCAATGATGTCTCTTTCAGAGTCATCAAATGGCATGGTTGCCGTAGATTCTGTCTCAGTGATGTTACCACTGTCCTTAAGGTCCATTGAGGCTCCTTCAGTAGTGGCAGCTGAATCTACATGAGTCCCCTCCACATCAGTTGGACTCACCTCAGTAAAGTCTTGCTGATGGGGGCTAGAGATAAGAGGTCTCTCTAGGCTCTGTTGATCCTTGAGAGGGTGTTGTGGATCAACTTCATTGCCTTGAAGAGACATAATCTCTTCATCAGTTTCTATTAATAGGTTAGTAAAGGATATATAGGTTAAGCCTAATGACCCATGACCTTGGTCAATGTCTATGGATGAGTGTTGTGAATCCTAAGTCTAGGAATTACCTCCAGTTGCAAAGATAGATCCAGATTGGACATATTTTTCTAAGGAGATTGAACACTTTGTCCAACTGTTGTTTCAAACTTATTCAATGAGGATTGATTGAATGAATGAGAAACATCATCATCATTTGTTGGCTGTGAAGCAGCATTGATAGTTGCCTGTTCCTTCAAGATGCTGCTTCCATCTGCTTGGTGTTGTGCAGTGTCATCTAATGAAGTTTGAGGGTCAACATGTGAATCACTGGTTGAAGCTCCACTATCCCTTGAGATAGTCATACTGTCAAATCTACCAATAGTGGGAGCTTGATTTGTTACAGTCCTTGGAGAACTTGGAATAGGTCTGGGTAGCTGAAACAGTTGGTCATCATCAGAATCACTTTGAGCACCTGTTCCAGCTGAAACATTCTCACAATATGGTTTAGAATAGTTTGGAAACAATTCTAAATCAAAGATATGATCAGGGCCATTCCCCCTGACATAAGTAGTGTGCTCATTAACTATAATGTTGAAAGATTCCTCAAATTGTTGATTTTTAATGTTATAAACTCTATAAGCTTTAGAGTTAGTGGAATATCCAACAAAGATAGCATCATTCGACTTTTCAGCAAATTTTACCAAATTGCCTTTTGTGTGAACTATGGTACAAATACTGCCAAAGGACCTTAGAAAGCCAATTAATGGTGGCCTCTTGTTCAATAGCTCATAAGGGGTTTTTCCATGTGGCTTAACTACAAGAACCCTGTTCTGAACATAGCATGCAGTGCTGACTGCCTCTGCCCAGAATGTTAGAGGGAGCTTTGAATCTGCTAACATGGTCCGAGCAGCCTCAATAAGTGTCATGTTCCTCCTCTCAGCAACACCATTTTGTTGAGGAGTTCTAGGAGAACTATATTGTCTGACAATCCCTTTTGAGTTACAGAATGAGTCAAGAACATGGTTCTTAAACTCAGTCGCTTGATCACTTCTAATTATTTTAACCTTGTGAACAATTTGATTTTCTATTTTAAGAATTAAAGATTTTAAAGTTTCAGCAGTTTCATCTTTAGTTCTTAGAAAGAATACCCACGTAAATCTTGTAAAATCATCAACAATCACAAGGCAATATGATTTTCTTCCAATGCTCATTATACTTGTAGGATGCAATAAATGTAATGGAGTGGTGATGGAGTTTACAACTTTGGATTTATGAGATGCCCTGTGTTGCTTCCTTTTAGGCATGCAACACAGTTATCTTTGCAGAAAAATTCTTTTTTAGGCAAACCATGTACCAAGTTATTTTTAGCCAATTTATTCATTGTCATAAAATTTACATGACACATTCGTTTATGCCATAGTGTTGACTTATCACCATCGGCTTTGGAAAAAAAGCATGACACTTCACCTATTCAGGAAGCATTGTTTATATCAAGCATGTACATATCCCCTTTCCTGGGAGATCTAAGAAGCACCAATTCTTGAGGAATTGTTATCCCGGGTTTTAGGATAATGCACTCATGTTCTGTGAATTGCATTTGATGCTTTTGATCACAAAAATGAGAAACATTTAACAGGTCTTGTTCAAGCTGTTTGACAAAGTGAACTTTGTCAACTTTTAATTTTCCATTGGATATACTTCCTCTGCCAGAAATATATCCTCCGACCTCATCTGCAAACTGGAAAGAACCTCCATCATAATCTTGAAATTGTTGAAGGAGATATCTGTTCCCCGTCATGTGCCTGGAGCATCCACTATCCACAATCCAAATATTGTTATTATTGTCATATGGATGTCCTTGCATATAAGATGAGATGATTAGTTTTGATTGGAAACCCAAGCCTTGTTGGTCTTGGGTTCTTCCAATGATAGTGACATAATTGAACCAAAATTATTCATGGGGGTTCAATGGATGTCTTTGAAGAAGAGGTTTGGGCTGCAACATCTTCCTTGATCTTCCCTACCATCTCTTGGTTGATCATGGAGGATGAGCTTGTTGAAGCTTTTACAGCATGGCATTCTTCCAAAACTTCTTTCTTTTTGGAAGAAGCCTTCACCACCTTTTCATCCGAAGTAGTCTTCTTCTGGGATGGTTTTAAGGGGACTCTTTTGTTCTTTTGAGTCTTGACAGCTTTAGCTTCCGAAGCCATTTTCCCTTCGGAAGAAGGACTTTCTTCTAAAAGCAACCTTGCTTTGGAAACAAGCTTTCCCTTTTTCATCACTTGAACCATTTGGTAAGGTACAAATGATAAACCTTCCCTGACTCCTTCTCTTTTAACATTATTTGCATAATATGTGCTAGCAGGCTTGTAGTAACAATCTTTGGCCATGTGGTTTTGCAGACCACACAATATGCATGCAATGTTAATCTTCTGGGAACTTAAGGATTGCTGTTTCTTGATCTTTTTCTCTTCATCAGCAACATTTCCCTTTAACTTCTGATCCTTTGGTAGGACAGAGTGCTGGTACTACACTCCTTTCTTGAATTAGAGTTTCCTACCACCTGGAATCCAGCTGAGATGAATACACCCTTTTGCTTTGGGTCTATCTTCAGCTTAGACTCAGCCAATTTCTTGGCAGTTTTTCTAGCTGTCTTAGCTCTGCTTCTTCTGGCTTTGGTGGTCAGGGGTTGATCATCACCGGTAGGAGTGGGTAAAATTACCTGGTTCTTCCCTGTGATGGTCTCCATGGTTGCATCACTCTTTGACTCATGAGAATTGGGTCAGCAGATGGATCCTCTTGCTCTTCAGTACCACACCTTGGTTGTCTTATAGACTAATAAGAATGTGGTGGAGCAATTTCATTGGTTCCCAACCTACCTTTGTTTTGGTAACAAAGTTTTGAGTGAGAGGATGATGCAAGAATGGCTTGGAAGTTTTGCTCAGAAATAGCATACTTCCTGGCTTGAGCCTCAGTTGTGACAAGCTGGACATGAGCCTCATACAATTTGGATATTAAATCCTTTATTTGAGTCTTATAGTTTGTGTGTTCATGTTTTAATAAGGACAATTTTCTCCAACTCCTCAAATTTTATTTGATAGTCAGATTCAGCCCTTTTAAAATCAGATTTTAAAACATTTAGAGACTCAATATGGGATTTAATCTCCATATTGTAGTCCTGATACAATTTAACCTTAGCAATACAGGCAGGAGTACAGAGATGTTCATATACCTTATTGTCATCTCCAGCCATGAGTGCTTGAGCAGGAGTCACATCCTGTACCATAAAGCTCCAGTCAACTTCTTGAGCCATTGTAGCTGTCTCTGTTGACTTTGCGGTGGGCTTTGGGGTAGAGGGATGTGTGGGGGCCTGTGGGGTTCCCGGATTTGACTTCGGATCCTTGCATTCCCCTGCGAAATGGCCAAGTTGGTTATAGTTGTAGCATTTGGCCTTAGTTTTGTCAAACCCAAATTTGTTGTTGGTTAGGTTCTGAGGAAATTGCCTTCCAGTTCTCTTGAAGAGCTTCTTTGCTCTGTAGGTTAAGCGTGTTGGAACCCTAGAAAGATTAGCATTATAGTCTTTAGTTTAGTTTTTGTCATAGTTTTTGTCATAGTTTTTGTCATAGTGTAGCTATGAATTTTTCTGGTATTTGTTAGTTTAATTATATTGTTCATATAATTGTCAATTTTTTGATAACAATCACAGATCGATCCATTTGAACCTATCAAAGAGAGCCATTTGTTGGACTATCTCCACATATTCCACAACATCTTGGCTAAAGCACTCTAGATCATCAAAGCAATACTAATAGTCACTAGAGTGCCCACTTCGTGAGACAAAGGCACAGCTGTCCTGAAAGGAACTTTGCTGAGCCTTTTGAGACCTTGGAGTCTCAAGAAATGTATTGTATGGCCCAGAAGAACAGGATGGCTGCTGGGTGTATGTCAGGTACTACTGAGGTTGGGTGGGTCCTGAGCCTTCAGCAACCATTGAAGCGTTGCTAGAAGGAACACTCAAGGGTCTGCTTGTCTGATGGCCACTCTTGTTTTCCATCTCCAAACGGTATCCATCAAGGATGCCATAGAGTTCAGTCATGGTGATGGTGTTCAAATTTTCTGTCCTCTTGATAGAGACAAAGTAGAAAGTCCACACATTAGGGAGTGCACTCATAAACTTTCTAGTGATGTCTCTAAGTTCAATGGCAATTCCCACAGACTGAAGGGAAGAAATGAGGTCCATGTACCTGAAGTATTGCTCGCTGAGGATCTCTCCAGCAATGTAGATGAAGTTCTCGAACTGCTACTTCAGTGAGTCCTTCTTGGAGTCATTGGAGCTGGAGTACATATGAGCAAGTGCATCAAACAGTTCTTTGGCTGACTTGCAATGCTCAAACCCCACCATGATGGAGTTGGGTATTGCAGTCATGAGAACAGTCATAGCATTGTTGTCAATGTCTAGCTTCTTCCGATCCTCATCGGAGTAGTCTTCAACGGCTTTCTCTATCATGGCAATATTTCCACCTGGTGCTGCTACCATTGGTTTATACGGGCCATTGACAATAGATTGCCACATCTTGCTGTCTTGATACCTGATGAAGCCTTCCATGTGTCTGCTCCATGACCTAAATTTTTTAGGGGTGATGATGGGTGCTTTAGTCATTGTCCCCATCTCAACTTCAATCTTGTTGAAGGCCATTTTGAGTGTGGTATAAGGAGGAGTGGAAAAACAGGTTGATTAGGATGGTAAGATCTCACAATCAAGAGCCTAAAAAGCTCTGATACCAATTGCAGGATCGGGGTTTGTCACTTAACACTTGGTTTTATCTCAAACTCACTTATACTACACTCGGATCAAATGAAGTAGAATCTCTTCTAAGAGTTGATAATAATATACTAACTAGCAAAGAACACAAGGAAATAATTTTTAAGGTACTTGTATATATTACTTAACTCAAAGTGTTACAAGAGTCTTACAAGCATATTACATGTGTTACAATGAGAAACTATATATACTACTACTTACAGCCGGATATACTTTGATACCAGCTGGAAACCTATGACTAAAGCATATACTACAATGCCAAAGTTAAGGTATCTTAGATAAAGTATTTTCTAAGATATGGTAGTCATGACATGTCCATGACTTACCTTTTGTCACCAACTAAAGTTGGCAAATGTACTAACTGATAAAGGTAAACCGTGGAATAAAGTATGGTCAACTACATGGCTTTTGAGAAAACGCCATGCAATATCTCAGAGGTCTGCAGGGGAGTGTCAGAGAGACCATACTTATGTCCACTGGTTGATAGTAGTGTCTTCCGAAGGTTAGTTGGCTTCGGAAGAACAAGTTCTTCCAAAGCCACTTATTGTTGGAGCATATATTGTCATATATAGTGTGTCCGTCGCTTGTCGAATAGTCTAGGCTTAATGTAATACACCTGATATATTGTAAACACATGAAACAGGGTCATTCACAGGAGCATATGAGAATGAGACTCAGTCGTGCGACTGAGCCTTGCTAATGGGCCAGTCGTGCGACTGAGAGATGTGATTGGCCATTCGTAAGACTGAACCATAAGTATGGTCAAGTCGTACGATTGAACCATACGCATGGTCCAATCGCACGAATGGGCCCAGTCGCATCTAATATGGGCCGGGGCCTATATATACCAGTTTCAATGTGTAGAGAAAAAAAGGGTTTGGGGAGGGAGTCTGCCCGGGGCCTAGGGCTGCCGGATGAGAGGGGAGGTCATGCTCGATCTTCCCTTGCCAAGAGTCTTGATTCTTATGTTGTAACGAGCTTGTAATCGTTAGGTTTTATCAATAAAACTATTATATTATAGTTCGTGTTATTGATTGTCTCTTGGTTTTTGCTGTTGTTTATCCTTCCGTTAACAACATGCTCGGATGTCTACCGATCAAGCCGACTTCACAATTGGTATCAAAGCCGGTTACTGCTGGAATGATCTAACAATCATTCTAGCAACCCGAGCTCTTGATTTCTGGATCAAATTTCAGATCTTGACGTTAAACCCAATTCGTGTTCTTCGTGTTTTTCAATCTTTCATCTTGCAAATGTTACTGTGGTATCTCTATGTTAAAATTGCACTCGAAACCACGTTCCCATCACCCCTTCGAATTTGATGATGTCTATTTTGTCTCGGTTAATGTAAAATTCGTCAGATTAGGGTTTTGGCCAGCCCTGGCGGCTACAGATATGAAAATCTGCGTGCAGACCCGTTCATGCGACTGGGCCATGCGAATGGAGCATTCGTACGACTGGACCATCCGAATGGACCATTCGTACGACTGGACCAGTCGTATGTTTAGTCGTGCGACTGGACCAGTCGTATGTTCAATCGCACGAATGGGCCATCCGCATTGACTCATCCGCATTTGTTCCAGACTTAAAAAAAAAAAGAGTCTGGAACTGCCTCTTGCACAGATTTGAGGATGAGCAAAGCATATTCACCCTGAGGTTCTCTTGTCAAATAAGTTTGATGTATACCCCATTATCCGTCGGACTTCCAGAATATGTGAATGAAGTTGGAACACGAAAGAGAGAAGAGAAGATGTCAGCAGTCGATGCTGATTTTGTGGGGTAGTCAGGAGCATCTGACTATTTATGGGCCAATCAAGTTATATTTATCCGCACAGAAAGGATTCTCATTCTTAGGGGGAATCCATGTATAGAGAGATTGAAGACGCAATCAGAAAGTGATGATGCAAGCCGGTTTCCGATGAAGAATCTACATGCATGCTGATTTGGTTGATATTGTCAGCTGTGGATTGGAACCTTCAACCGTTTGCCCTATACACCGTATGAAGACGCCAAGAGAGCACAACGTTTATATATTGGGATATGCTGAACGTGAGGGGGAATTTAGGCAGGTGTTAATGTTAATCAAGTTAGCCTGTGTGAAGATTGAAGCAATGGAAAACTGTTCATGTCATTATCTGGAAAAATCAGTCATATGGGGAATCTTGATGCTGTGATGGTGTTCTGCAAAGTAAACGAAAGCTATTGTGCCTAAATTCATCTTCAGGGATACTGTAGCAACCTAACGGAGCGGCAACGTTGGCTAATATGGTTTTCGTTTGATTCTATTGACAACCAGAGCAAAGATTGACTGAAGATTGTAGGAGGTGTTATCTACTATTCGCAAGCAACGTCCATGGGGGAATATGTTGGAGCATATATTGTCATATATAGTGTGTCCATCGCTTGTCGAATAGTCTAGGCTTAATGTAACACACCTGATATATTGCAAACACATGAAACATGATCATTCGCAGGAGCATATGCGAATGAGACTCAGTCGTGCGACTGAGCCTTGCTAATGGGCTAGTCGTGCGACTGAGAGATGTGATTGGCCATTCGTAAGACTGAACCATATGTATGGTCCAGTCGTACGATTGAACCATACGTATGGTCCAATCGCACGAATGGGCCCAGTCGCATCTAATATGGGCCGAGGCCTATATATACCAGTTTCAATGTGTAGAGAAAAAAGGGTTTGGGGAGGGAGTCTGCCCGGGGCCTAGGGCTGCCGGATGAGAAGGTAGGTCATGCTCGATCTCCCCTTGCCAAGAGTCTTGATTCTTATGTTGTAACGAGCTTGTAATCATTAGGTTTTATCAATGAAACCATTATATTATAGTTCGTGTTATTGATTATCTCTTGGTTTTTGCTGTTGTTTATCCTTCCGTCAAGAACATGCTCGGATGTCTACCGATCAAGCCGACTTCACACTTATACTTCGGAAGAAGCTACTATACTTCCGAGGCTTGAGGACTTCTTCATATCTTCATACATTGGAAGTTGACTTCTTATCTTTTCTTCTAAGTCTTGAGCTTCAGAAGTGAATACTTTGTCTTCGGAAGTTGGAGTATTCCTTCAGAAGATGATCTTGCACTTTGTCTTTGTAAGAACTCCATTTCCTTCGGAAGTTCCACACTTAGCTTCAGAAGTCCTTTATTAGTTGTACCCAAAAATAATCTTAGTGATTTGGTTTTGGTTGCACCAGCCTTTCTAGATCCAACAGAAGGGTTCTTCATCAATCCATACAAATATGTCAATGACATTTTAGAAAGATTTGATATGAAAGATTGTAAGCAAAACAAAAACACCTACACCCAAAAACCATAAACTTTGTCCTGACTCTGATGGGGAGGATACTGATCAACATCAGTATAGGGCATTTATTGGTTCTCTGATGTATCTCACAGCATGTAGACCTGATATCATGTTTGCAACTTGCGTTTGTGCAAGATATTATGCTGCTCCAAAGGTGTCTCATCTAGTTGTTGCCAAGAGAATTCTCAGATACCTCAAAGGAGCACCTAAACTAGGTCTCTGGTATCCAAGGAACAACAATTTCAATCTCTATGGCTATTCTGATAGTGACTATGGTGGCTGTAATATCAACAAGAAATCAACATCAGGTGGATGTCAATTTCTTGGTTGAAGGATCATCTCTTGGCAATGCAAAAAACAATCATGTGTTTCAACATCTACTGCTGAAGGTGAATACATTGTTGTTGCTAGTTGCTATGCTTAGCTTCTATGGATTCAGAACCAGATGATAGACTACGGATTCAACTTCATGAGTACTCCTATCTACATTGACAAGAATAGTGCTATCTCCATTACTGAAAATCCAGTGAAGCACTCCAAGACAAAGCACATCGATATCAGGTATCATTTCATTAGAGATATTCATGAGAAAAATCTGATTAAACTAATCAGGGTTGACTCAAATGAAAAATATGCTGACTTGTTCACCAAAGCCTTTGATGAACAAAGATTAAAGTATCGCATTACAACTATTGGGATGATAAACATTGACTAGTCTATCTCATTTGAAAAACCTTTTTAATGTGTAAAGTCTTGTTTCAAAACAATCTAAGCCCTATTACAAAGGGTCTTTCTCCAAAACTTCACGAAGTATAAATTCTTCCGAAGAGGAATTAACTCTCGAAAGATATTTTACGTATCAGATCTACCTCCCCAGGAAAATCCTCCCAGGAAAATCTTCTGCTTGGAAGAGTTTTTAATCTCGAAAGAAGCGATTGATTCCATATCAAATCTACCTCCCCATTCGGAAAAGCACTTTTTAGTCTCGGAAGAAGCGATTGATTGCATTTGTGGCCAGGAGTTGATCATTACTGAACAACTCATCAGGGAGCATCTAGAGCTTCACGATGAAGGCGCTCCTACTGAATTCCCCAAATCAAACTTAGACAACACCTATACCCAAATGGGATATGGTGGAGATGTGAGCAGATCTGCTATTTACAAATTCAATTTTTCATACAACTAGATGTTTCTACTTCATGTTCTTCTCCATTGTGTGTCTAATAAGTCTGGGGGATGGGATCAAATCCCATATGAACTAGGATGCCTAGTTCATGGGTTGGTGAAGAGCCTCCATTTCAATTACTCAAGATTTGTGCTGCTTAACCTTATGGGGAACCTCCAAATATACACATTCTATATGTATCCCAGGTTCATTTAGCATATTATCAACTGTGAGCTGGACCAGAGTCAGCTTGTCTGTGCAGCTGTTCTCCTAGATGCTCAAATGAGGCCGACCATATTCAAAGTCTTGCAGAGAGTGTCCACCAACTACACTGGAAGACATACTGAGCTGCTTCCAAGTATGATTGAGCCAATGGCTCCGGGTGACATCCATGTTAACCCTACAGGTGATGAACCCACACCAACAACTACCCTCACATTTCCAAATCTATCTTCTCACCCCATCACTATCACATACCAGAGACTCCCTAAACGAACCCTTGTTCAATCTACTCTTATTGAACAAGCTCCTCCTTTTCAATCCAAACAGACTAGAATGGAACAATGGGCTCCCACTCAGTCTGAGGTCTTACCATCCTTCATAATTGACCTCAATATGGGTATTGAGTCTCCTCAGTCTCAAACCCATGAGCCCGAAACCCAAGCTGTAAATCCTCAGGGTGAGACTTTATACTCCCCTAAGCAGGCAAAAAGGGACATCCCCACCATAGGCTCAATGCCAATAGACATTGATCAAGGTCCCAGGTCATTAAGCTTAACCTCTATATCCTTTACTGACCATACTGATAGGAAGTGATGAGGAGATTATGACTTTTTAGGTCAATGAAGTAAATCCACAACACCCTCTCAAGGATCAACAGAGCCTAGAGAGACCTCTTATCTCTAGCCCCCATCAGCAAGCCTTAACTAAGGTGAGTCCCACTGATGTGGATGGGACTCATGTAGATTCAACTGCCACTACTGAAGGAGCCTCATTGAACCTTCATGACAGTGGTAACATTACTGAGACTGAATCTATGGCAACCATGCCATTTGATGACTCTGAAAGAGA
Source organism: Flaveria ramosissima (assembly GCA_025215565.1). NCBI lineage: Eukaryota > Viridiplantae > Streptophyta > Magnoliopsida > Asterales > Asteraceae > Flaveria > Flaveria ramosissima. The sequence goes on from CM046035.1 coordinate 30,872,320, forward strand.
CATCACTAGGCAAGGGAAACCAGGGCGCCAAGAAACCACATCTTGTGATGAGGATGAACATAGTAGGTATATTATCACAACACCCCATGATTTTCAAAAGAAGATGAGGGACGACTGAAACTCACCATTCAAGACCTACTTTCTAAAGTCTCAAACCTTGAATCTAAGGTTAGGACTTTAGAGAATTGGTCTGCCACTCAGCAACTTGAGATTGAAAATCTCAAGGCCAAACTAGCTGAGAAATAGATTGAGAGGTTTGTTAGGCATGCACCAATTCAGGTCTCATTGACCACTTCCTCTAGCTCATCAAGCTCTCAAGATGATGCTACCAAAAAGGGGGAGAGTGTTCAGGGACAAAGACATGAGGAACCACAGAGTCAAGCTCTTGCTACTTTGGCTTCAAGATACCTTATTCAACAAGCTTTGGTTTTTCCTGAGCCTCCTCCAGTTGTCATTAAAGTTGACCAAACGATGCTTTCCTGATGGAATCTTTTATTGAACAGCCAAGTCCTGATATGTCTTTGATATGCTTTGGACCTCAAGAGCTTCAGAGGTTGAATGCACCATCTACTATTGTCCAAAAAGTTGGTCAACCTAAGGTCCAAGTGGAACCTGAGATTTATTTCGAAGGGAAACAAGGACTGATGGCCCAGCAACTGAAATAGTTTGGACAAAGACTGCATTCGCACAGACTTCCGAAGCACAAGTCAAAGCCTTAAAAGAACCCCTTCAAACTTCTAAAGCTGAGATTGAAGCTGCGAAAGGACTATTTTCTCTATCCGATGATCAAGAAGTCACAGATGGAATCCTAGAACTTGCATCTAAGGTCAATAGGGAGGATTTTCTCACCTAACCCCTTGCTCAAACATCATAACTAACTCTAGCTCCCATTACCACCTCTCAACCTGAAACTTCCATTCAAGAACCTCCAAAGTCTAACACTTCCGAAGATGTCAAAGGAAAGTGGAAGATGACTAAGGAAGAGCTTCAGGAGGAACCAAGGTTAGAAAAGCTTAAGAGGAAAGGTAGACTCCTAACTGGGAAGCTGCTAGCTATTAGTAGCAAAGCAGTTGTAGCCAACCAGGAGGCTATCAACAACAAGAGGAGGGTGGACATCATTGACAGGCTTGTCAAGCTGGGAGCTATTAATGAAGATGTACTCCTGCTACCATTAGTGGAGTTAGTTAAGTTAGAAAAGGCAACTTTGCTGCAGATTCAGCAAAATGAAGAAACAACAAGGTTGGCCTTGGAGGAAGAAAGAGAGAAAAGGAAAAGAGAGGCTGATCAACAGCTAAGGAGGGAAAGGATAACTTTCCTAACCTCTAGGGGTTTCTCTCAAGAAGAAATATCTCCACATGACAATGATACGATCTTATGGCTCTTAAACAAAGAGCAAGATCAAATGGTAAGGAGAGAAAGAAAGTTGCAAAGGAGAAACTAAGGATGAAGAAGAAGAATGAAGAAGAAGCAGGACTCGCTGCTGCGAGGAAGATAGGTGATAAAGCCTGGATGAAGGACTATCTCTGAGCTCATGGCTTCTCTAGTAGGCAGGTGGATCCAATGTCTGAGAAGACCCTCCAGTGACATGTCAGTGAAATAAAGGCTGATATTCGCTCAGGGAAAAGGAAAAAGATGTATAGAAGTGGACAGGGGATAATCTTCAGACCAACGCCTCAACCTCAACCTCAAACCCAACCACAACCTGATCCAATCCATTTTCCATTATCAATTAAAACTGACCCAACCTCTGAGCCTTACACCCCTGAACCTACACCATCATCCATACCTACCTCCTCACCACAACCACTTAAACTACCCATCCTCAAACCCAAAACACTTCCCAGAACCCAAACACTGTTAGATCTTGTATGCCCAAGACACATACAAGTTTGATGTGGTTAGTACGTTATGATCCAAGTCGGGTCATACCCAATAACAAGCTAAACAAACACCAATAAATATTTATTGTTGATGAGATCATACAAATAAATATTGACACCAATTTAGAAAATAGGTTTTTTAAAACGTTGCTTTTGTAATAGAACAACATTATATGGATAATTTGTTCATGAGAAATTGTTTGTTTCATTATTTAAGTGAGTTAAATAATAACAAATAAAAGTGTGTTAATGTTATAAAATTAAAGAGGTTTTAATTTTTATACACTTATGGGTTGAATGTGTTAGTTTTTTATAAGTTTAAAATGGGGGAACCCATATTGAATGTGAATTTCGGCCGCCCCATTGTGTGGCGTTTTGGGTTTTTAGTCTTGGTAAAATACAAGACTTGATAACCCTTGCACACTTCAACCAAACACACTTTCTCTCTCTCACATGCAATTAGCTCTATTCCTCAGTTTCTCTTGGCAAAATTTTCGAGTTTTGGCAGCATTTTGAAGTTAATCTTGGCTGAAATTTCAGGTTTGCAAGAAGGATTTGGGTTTTTGGTGTCCTACTACCTAACAAGTTAGGTGTTTGCTAAGGCTTGTGGGTATACAAGCTTCAGGACTCCCATTTTGGAGGCTAGACATTCAAGAAGCATCATCTTCTTCTTCTCATCCTTACTACAACATCTTGTTCTTGAAAGGTAGTTTCAAGAACACCCTATGGTTGCATTTTTGTTTTTGATAGCATTTCATTTCACATATAAATATGATCTTTTGTTTATGGGTTATGTTTTGGGTTAATATGGTTCAAATTTTCAGATTATAAAGCACCTTTTAACCACTAATATCCGCTGCGTTTTTTAAGTTTAAATGGTTAAACTTGCTTTGATAAACTTGTAACAAAACCCAACAATGGCATCTAGAGCGTGTTATGTGGAATAATTGCTTCAAAAGTTCTTGAAAAGTTAGTTTTGATGGACTTTTTCAACCCATTAGGGGCTGTTTTGTTATGGATGATTGAATCTCTTATGCTTCAAGGTTTTATCTTACATGATTTAGTATAAACCTTGAAAGATTTACATCAAATGGTTGATTGTATTGTTTGGACAAAATCCTAAAGTTTTGGTTCATGTTGGCTAGAAATTTAAGGTTATAAAAGGGGTTCATAGTTGTTCTTGAATGTTGTATATGATACATATTTTGGTGCATAACATAGCCTTGACCTTGTGTGTTTTGGATTTGGTTGATTGTGATTTTGTCATGTTGGTTTTGTTCTTGAAAGGGTTCTAATATTTGTGTTTGTATTTTGGGTTGTTATTTATTTATTCATTGGTTATGTAATAAATAGATTAGGTGCATTTTTTTATTAGAAAAATTGTATTAGGATATGATTTTGTAAAAGAATATACATAATATGAAGACCCAAAGAAGGACACAAAAGACATGGACACTTGATGCATTTGGATGTGGATTCAAGTGGGAGTTCATGGACACATTTTGATGTGTCATTGTTAACCCTTAGGAAAGACCTTATGACAAAACTTGTGATGGCAAACAAGTGTAGTCAACTTAGTGGCTATGGTTATGCACTTATGTTTGTATGTTTATGCTTGTTTGGTTGGTTGTTGTATGGTTGTTGGTTGATATTTTGATATGCATAACAAACTCATTAACAAACTTAACAAGCTGAAAATTGATGGTTCTTTATCATTAAGTGATTGATAAAAGGTTATTAAAATAATTAATGATTTTAATAAAAGGGGTTTTATTAAAAGTGAACCATAGGGTACCTTGTATTTGAAAGCATGCAAATACAAGGTACATAGAGTTTTCTAAACTAGTATTATGAAAACTCAAAATTTCTTTTATAAACAAGTTAAACACCATCCTTTTGCACAACACTTGAGTCACTTGGAAAATCTTAATGGGATAAAGGTCACCTAACAATTTTGAGGGAACTTGTGATTTGAGGTGGGGATAGCATATTTGTGGGATAAAGGTCACCTAACCACTTATGTTGGAAAACTCACATGTGTGTGTAAGTAGGGTAACTTGATTTGCAAACCATGTTTAATGGATCACCTACAATATGGTTTTACAATGGTGTTGATGGCATAAACGTGTCGACCATACATATGATGTTTAAGTCGATCCCATACCCCTAGAAGTTGCAAAGGGTTGCAATTGTCAAAACGTTGACTACCTTGTTAATTTAAATGATGGGATAAAGGTCACCTAACCACTATTTAAATGTAATGTTGGATTCTAGAATTTTAAAATTGTGTATGACACAAAAAAGGGCTTTAATTATTATAATATGAGAATTTCAAAAATACTAAAATTCAACTTTGTTAAATTTTGTAGATGGCCACCAACAATAAGGAAAATAATGATATCCTGTCCGCTCACTCACTATCACTAAGGACCATTCTCCAAAAGGAGCATCTAACCATAATAACTTTATAGATTCGTTTCGAAACTTGGGAATTGTTCTCAAGCAAGAGAAACCAATGTATATTTTAGAAGATCCGATTCCCGATCAACCTAAAAAGGATGATGAGGAGGCCTATAATATTTGGGTGAAATACACTGAGGACTCGGTCCAAGTGTCTTGCCTCATGTTGGCAAGTATGACTCCGATCTCCAAAAGGAGTATGAACATCATGGAGCATACGACATGATTACCCAGTTGAAGGAAACGTTTCAACAACAAGCAAGGGTAGAGCGCTTCGAAACAGTTCAAGCACTCCATGCATGCTGTATGGATGACACCCAATCTGTTTCATCTTATGTACTTAAGATGAAAAGCCACATTGACCGCCTCGAAAGGCTGAATTGTCCCGTCTCGAAAGAGTTGGCTACGGATTTGATCCTCAACTCTTTGTCAAAAAGGTTTGACAACTTTGTCATGAATTATAACATGAACGGGTGGGACAAGAACATTAGCGAGCTTCACTCTATGCTCAAAACTGCCGAGGTGGCCATGTGTAAAAAGGTTTTTCCCGTTCTCACCATCAATGAAGGTGGGAACAAGAAGAGGCCTCACCCCGCACCCAAGGCAAATGTTGCCAAGGGCAAAGGGCCCGTTAAGGGAAAGGGGAAGGGAGTGGTAAGAGTGCCACCACCAAAACAAGCGGAGAAGAAACAAAAGGTTGCTTCAAATGACCCATGCTTCAAGTGTGGGGAGATTGGACATTGGGCAAGGAATTGTCCAGTCCATCTCAAAGAGTTGCAAGCTAAGAGGAATGTCGGGCAAACCTCAGGTACAATTTTAATGATTCATATTGATCTAAATTTAATATCCTCTAACATATGGGTATTGGATACCGGATGTGGAACTCACATTTAAAACTTATTGCAGGGGTTCAAAAGAAGTAAGGACTTCAAGAAAGGGGATGTTAGCCTCTACATGGGGAATGGGGCAAATGTTTAAGTTGAAGACCGAGGGGACTACATCTTGAAGCTTCCAAATGGTTTGGAAGCAATTTTGAACAATGTTTTGTATGCTCCTAGTTTGACTAGGAACATTATTTCTGTTGCCCAATTAAGACAATATGGTTATGTTTTAACATTTATTGAAAATGAAATTCTTGAAAATGAAATTCTTGTTTTTTAAATGGCATAATTTGTTTTAAAGCTATTCCTATTAATGGTATTTATGAATTGGTTCGTAAAAACACATTATATGATAGCTCATTGTACCAAACCACCACTAAGAAGCTCAAATTGGATTTGGGTGATACCTATCTTTGGCATTGCCGTCTTGGTCATATAAACAAGAAGCGCATACAAACACTTCAAAAGAACGGTCTTTTAAAAGCAAGTGAATATGATTCATGTGATGTATGTGAATCTTGTTTACAAGGTAAAATGACTAAAGCACCGTTTAGTGGCAAATCCGAAAGGGCAAAAGATTTATTGGGCATCATACATTCGGATGTAAGTGGTCCTTTTAAACCAATGACTAGGTATACTGAAAGATACTTCATTACCTTTACCGATGACTATAGTCGATATGGTTATGTCTACTTGTTAAGACACAAAGATGAAGCTTTTGAAATGTTCAAAATCTTCCAGAATGAAGTAGAAAATCAACTAAACAAGAAAATAAAAATTCTCCGCATCGATAGAGGAGGTGAATACCTAAGTGATGCTTCTAGTGATCATCTTAGAAGTTGTGGTATTGTCTCACAACTATCTCCACCTGGAACACCACAACACAATGGTGTATTCGAGAGGAGAAATCGAACTCTATTGGATATGGTTCGATCTATGATGGCTAGAAGCTCATTGCCTCTATCATTTTGGGGTTTCGCTTTGCTCTCTGGGGCCCGTATTTTGAATATGGCCCCAACCAAGAAAGTGGAAAGGACACCTTTTGAAATATGACATGGAATGGTTCCATCATTATCATATTTAAAGGTATGGGGTTGTGAGGCTTATGTTAAGACTCCCACCTCAAACAATTTAAAAAGCCATTCCACTAAGTGTATCTTCATTGGATATCCTAGAGATTCTATGGGATATTACTTCTGTGATCCATTGGAAGAGTTTGTTGCTAAGAAGGCTGACCTTAGAAGCTAAGTTCCTAATCGAAGGAACTAGCAGTAGAACAGTGGATCTTGAGGAGGATCAAGAACCACAACCCGATACACGTTTGGTTGACACTAGCACTCAACATGAGGATGTTGAGGATGATCAAGTGGTTGATCAATACACACAAAACGTTCGCAGATCTGGTAGAATTAGTAATCCACCTGAAAGATATGGATTTTCGTAGATGGATGCTATGTGGTAGATTCTGATGAACCAACCACTTATCGTGATGCAATGTCCAATTTGGATTGTGACAAATGGCTTGAAGCCATGAACGTTGAGATGCAATCCATGTATGACAACCAAGTATGGGACTTGGTTGTACCACCTCTTAACTCCAAGGTAGTTGGAAGTAAATGGGTTTTAAAGAAGAAAACGGATATGCATGGAAACTTGGATACTTATAAAGCTAGACTTGTAGCAAAAGGTTTCACTCAAACTCAAGGGTTGATTATGATGAGACCTTCTCACCGGTTGCAATGCTAAAGTCTATTAGGATATTATTTGCCATAGCTGCTCATTATGATTATGAGATTTGGCAAATGGATGTCAAAACAACTTTTCTAAATGGATATCTTGAGGAAGATGTCTATATGGTTCAGCCTGAAGGTTTTGTCGATCAAAAACATCCTAACAAAGTATGCAAGTTAAAGAAATCAATCTCTGGATTGAAGCAAGCATCAAGAAGTTGGAATCACCGTTTTGATGAAAAGATAATCAAATTTGGGTTCATCAAAAACGCTGATGAAGCATGTGTATATAAGAAAGCTAGTAGGAGCATCATCACTTTCCTAGTATTGTATGTCAATGACATCCTACTATTTGGAAATGACATTCCAACCTTGGAAGGTGTAAAAGCCTGGCTTGAAAGCTGTTTCTCCATTAAGGATCTTGGTGAAGCCGCCTATATTTTGGGAATAAAGATCTATAGGGATAGATCAAGGCGGTTGATAGGTTTAAACCAAAGTGCATACATTGATAAGAGCTTGAAAAGGTTCAATATGGAAAACTCTAAGAAAGGTACCGTACCCATCCAAAGAGGAAGAGATATTGAGTAAGACTCAATGTCCAAGCTCAAAGGTTGAGCAAGAAAAAATGAAGGGAATCCCGTATGTGTCTGCTATAGGATCCATCATGTATGCAATGATATGCACTAGGCCGGACGTGTCGTGCGCATTAAGCATGACAAGCCGATATTAACAAAATCCTAGAAACAGTCATTGGATGGCTGTTAAGAACATACTTAAGTACCTAAGGAGGACCAAATATATGTTCCTAATCTATGGATCTGGTGTGGAGGAACTCGTAGTAAAGGGTTACACGGATGCGAGTTTCCAAACTGATCGGGATGATTCACGATCACAATCGGGGTACATTTTCATCTTGAATGGAGGAGCAATCTATTGGAAGATCTCTAAGCAAGATGTGGTGGCGTTATCAACTATAGAGTCAGAATACATCGCCGTTTCATTAGCAGCTCAAGAAGCTGCATGGTTAAAGAAATTCATTGCCAATCTAGGGGTAGTCTCTTCCATTCAAGACCCCCTAGAAATTCTTTGTGATAACGAGGGTGTGATTGCTCAAATCATGGAACCCCGTGCACATCAAAAGACTAGGCACATTGAACGGAGATTCAACTACATAAGGGATGAAGTTGAAAAGGGAAATATATGTATTCGCAAAGTTCACACGGATCAAAACATTGCGGATCCACTCACGAAGCTTCTTGAAAAGGCAAAGCATGAAAGTCATACTTATGCCATGGGACTTCAATATTCTAGTGACTGGATATGATCTTTAATTTTTTGTATTTAGATATTGTAACCCTTTATTACTTGAATATAATATTTGGTTATAATGATTCAACTAATATTACTATTTTGCATGTTTAAAATCCATAAGTAAATCATTTACTTAGAATGTCCGTAGTCGTTCATACTTGTGGGAACAAGTATGAAGGTAAGACTATTATGAACTTGGATTGGTAGATATTCATATGGATGAATATAGAGCAAAGGGTTGCTGCCAAAGTTCATAGATATTTGTGGGATACAAATATTGGACTGACCTGCATCTCAAATATTACTACATGGAATCTTCCTGATTGATCATAAGTAATTTTGAGTTAAGGCGAATATCATTTGGTATCCTCTGACCTGAGATACATATTGGGTCTTGATATTTACCAAATATTATACTTTGACTTAGATCTCGCTGTTCTGAAACATGGCAGTACATAAGTCTGAGTTCAGGTATAATACAAGGTAATTATGAGAGACGTATGTTGTCAAGATAGGGTTAGTCCCTCTTATTCGTTCAGAGTAAGATGTCTAAGGCCTGATAAAGTTAAATCAATGGAGAATGATCACTCTGTGTCTCTGGGATTTAACATAACATGTGTGACAAAAGGATAGATGATTGATTCACCTAAAACATTTCGAGTAAGGTACTTGAAGGGGATGATGTTAGTGAATGGCACTTTGTCATACGTATTAAGGGTAGTAAACTGTTGTTAGGCGGTATTTACTGCTTGCATCAATCTTCTATGAATCTTGTGCAAGTGGGAGATTGTTGGATCTTGTATGCCCAACACACATACAAGATTGATGTGGTTAGTACGTTATGATCGAAGTCGGGTCATACCCAATAACAAGCTAAACAAAGACCAATAAATATTTATTTGTTGATGAGATCATACAAATAAATATTGACACCAATTTAGAAAATGGGTTTTCTAAAATGTTGCTTTTGTAATAGAACAACATTATATGGATAATTTGTTCATGAGAAATTATTTGTTTCATTATTTAAGTGAGTTAAATAATAACAAATAAAAGTGTGTTAATATTATAAAATTAAAATAGGTTTTAATTTTTATAAACTAATGAGTTGAATGTGTTAGTTTTTTATAAGTTTACAATGGGGGGAACCAATTTTGAATGTGAATTTCGGCCGCCCCATTGTGTGGGGTTTTGGGTTTTTAGTCTTGGCAAAATACAAGACTTGATAACCCTTGCACACTTCAACCAAACACACTTTCCCTCTCACACATGCATATAGCTCTATTCCTCGTTTTCTCTTGGCAAAATTTTCGAGTTTTGGCAACATTTTGAAGTTAATCTTGGCTGAAATTTTGGGTTTGCAAGAAGGATTTGGGTTTTTGGTGTCCTACTACCTAACAAGTTAGGTGTTTGCTAAGGCTTGTGGGTATACAAGCTTGAGGACTCCCATTTTGGAGGCTAGACATTCAAGAAGCATCATCTTCTTCTTCTCATCCTTACTACAACATCTTGTTCTTGAAAGGTAGTTTCAAGAACACCATATGATTGCATTTTAGTTTTTGATAGCATTTCATTTCACATATAAATATGATCTTTTGTTTATGGGTTTTCTTTTGGGATAATATGGTTCAAATTTTCAGATTATAAAGCACCTTTTAACCACTAATATCCGCTGCGTTTTTTAAGTTTAAATGGTTAAACTTGCTTTGATAAACTTGTAACAAAACCCAACAAACACTACAACCTACCCAACAACCTCCAAAACCATCCCCTCAGCCTTCCAAACATCTATCCTTAGAGGAGTTTAAGTAGATCAAGACGAAATTCATCAAATATACAACCTTGAGGGACATCTCTTGTGAGGAGGAGTCTGTCAAACTAACCTATGTTGATGGCTCCTCATGTTCCCTCACTAGAGATCAATTTCTTGATCTGCCTAGATGAATATTGGACCAAGCTGCAAAACTTTTTGGCCTCAACTCGGATTCACTAAAGGAAGAAGAGAAGAAAGTGAAGAGAAGGTTGGTGACTCTACTGGATACAAAGAAAGGGGACAAAGTGCCAAGTCAACCTCTTGTGCCTAGAAAGAAGATTATTCAATGGAGGTTCGAATACTCTTCTGACAACTTTGTTGTTGAGAGAGAGAGTGAAGAGCTTAACAGGCTAAATGCCTCATCTCTGCTAAACTTAAGCAGATTTGACATTGCTGGGTTAATAGAGAAGCCACTCTCCAATCCCTCCAACTTTGAGATAGCTGCTCATATCAGAAATCATCTGAGCAGTCTTCATCTAGCGGAGCTAACTGCTAGGACCAAGATTGAAGAAGAGTTGAAACTTAGAGAGGATGAGGAAAGGAAAGGATTTTCAACCAAAGGCAAAGCCTTTCTTCAAATGGTTGAAGGTCCTGAACTTGAATCCATATTTAGATGGAGTATGACTATAACTCCCTCAACTAACTCTCTTCAGGGCGTCACAACAAAGGGTGCATGTCATTCAGAGTGATAGAATGGATCTCCTATCCGTGAATGAATTGTACAAACTTCTCAGCACCACTTCAGGGAAGAACAAGGAAATAGATAAGCATCTTCTGTCCCTGGTGCTAAAAGTTTTGAGAAGTAGAAATAAGTGAGGCTTTGGTAGCATCAGCCTAGGGGGAGTTTGTTGGATCTAGAAAGGCTGGTGCAACCAAAACCAAATCACTTAGACTATTTTGGTGCAACTAATAAAGGACTTCCGAAGCTAAGTGTGGAACTTCCGAAGGAAATGGAGTTCTTCTGAAGACAAGTGCAAGATCAACTTCCGAAGGAAAATTCAATTTTCCGAAGACAAAATCTTCTCTTCCAAAGTTCAAGACTTAGAAGAAATCAATAGTCAACTTTCAAAGAATGAAGATATGAAGAAGTCCTCAAGCCTCGGAAGAAGTAGCCTCTTCCGAAGTATAAGTGGCTTCGGAAGAACTTGTTCTTCCGAAGCCAACTAACCTTCGGAAGACACTATTATGAACAAGTGGACATAAGAATAGTCTCTCTGACACTCCGTTGCAGACCTCTGATATACTACATGGAGTTTTCTCTAAAGCCCATGAAGTTGACCATACTTTATTCCACTGTTCACCTTTATCAGTTAGTATAGTCGCCAACTTTAGTTGGTGACAAAAGGAAAGTCATGGACGTGTCATGACTACCTTATCTTAGATAATACTTTATCTAAGATACCTTAACTCTAGCATTGTAGTATATGCTTTAGTCATAGGTTTCTAGCTGGTATCAAAGTATATCCGGCTGTAGGATCTATAATATACAGTTTCTCATTTTAACTCATGTAATATGCTTGTAAGAGTCTTGTAATAGTTTGAGTTGAGAAGTAATATATACAAGTACCTTGAAAATTATTTCTTTGTGTTCTTTGTTACTTAATATATTATTATCAATTCTTAGAAGGGATTCTGCTTCATCACCTAATCCGAGTATGTTACAAGTGAGTTTGAGAGGAAAAAACCAAGTGTTAAGTGACAAAAACCGATCCTCCACCATTCCCAACCTAGAAATCTATGATGATGAAGACATCGGATTTAGTGAGTACCATAAGTCTCTCTACTCCTCCCCTACTCAAAGAGAGATGAGTGCTCCTGCCTCTCCTATGTCTAGCCCACATCATTCAACTATCACTGAAGTGGATCTCCCTGAACCTGTTCAGGAGGTCCATATGGAAAAGGCTCTCACTATTGAAAGTTATTACATCTTTAAGACCTCAACCATGGCAACTCATCCCATTGACACTTAAATTGAAGTTGTTAGTGAGCAGGGGAAATCCAGCAACCAAGAACACTATGCTGGTGGTGAGAGTTAAGACTTTGGTCCAATTCTCTCATCCCCTAATGATTCTTCTGATGAAGATGAGTGGAATAAGAGACTAAAGGTGTAGAAATTATCACAAAGATGCTCCTATTTAGTCTCTAAGGTTATTAACCTTGAATCTCAGGTGACTACCTTTCAAAACATGGTTAATGATCAACAACTTGAGATATCTTATCTTAAAGAAGAACTAACTGGGAGACTTTTAAGAGGAGCTCATCCAAAAACACAAGAACCTGTGGATGTAATTGACCTAACTCCTAGTTCACCTGTGCAAGTAGGTGATGCTACCAAAAATGAGGCGAAAGTCATAGCAATTTAGAACTTGGAAGTTCTTCACAGAGTATGGACATTGAGGACTCACCATCCTCACTTGCAGTTGTCCATGCTCAGCAACCTTCTCAAGTTCACATTGATGTGGACTCATTGGACTCACTCATTTAGAGTCTATTTGAGGAGGGAATTCCAAGGGCTATGTCAATTCCACCCCAAGGAGCTTCAAATTACATTATTAGGAGGGGGTATGATGCTAATAGAAGAGCCCTTATACTTTGAAAGGGTTCAAGGACAGCAAGAAGTCTTCAATTTTAAGACCTTGAACTACTATGAAGGTGTTGACTTGGTCAACATGCCACTTGCCAATTCAAGCCAATCTAGGCAAGCTGACAGGATGGCTCAAAGGATTCAAGACTAGATTGCTAAAGTTTTTAAAGCAAGAAGACAAATGCAAGCAGGCAATGTCATTGGTCAACTGCATGTTGAAGTGGACCCTGAGATTAGCTTCAAACGGAAAAACTTGACTGAAGGCCCAATGACAGAACCTGTAAGCTTTGTCTCACAACCAGCAACTTCAATAATCCATCCCCTCAGTGAAACACCTGCCGGTGAAGGTGTATCACAGCCTTTCTCTAGCCAGAGCCTGGATGCTACTCCAAGCAATGAAGGCCAAAACTCTCTCCACCCTGAGTCACAAAGGTCTGTGGGTGACAAAGGGAAAAGGAAAATGACTCCTGATGAGATTGAGGAGGTAGAGAGATAGAGGAAGAGGAAGCTAAGGGGACAAAGATCCACCGGGTCTTCAGGCTTCATGGAAGATGCAATCAGGGCTGCACCCAGACCGAACATTTAAGATGATGAGTTAAGGCCAGTCAGGATTACTTACCTGCAGACAAGAACTATGACATAGATGAAATCATTTCTTTCCCCTCAGAAGAACTAAATGAACTGGCAGACATAAAAATGTCTAAATAAAGGAAGGAACCAGAGGATGCAAGGTTGCTCCACAAATTCAAAGAAGAAAGAAGATAGAAAACATTGTACAAACATGTTCCTACCCTCTCTCTCCAGTTCAAGAAAGTCCTATGCAAGAGACTATGGCAACTCCTCAACCTCAGGTAGATAAAGAAACTAATAGGCAAAATATGATCAGCTATCTGACTGCCACAGGACTCTACCAGGCAGCTGGACATCTTGCCCTGTCCTTTGAGTATATTGAATTTGAGTATGTCAAACAACTTGAACTTCAAGTACTCAAAGAGCAAAAGGCAACAAAGAGAAAGATGAGGGAAGAAGTAGCCAAGTCAAGAGCCATCATTCAAAGAGTCAAAAGAAGTCTGCTGACAGGCAGAGGATGATGAGCTTCTTGAAGCTATATGGATTCTCCAGAAGAAGACTTGGCCTAATGTCTCTATCCACTATGGATGAGCACATCAAGGTGATCAAGCAGAAGATCAAGAGAGGAAAGCTTATTGACTTACACTCCCCATCAAGTCAAGCCCCTCTTGATGTGGAGGTTAATGTTGAACAATTTAAGATGACACAACCTGGACCTCTTGTTGAACTTCAGCAAGCTTCATCTTCTGATCCATAGCAGGGTCAAACTCCCTCTCCTTCTGAACCTATGAGAAATGTTGACCAAACTGAGAAAGACAAGACTGAACAACAAGGTGCTGAAGGTCAGTCTTCTCAGTTGAAGTTTCCAAAGAGGAGGAAAAGGATGCCCTCAGACCCAAGTCCAAGAAGAAGAAGTCAGAGTCATCTACCTCCAAGCATCAAAATGAATCAGATCATCCTGAGAGAGTGCATGAAGAGGCAGATCAATCAACTCTAATTCAAGCAACTCTTATTGCATTAGGAAGACCCATCTAATCCTAGGCCTTCACTACTAATCCAGAAAAGATGGAATGTAATCAGAGATCAAGGTAGTGAAGATGTCTACACATGGCGGGACATGTTCAACCTATCACTGCATGATCTCTTTGAGATGATAAGACACTTTGAAAGTCTGACTGATCCTAACTATCTAATGTAGAAGGGTATGGTTATCATCATGATGGGGACTGTCAACATCTAATGTCTTTAAATGTTTTGGTAGCATCAGCCTAGGGGGAGTTTTTAAGGTTACATGGAAGGCTGATGCACCTTAAACATTCTAAGTCTTCCCTGCATTCATGCACTTAAGTGCAGAGTCGAAATGCTTCGAAAGTTTTACATCCTGCATCAGAATTATACCGAGTGTAAAATCTTCCGACGCCAAGACCAACATCTTCCGAAGCCAAAAGTAAAGTCTTTTGAAGCTTCAAAGACAAAGTCTTCCGAAGCCAAGAAGTGAAGACTGATTTCTTTCGAAGACTTTTGACACATGCTTTATGTGATGTACTTTTCCATAAAGCTGGACCACCTTCCACTGCAACTTTAAAGACTCACCAACTTTCACAAGTTGGTGAAAAGGTCCATGCTTTTGGTAACTGTACATTGAGGTCTTGAGTCTGTTGCTTTCTACTTTATGTACTTTTATCCATATTGTAATATGTTAGAATGTAAGCTATGACATGTCGTAGTCATTGGTCAAAAGACAATATGCCTTTTGACTCTACATTTGATTTTGTTGTTGTCTAGATCAAATGTTACCGGCTGGCTTTTTTGAGCATGGCCGGCTGTAGTTGTATAAAGTATCTCAGGTCCTTGTATCTTTTCTTCATGCTTTAACACTTGTAAAAGAACTTGAGAGCAATATACAACATTCTTGAAAACCAATATACTTGCGTTGTTTGTTCTTGTTCTGTCTCATATTTACCTGTGTTCTAAGTATCATACTATACTGTTTCCTATTCCCTATTTGATCTGTTAAGTGTTTTATAACACTCTCCTCATTGTGTGTTGTGTTGTAACTGACCATCCCGTAAACGGTCCTGTAAAGAGATATACAAAGGAAAAAGAATATGATTTTGAGGAGGAAATTGATGAGGTTGAGGATGCTTCGAGAGTTGTAAAGGAAAAGAGATCAAAGAAAAAGGCTGATCAAGCAGAATTTGAGAGGGTGACTGAGAGGAGGTCAAAGCATAAACATCAAACCTTCTCTAAGACTCAATGAAGAGATGAAGGGTCAACTTTGGATGAAGATGTGATTAGAAATCTTAACTCTGGCAAATGAGTTAAGTGTGATTAAGACAAAACTGGTGAATCAGGAGTTGAGAGAGAAGAAGAAAGATGAGATGCTGGAGAGTATGTCTAAGATGATGATGGATCAACAGGCTTTAATTAAGAGATTACTGACGGAAGTGAATGAGTTGAAAGCATCAGTCGGCTTGCCAAATCAGTTAACTCAGTCTGAGTTGAATGATCTTACAGATACATCAAAGTACTCATTTCTCAATGTGAGTAGTTCATTAAGGGCAGAAGAGGGCTCTAGTGGTGCTGGTGTTGAGATGTGGGAGGTTCGTGTGCCAAAGATGCTAGTGTTATTGAGTCTAGTGCTGTAGCTGGTGACACAGGTGTTGGAGTTAGCTCTGTTGATGTTGGTGGGTGAAGTAGAGTTGGAAGGGAAGGAGGTGGAGAAGGTGTAGAGAAAGTTGTTGAGGCTGGAGTCATCGATTTAGGGTTGGATATTGGTAAAGACTTTGTTGGTGAGAAGGTGGTGAGAGACCCAACTACTGAAGCTGGTGAGAAGACAACTGAGATGAAGCTGGTTGACGAAGAGGAGGAGATTGAAGAACAGTTGGTAGACTATGATTCTGAATCATAATACTATGAGGTGAATGAGCGCCCTTTGACATATGTAGCCAAGAAGGGCTCTTCTAAAGGAGATGTGTTTGAACTGGAAAAGGAAGAATGGTTTGTGAAGGAAAAAGAACAAGAACAGCTGACCCCACTATTTCCGAATATTTAGGGGTCAAGCACAAAGGAGTCAGACAAAAGGATCATAAGCTGGAAGTATAATATGAGCTTGAATTTTTTTACGATCAAAAGAAGGGGTGGTAGGATATCTTACTTGCATAAAAGGAAGGCTTTCAAGACCTTGCCGAAACGGGATCTGAGACGGCTGGCAGAATTTCCATTGATTAATTCCCGTTTGAGCGAAAGAGCTAAGCTGCTGGAAGAAAAGATTAAGCGAGGGAAATATGATAATTTTGAGTCATTTGGATTTATGAAGGCTGAGAGAAAAGCTCTAAGAAATCTAAACATTAGGTGACTCGAAAAGGAAGGATTGTGCTAAGGGTAAAGCCTCCAAAGACTGTTAGTAGGGTGATATTACCTTATTCCCTCCCCCAATGGCTCCAAAAGTTTTAGAAGTGGTTTTATGACAATAACACTAGAGAGGCTGTGATTAGGGTTAAGGATGGAGCTGAGATTAAACTGTTTGATGTGATGGAAGTATTTTCTTTTTGTCATGAAGACCTGTTAATGTTGTGTGAAAAATCATATTAAAGCATGAGCTAGAGATGACACTACAAAAGAGGCAAGCCTGTTTATGGAGGTTGCCAACAAGGCTCACGGAGTAAGGGCAGAGATCAGGGAGCTAGCAGAAAAGATTCTTAAAGCTGACGAGACTAGGATGGATGTGCGGGATCTTACTAAGCTATTTGAACAAGCAAGTGCACATGGTGAGGAAACTGGTACAGCAAGAGCTGAAGAAGAGACTACATCTAATGCTGGAGAGGAAGCAAGAGCTGATGTTGCTGCAGAAGAAGTCCCAGTAGGTGAGTTCCAACCTAGGGGGAGTATTGAAGATCAAGATTAGGTTGGACTCACCTTCATTTGTGTTTATATTATGTTTAAATGTAATAGGATATATGTTAGATTACTTGGTTTAACATTTGTATTTTGTGCTTTTTGTTGCGTTGCGAAACTATGAGCAAAACTGTACTTTCCTCATAGTCAGCAGACCAGGTTCACCCGGTGAAACTATGTTTTGTCGCCGGGCAAAACTGGTCATGGGCCTGACAGTTTCGCTGTCCAGCGAAACTAGCTAGCCTATAAATTGTTTTGATTCCATCATTGTAGGCAACCTTGCAAAAACCCTAAATCAAAATATTATTGTTGCAAGTCTGATTTTGGTGGCTGGATGCTAATAGAATTCATATTGAGCCTTTGATATTGTTATTGTTTGATTTGTATTCTTTATTATAGAATGCCTTTGATTCTCTATCATTGTTGTGTGGTTACCATGGATGTTTGATTAGTGGATTTTGAACGTTTTGATCATCAATTGCACTATATATCGATCAATTGGACCAACAGCTACGAGGGCGAATCATGGATGAAGCTCATAAGACTCGATACTCTATTCATCCTGGTGCTACAAACATGTATCATGATATGAATAAAGATTATTGGTCGCCGGGTATGAAGCGTGATGACTTGGTGTGAGAATGGTATTCTCTGTTGATGTGAATCAACAAGGACCGAATATGATGATTGAGTCAATGATTGTAAGGCGGAATCAAATAATCATAGAACATTGAATGCAAGAAATACTCATAAATGATCTTTATATTAATGGACGTGAAAACAGTTATAGTAAATGCTAGGGTTTGAGCATTAAACAGTAACAATACACATCTTGAACATAAGACTAAACAAAATATTATGATTGTCAAAATGTCTATCAACAGTCACCTCACATACTAGGATTTCTATTCTATTTATAGGCTGACAAGATGCCTTTTACAAAAAGACTAAAGTACCCCTGACCTATACTTAGAGAACTAGTCTACGTACAAAAGTTTTTATCATCACTTCTTCTGTTCATCCGTATTGACTAATGCGGATGTTGTGATCTTCATCAGCATTTCTTTTTCTTCTTCAGCATTAGTGTTTGGTCATCAGCATTAACAAATGCGGATGAACAAACACTCATGCGCATTTGTTGCTGAACATCCGCATTAGTAAATGCGAATGTACAAAGTACTTGTCAGCATTTGTTTGGCTATCCGCATTTGTTAATGCGGAAGACTAAACACTTGTCAGCATTTGTTCTATGATCATCTGCATACACAAATGCGGGTAGGCGACAGTTGTCTTCTGTTGATGCAGATTCTTCATCCGCATTGGTTCTTGGACTTAGGGCATTTCCAGCAGAACAACCATCAATCCACCACTTGAATTGGCATGTATGATCCTTTCAGGGTCCAACACGTGAGGTAGAGGAGTATGTGTGTAAGTGCCTTACTTGCTTAGAAGTGAAGGCGGAGCATTAGAAGCCATAAGGAAAGATGGATATACCCGAGTAGAAATAGGAACACATCACCATGGACTTTATTATGAAGCTACCGCGTACAGCAAGGGGGTATGATGATGGGTGATAGTTGAACGCCTGACGAAGAGTGCTCACTTTCGGCCGATTCATGAAACGTATTCATTTGAGAGGTAAGTGGATCTGTTTAACATGGAGATTGTAACTCGCCATGGTGTACTGGTGTCTGTTGTGTCTGACCGTGACACTCAGTTTACATCCAAGTTTTGGAAGAGATTTCACGACGCGATGGGGACGAGGTTATATATTAGTAAGGCTTATCATCCTCAGACAGATGGTCAGGCAGAGAGAACTACACAAACGCTTAAGGATATGCTCCGAGCATGCGTCATTGATTTCGGAGGAAGTTGGGACAAACACTTACCGTTAGCTGAATTCTCATACAACAATAGTTATCATGCCAGCATTGGTATGCCACCATATGAGATGCTATACGGTAGGAGGTGTAGAACGCTCGTATGTTAGAGTGATATTGGACAGAGGGAGTTGGAGAGGATTAAAGTGATCGAGGCTATAACTAGAAATTGGAGAAGATCAAGGCCTTTATGAAAGCCGGAAAAGATAAGCAAAATTTGTATGCTAACAAGAGACGTAGACCGATAGAATTCAAGGTGGGCGATAAGGTTATGCTGAAGGCTTCACCTTGGAAGGGTATCATTCGGTTTAGAAAGCAGGGTAAGTTGAGCCCGAGGTATATAGGGCCTTTCCGAATCATTGCTCAAGTAGGAGAGGTGGCCTATAAGTTGAAGCTACCCGATGAGTGAAGTAGGATTCATCCAACATTTCATGTATCTCATATGAGAAAGTGCCTAGCTGAGGAAGAAATGATTGTACCACCAGAGGATATTGAAGTACATGAACAACTCAATTACCTGGATCAACCAGTGGCAATCATTGACCGAAAAGAGAAGAGGCTACGAAATAAAGTGGTTCCACTAGTACGAGTACAGTGGAGGCATAGGAAGGGATCCGAGTCTACGTGGGAGACCAAGAAAGAGATTAAACAGCATTACCCACAGCTGTTCGAGGAATGACAGCTTTCTGGGACGATACCTACATAAGGGGGGTGGACTTGTAACACCCGAAATTTATTAAAGAAAAGAAAAGAAGGGCAAAAAGAAAGAAGAGTAGAATAACCCAAGTTAAGGGGTTAAAGTTGCGCAAGAGGCAAACTTTTATATTATTATGTTTAAAAGGAGGGCATGGCCACCCACCCCTCTACTCCATCACTTCATCTTATTTTTTAGCGAGAAGCAAAGTTTCCATGGGTTTAGATAGAAGAAGAAGAAGAAGATTTCTTAAGGTGAGTTTTTCTTGTGTTTAGTTCGGTTTTAGCTGGGTTTTCAGCCTTTGGACCGAGCTTATGTGTTTGTGTGTGTTCGGTTGTGTGTTTTTGGTGTGTTTAGGTGTTTGAACTCCTTATGCTCTAAAGTTTGAAGAAGTTTTGCTCAAGGCTATGGCAGGTGAGTTCTAGATCCCTGGTTTTACTGTTTTAAACTTGTTTTGGGGCTGAAAATTTATTCAATTAACTTTTTTTAACTTTCGATATGTGAACCGCATGTAGGTTACACTGTTTACTTGGGCGGGTGTATGTTTGGGTATACTTTGGTTGTGATTCGTGTTTATATGCATGTTTTAGGTGTTTAGAATGTTAGAAACGAGTTAAGAACATTTTAGAATAATGATTGGGGTCTGAACATAGTGTTAGAAGAACAGAACAGTTCCCATATGCCTAAGTTCCCCATACGCCTAAGTTCTCCATGCGCCAAAGTTCCCATGCGCCTATGTACCCATGCACCTAAGTTCCCCATGCGCCTATGTCCCCATGCGCCTAACTGCCCATACGCCTAAGTTCCCCAACCTAAGTGCTCATGTGCCTACCAGGCCATGTGCTAAGTTCCCCATGCACCTAAGTTGCCCGTGCGCCTAAGGTGTCCATGCACATAAGTAAGGTTCATGCACCCAAATAGTGCCCATGCACCCAAATAGTGCCCATGCGCCCAAATAGTGCCGATACGCCTAGTGCCTTACAAATTTTTCAGAAATTTTGGGAAAATGAAACCTTGAGACTAAGAGTTGGAATGTCATGGTGGTTATGTTTTTTGGTGTTATGCATGTTGTGATTTGTTTTCTTTTATGTTCCTTATTACGTATTATTATGTGACTTTACGTGATGTGTAAATGCTCTTGTACGTAAAGTATTATCATAATGAAGCGAAAGATCAAAGATAATAAAAAGTGGAACATAATGAATGAATGAAAGTATTGCAAGCAAAATTAAAGAGGTTCACAACTCATTGAAAGTTGTTAGCTGAACTGTGTGTTATATAGCGTGTGATCTTGGCTAACCCATGAGGGTTTACACACAGGAGGAGTCAGTCTTGGTGACTAATCCATACGTGCGAAACGGGATCCTTGTCGCTTAACCCCGAGACCGAGGTGGCTTTGTGCCCAATGATGGAGTTTAGCTTATGACATGATCTAGATAGAAGTTAAAGATAATGAAAAAGTGTGAAACGATCGAATACGTGCGATAATGAAAGATAATAATTATATTACCTCGATGTATGTACGATGAATGACCATGTAAGAAAGTAAAGAAAATGTTTTAAACGAATGGATGGTATTTTATTTATAAAACTTGAACTCACCCAGCAATGCTTATTTTTATGCATTTTCAGTTGGCAGATAACTTGTTGCTGAGAATGCCACGAGGGTGAAGCTACTTGGCAAATAAAGGCTGGCATCCATATTATGGAGATATAATATTTTTGTTTTGTAATGAAACTAAACATCATTTTGTTACTTTTACAATGATGTTTTATTTGGCAAAAGCAATTATTAATGCACGAAGTGATTTTTGATAAATTATTCCGCTGCAATGTTTTTTATTATTCTAAGAATCTTAACGTGTTGTAAATATTATGTGCAATGAACGTCCAACTGTAAGCGTCCCGGGAACGGGGCATTACATCCGCATAAGTTTATATTACTTAAAACTTGTTGACGCATTTGTGTGCTGAAAGAAATGTGGTAGAACAAAGTTTTTTTGCATTAATTTCACTTGTGATTTTCTTCAATAAAATCAGTTACCCGCATTGGTTATATGTCTGGTTTACCTTCACCCGCATTAACCAATGCTCTTACCCACATTAAAATTTTAACTTGTCAAAACTTAATGTTTCTGCAGTTGATAGATTTGACTAATTTTGAGTTGATTTTCTGATTTCTTATGAAGATTAGTCTTCTGATTTTTGTTGTTATGAAGATGTGTTTGTTGATTTGATATTTTATGAAGATTTTGACTGTTGCATGACTTGTCAATTCTTGCTTGGATTAAATTGAACACCAGATGTGATACAATTTTCCTAGATTTGACTGATCTCGGACTTTTGTGCTTCCAAAGATCTGCATACACTGAGATACTATAACTTCTACACCAACACAGTCATTTTTTTTATTTATAATTTTAAGGAAAATGACACAACTCTACATAATGATCATATCAAAATTTTAATTACTCCCCCTAAAGTTTATATCCATACAGGATAAAAACTTTAAAGATTTTAAATTTTGACACGAAGAAAATATTTTTGAGATTTTTGATTTATTATCTGTACATGAAGTGGAGCTATACCTTTCTTAGGATCATATCAATCTTACCTTGCACAAGTGCAATCAGTTGTTAGTAAAACATACATAATCATGAACATACTGATTTAAGGTACGTTTGTTCTCTTAAACTCATACTTGGTTAATATTGTGATGCACGTGATGTTTATCATTTTTATTTTGATTAAGTATTCAATATTTACCTCACACTAAAAAGCATGGTAAGATCAACTATCTTCATAACATGCATGGTGTAACTTTATCACAACTTACATGACCAGGTTATTTAACTTATGAACACTCATTTTTATTGATCCACATTGGGATTCTTTTACTTTGATCCTTTTGATTATTTGATTCTTATTGGGATTCTTTTTCACTTCACTTTGAAAATTTTGATCCTTGTTTGGATTCTTTTTATTCATTCACAATGAATGTATTTCTTTTATTGATACATCCAAGGTGGATGTGTTCCACATTGGGAATCCTATTTTGATCATGACATCAGCACTATATGCTTGTTTCCTTAGATCTTTGCTAGCAAAACAGAGAAGAAACTGATGTGTTTGAATGAGTTTCATAATGTATCATTACCTGGTGTCTTTAGGTTACAACACACACTTATTAGGATAAGATGGTACTTACAGATACTCTGAGATGAATGCTTCACAATTGAATATGAGACTTTAATTTGTCACAACATTTATCTTCTTTTCCAAGTTGAGCCTACCCACGTATTAGATAAGTCAAGTCAGTCTTTTCGATTTTCAAATAAGCACAGTAAATGATATAACGATTGTAATTATATCATTTCCCAAAAGTATAAAAACACATACTATAACAAAGTGACTTCTTTTTGTATTTTTCTTCATTTTTGAATGTTTTTAGAAGTAGTTTTTAATCAAGGTTAATCATGCCAACTGATTGAACTAGGAATTCAAACCGACTAGGTTCAAATGCCTTGGAGAATAAATCAGCTAATTGATGGTCAGTGTAAACCTTAATCTATTTGATTACCCTTTTTCAGCACAGTCTCTAAAAAATGATATCTAATTTCAATATGTTTTGTATTTATGTGTTGAACAGGATTATTTATGATAAACATTGCTGTTGTGTTGTCAATATGAATTGGAGTGTGCAAGAAGTTAAAACCATAGTCAAGCATATAGTTTTGAATTCATAGAACTTGAGAGCAACAAGCTGATGCTGCTATATACTCAGCCTCTGCTGTTGAAACAGACACGTTTGGCTGCTTCTTGCATTGTCAGGAGACCAGTCTGGGACCAAGAAATTGACAATCTCCAGAAATGGTGTTAGATCTAGAAACAATAGATCTAGATCTTTTTGTATAGGCTTAGAACTTGATCAATAATTGTAATAAATATTTGTAATTCATTATTATGATGTATGCATTATGTATATAGGTTAACCCATATATGTGTTGATGTGTATGTATGATTGCAGAATCAAACATTAGACTTAGTCAATTTCCGAAATTGACTAAGTGTACGATCATCTACAGATGAACAAATTTGTTCTTCCGTAGATATTCTTCTAACTGGAAATGCATCCGAGTATTTCCTACGGAAGAACACCAATGCAGACAAGTCTAAAAGTGGTGAGAAATCAAAGACCCACAGATGCACAACTTGTACAATGAAGATATCAAGTGAAGACTTCTACGAAAAGCAAATTCTTGCGGAAGACAAATGTGAGACAAAACACTTGTACTTAAATGATACAAGTAATTCAAGTCAACAAGTCAAACGACGCATTCCAAGAGATTCGTTGTTTCCTTAACAGAAACATGTGCGTCAATAAATAGGAGTCCTAGGTTTCACATCATAGGATTGGTAACACAATCAATAAACGGCAATCTACTAACCATCACATCAATTCACACAATCAATCACAAAACCCTACAGCCGTAACATCAATACATCATAAACCTCAACAAGTTCGAAGCAATCATTGTTTCTAGCATTCATTATTTATTCATATGTAATCATTAACAAGTTTTAATGAAATACTTTTGAATCGAATCTTGTTTGTTTATTTATTGTGTTGATATCATTGAGTTCTTTATCGTTAATATTCATTGTCGTTGATTTTTAACAATTAATCAATTAAACAACGATTAATGGACATTCCGCAATCATTAACTCGATTCAAATCTAACAATGATAATTCCTGATTGCGATCCTTGGATTCACTGGTGGTATCAGAGCCAAGTGCTCATTGATTTAGATCGATTGATCTATCGGTGTTAGAATTGTTTAATTGTTTGCTTATTACATTAGTTTTATCAATTCTTCTGATTAGATCTATTGTGTTTGAGCAAAAATATTTTTTTGTGTGAATTAATTTTAAAAACAATAAAACGGTGATCTGTCTTTCATCGAGTATTGTTTCATTTCTTGATTAACATAGATCTATTTTCATATTAATTGAATCATAGATCTGTGTTATTGATTGATATTCATCTCTTGTTCAAATTAATTGAAAAAACACATTAACAAAAAATCCTATATTTGATGCTCAATTATCATTAAAAGGATTGACTGATTGGTGACATCAATCACTTAATTACTCATTATTTAAATTCCATCATCAATTAGTTCATTACTCAAAAGAAACTCTGTTTTAGTTGAATTCTAATATTTTAAATCCTGGAAGATCAAGTTCAGGAATCATGTGAATTACACTGATTCTGACTTATGGGTATCAATAACTAAAGGTCCTTAAATTCCACCCACTCTTGGACAGGATTACAGTGGCAACAACCAACCCATAAGTACAAAAGATCTTTCACCTGATGATGTTAAAAAGTTAAAGTTGATATTAGAGCATACAGTCTGCTTAGCATGGCTTTACCTGGAGAAATATTAATCAGGTGTGAGAATTATAAAATAGCAAATACCTTGTGGAAGATACTTCATACACTCTGTGAATGGAGTGATGAAATCAGAATCATTAGAAAGGACACACTTTGCTCATAATGTGTAACATTTCATCATATTGAGGCTGAATTAATTCGTCAACAACTCCATTGGTTTATGCAATTAGTAACCGAGATGAACATCATGGAGTTAAAGTAGGAATTAAACAAAAAGATGTTCCATACTTTGCCTGAAAGTTCGAAGCAAACCATGTCCATGTTCAAGAACACCATTGATCTCAAAGCAACTGGTTTAGATACATTGGTAGCTAAAGTTAAAGCTCTTGAAATGGATGAAAAGTCAAGAAACAAGAGTGTGAGAACACAAGTCATACCTTATCATTTTAAAGAAACTAAAAGTGCTGGAAGTGGTTTTATTTCTAACAATGATAGTGACAACTCTTGTACTTTGAGTGAAGATGATGAAGAAGTGAGTTTTTATGCTTCAAAGCCTTCTATAAAATCTTCTTAAAGTAAATCAGGAAAAGAAAAGAGAAGACCTGATGAGAGAAAAGATACATCTATATCATTACCAAAGTCTTCATCTAACAACAACCAATCTGAAACCATTACTGTGATTCTAGACTCTAAAGAACAAAAAAACAGCCTTTGCAGCTTGCAGTTCAAGCTTTCAAGCTTACCAGGGAAGCACTTTAACACCTACCAACATTTTTCAACAAGATTTGGAAGAACTACATCAAGATGTGGTAGAAGAGATGGATCTTCAATGGCAAATGGCTATGATTGCTTATAGAGCTAAGTAGTACCAAAGAAGAAACAAATTTTTGGCTGCAGCAAGTAAAACATCAAAGATTGGTGTTGATAAGTCAAAAGTAAGATGTTTGAAATGCAATCTCTATGGGCACTTCTCAAGAGAATATAATCAACAATCAACTTCTGACAAGAGAGAACATCAGCAACATCAGTCTTATCAGCAGCAATCTCATCAACCAACAACATCTCAAAGATCTTTCAGACAACCACAGCTGACCAACTCATCCCCACTAGCCACAAATGCATCAGTAGGACCAAGTAACTCTAAAGCAACTGGGCTGATCATTCTTCAAGATGGAACCGGTGACTAGAGCATGTATGAAAAGGAAGTCTTGGAAGAGAATCAAGCTTTAATGGCCCACATGGAGAACAAAGCTACACCAATGGCTAGAGAGGTAACAGATAGATTGTTTTCATCAGTATGAGTTCAGGAAGTTGAAGGATATAGAGTCCATGCTCAACAACTGGCTGATAAAGTAAAAGAAGAAATGTTTTTGAATGAATCTCGTGTAAGAAAACATAAATTATATCAAATCAAAATTAACTCTTTACAGAAAGATTTAGATAAACTTGTTTCAGAAAACTATAGTTTAAAAGCCCAAGTTGAGCATCTGACCACTTCCTTAACAAAATCCATGGCTGATCATGCATCAACTGAAGTGAAACTTCAGAAGTTTCAACTTTCATTTCAGGAATATGAGAAATTATTAAATTGTCATATTGTATCAAAGAACATGTATGGGTTAGGATATAATGCTGTTGCATCCCCTCTGAATGATTACTATACATCTTTACCTGAAACAATGACAAGTAGCTTATCAAAACATTTTATGCCATGCACCAAGTTTGAATCAAGATGTAATGAACAAGTTAATAACAATGAATCTGAGGTAAGTGAAACTGAGTCTTCTGAATCAGATAAAGTCAAACAAAATGACTCAGAATTTGACTTTGATGAATGTGATGATTTGGATGATTCTGATGAACAAGATGATGGATGTAAGGATGAATTTAATATTGGTAAGAATGTGTCATTTGACCCAATCATTCCCAAAGTCCTTGAAGAAACCAAGCTACCATATCCTTCTAAGCAAAGAAACATGTTGAAGACTATTTGTAAGAGAATAGCTCAGTTAAATAAAGGTCTTCAAGAACTTCATTAGAAACAAAAACCTTTAACTAGAGAGATTAAGAATTGTACATCTACTGAGGAAGTACAAATCCTTCGTAGAAAAAGGAAAGAAGACACTATCAGCATAACTTCGAAAGAAGAAGCATTCTTCAGTAGAAGATCTACGGAAATCCAAATCTACTGATGATAGGATCAAATGTACCAATTTGTGATGATGTATGAACACAATTCAATGAAATACAAACAAAGTAATTAAATCAAGCAAGATATCAACAAAATTCATGGTTTCATTAATATCAAGCAAAGACAATTACAAAGTATGTAAGCAGGTTCGTATTCAACTAGTTACCTACTACCTGTAAGTCTAAGCTATTTATAATGAAACAAAAAAGGAAGTAACTAATTACAAACTAGTCCATATACTATTACAAAGTATTAAAAAGACAACTAAAGACAACATGTTAAACTTTCTAGAGCACTAACAATACTCCCCCTAAGATTTACATGGTCTTCGGTCTTCAAAATCTTCAATCTTGTCTTCTTTTTCTTTTCTTCATCACTCAAAAAAATCTTCTGGTTCTTCCTTTATCTTGAACATTGGCTTCTGTTTGTACATCTCTAGTTCTTTCAAAGCATTTGAAATAGCAGACTTGAATTTGCTAGCAAGAATGCCTTGTTCTGGTTTTGCTTCATTTGTCTTAATCTCCATCTTGTTCATTCTTTCCAATGTATCTTTTGAAAGACATGAGATATCAATATTAGCATATAACTCAATAGGATTTTGACTTTCCTTTGAGTATACTTCTAGTACTCCTTTCCTTGAAATTCTCATGAATTCAATGTCTTTTATATATTTCTTTACAATGTTAGCATAAGCAAGAGCTTTTCTCAAAGATATTCTTTCCATAGTAGCATTCATCACATTGATAATAGAAATGAAATATTTCTTGTCTTGCTCTGCTGTCTCTGGAAATACTTTTTCAAACTTTTGTACAGACAAAAATTATATATAGCTAGGATGTAATAGCTTCAGTTCAAAAACTCCAAATAAAGTAATCATATCCTCATCCCATCGTTCGAGATTTCGGACCAACTTAAGCTCAAAAGTCTCAGTGTTATAAAACCATCTGAGAATTGGCTTTGAGTTTTGATTACCATCAATCACTTTCAGACCAAGAGTTGTGACCTTTTCAAAATACTTGTCACAAAATTCAATCATTGTATGTTCCTCCTCAGACTGTAATCCTTTGAGCTTTTTTATTCTTCTTCAAAGTAACAAAGTACTCTTTATCCTCTTGATCACATCTTGTTTTAAGAAAATTACTTGATCTATCCAATCCTCTTCTTAATAATTCTACCATCATCTTGCCACATTTAGAATCAGAAGGATTGATCAGAGGTAATCTATTCAGCTCTTTCAGATCTTGCACTGGAAGTTTTATGATGCTAGAGTAAAAGTGATATACATCACACACTGCATTTACCCTCTTTATCAAAAATGCATCAAATACTTCATCATACTTCCATGCTATAATTTTTACTTGGTTTGTAAAATCAGGAGCAATCATAGCATTCAACAATTCAGCAACTGATTGTCCTCTTTGTAGTACATTTCTTACCAAGTCTCTAGTTGATCTTGAATTATCGAAGATTTGCCTTTGTTCAGATGAGGCTTTGTATGCTTGTCTTTCAGGATCAGCAAACATTTCAATCAACTCTTTTCTGTGATCATGTGCATCTGTCTTTCTTGCCATTTGTTTTATCTCCTGTGGCTTTAACATTCTTGATCTTTTTGTAATTTCAAGATATTGAGGATTATCTGTATCAAGTATAATCATCTTCTTCGATTGTTTCTCTGTTTCTTGAAAACTTCTTACAAGATTCCTCAATGATACAGGTTGTAATCTCTTCAGTTTCCTCCACGGATAATTCCTAGCTTGCAACCATGATCTTAAAGCTGGAATACTCATATCATCTGGATCAGGATGGTGCAACTCAGAGCTTGATAGTTCTTCTACATTAATACTCTCTTTTGCTCTAGTCCATTCACCATGCTCAATAACAATCTCATTTGGATCAACTGGTGCAACTGACTCTGCAGAAATGCATTTCTCATATTCATCATTAATTTGAGAAACTGTCAATCCATCCAAAATACTCGATTGTATTTCATCTTCACAAGATAGTTATATCTATCTTCAAATGTGACTTCCGGTAAATTTCCGTTACCAAACTCCGTTAGTTCCGTTAAGTCTTGCATACACGTGTCGTAAGCACACACTAGTTGTCGTTTAACGTTGGTGACCTAATAATAATTAATAATGTTAAATTAATGATTATGGTATTATGTTTATGTGTTTGCATGTTTTAAATGTTAATTAGGAAATTTATCGCGTAATGTGGAAACGTGCCTATTTATTCGTATGTGTTGTGTTTTTATAAAGATAAAATATATAATGATTATCATTAGTTTATATCTTTATATTATTAAGTTAAAAACACTTTACAAAGAGTTTAAAGTCTAGTTTTTATAAAATACCAAAACACAAGGGTTTAAATGGTAATTATGCAAATTAAATTAAATAAAACAACCCAAACCCTAGCCCCCACCCCCATTCGGCCGCAAACACCCCTCACACACCCTCCCATTGCGAATTCGACCAAGAAAAAGCATCAAAGCCTCGGATTTGTTCGATTTCAAGGATTACTACACGTTGGAATCATCAATTACAAGTTAACACACGTTTAAAGGTTAGATTTTACAAGTTATTTGTGAGTCTTTTTATTAGGGCCGAACCCTAATTCGCGAATGATTGTTCATGGGGTTGAAATTGATGTTGTTTGATGATGTTAGTATGTTAGTTGGATTGTATACATGTTGTTTAACGTTGATTATGCATGAATGATGCGTTTTTAATGGATTGATCATGAACTTTGATTCTAGACAAACCCTAATTCAAAAATGATAAGATTATGTATGATTGATGACTGTTTGATGAATGTATGATGATTAGTAGGTTGTATGAATGCTAGGATGCATTGATCTTGCAAGAAATTGATGAATTGAAGTTGGTGTTCATAGGTTACTAATAATAGTAACTTTATTTCAATGACATGATGATCTAATGATGAATTGATGTGTTCATGATGATAATTAGATGCTAGATTGTTGATATGAATGCTAGAAATCTTGGAATGGATGTTGTTGTTCATATCTTGCCAAAAGTGGAAACTTTTGTTCATGATGATTAATGGATTATGATGATTAGGCATTGTTGATCATGTCTAGATGTTGTTATGAGCTTGAGATGGTATAATTGTGATGAATTCATGAATACATTGAGTGTTTGATAGATGTTGGAATGTATTTTCCCAAAAGGGAAACTTTATTTGCACAATGTTTGAAAGATGATAGTTTGAACATGTTTGGGATATTAGGAGCATGTTAGTATGTTCATGGATGAATTCTAATGTGGTAGAACATGTTAATTTAGTTGTATGGGATGCTTGGATAATCATGGGTGATATTTGGACTTTGATGATCATGTATGATATTGATGTTGGTTAGTAGTTAAGACATCATGTTAGGGACTGGAAATTGATTGTTGTGATGTATGTTGAATGCAATGAACATGGTTAATGAATGTGAATGTGATCATCATACACGCATGCGAATCTGAGGCCCCTACTTAGTAGGATTGGCAGGGTTTAGGATGTGAAGTCGTGAGTGGCTTCACATGGCATAAGGTGCGTGATTTGATCTTTGCGTGGCATGTTAGTTATGTTATAACTAGTGGACATGTTAATGTTCTAGATTCGCATGACTTGTATGATACTTGGTGGTATGATGATCTAAGTGATACACCTGGATAATGTAGCATACATATGATCCATTTGAATGTTAACCATGTATGATATATGTGTATGATTGCTTAAATGGTTTACAACACATAAAGTCACCAACGTGTCGACTGAGTCAAACGTATTTATTTTCTGAAACCTTGAGTCTTTGGTTGTAGTGTGCTTAGGGTTTCACATGTTCTTTGTTTGCACATACTCATATACTTATATGATCTAGGTAACCTCTGAAGGTTGTCTGTCCACTCTGTTTGTCAAGTAAAACTCTAAGTATCTATTACGCATATCAGGTGAGTTCATGCCCCACTATTTACTTAATCTCTTTTGGGGGAGATAGCATACTGGTAAACTACACATGCTTTATATATTCAAGTTGTGCATAATATTAATATAGTGCTGATATCCAGGAAAAGTCCTCACACTTTCGAATTGTTAATATTGAATAGCGGGGAAATTTGGGTAGTACTACTGGGTCTGACGAGCCCCACCTGTGTGACTCGAGGTCAACCGGGTGCAATTTGTCCTATTGAACATTGTCACGACCTGTTAAGTCGTGACAGGAGGCCACAACGTAACACAGTCAGCTCCAATTGCGAAATCACTATGAATTAATATTTATTGTTAATGGACTAGCTATCTTTTATAATGCACTACTTTTATATCTCTACTATGAAACTGCTTATGTTTGAATATCACTCTTGAACTCACCAACCATTGTGTTGACAGTTTAGTATGCTATTTTCAAGTCTTTAACTTGCTTGCCTTTAGGAGCACTACACGGATTCACCTTGCATTCTAAGATTTGGTCTTCAAGACAACTTTATTGTTTTTAATGGTTAATGTTTACTCATTTGGGTTGGCGCATGTTTTGCCATAGTATGCATTTATATTCTTTGGGTTGTTTTACAAAACACTTCCGCACAGTTTCAAGTTTAAACTTTGGTTGATTTTATTTTAATTGTGGCATATAGAGTCGTTCTGAGTAACTATTGACTGTGATCCTGGTTTGTTCACACGCCTCGCGGTAAAACTCCGCACGTAGATTTTGAGGGTGTGACAGATTGGTATCAGAGCCATTGGTAATAGGGAACTAGGTTGCATACACACTAGACTATAATCGCACACAGTTAGTTAGTTACCTGTGCCTTATTTTTATCTACTGTATACTCATTGGCATACACGTCACACTGTCTGCAGCATGGCATCGTCATCGAGAGCTCCGGGTAAGCGACCTGCATCACCTGCACGATCTGAGTCCCCACCTCCCGTACCTGTACCCGACAATGGACTCGACTGGCCCCGTCTAGCTTATCCTCGAGGGGAGATTGATTGGGATCAACGTTTTGCATTGATGAAGCGTGACCCCCCCACGAGACTGGAGTTTCTACCCCAAGTTTGTTAATCACATAATGTATAGGGAACGCGTACCTGACCCGAGACCCAGGACTAGGAGCAACGCTGATCAACCAATGCCTTCACTCCCGCGGACGGTGCAGTCCAATGAGCAACTGATTGCTGCACTAGTGGCAGCACTAGATACTGAGCAGCAACGAGTCAGGCGACTCACGAGTGATGTTTGTACACTGCAGCACGAGGTGTACAAACTACGACATCAAGTGGATGAACTTGAGGAGTACCACGGGAAGACCCTAAACGGGTGTTACCACATGGAAGATGGGATTATAGCACGTAGAGGACGCATGGCTGCTCTTGAACAAAGGGATGCAGTAGCTGATAACAGAATTGCTACGTTGGAAGCCCAGTTGGCAGCGCTTCAGATTGCAATTAGCTCCTGCTCCTGAAGAGGACCTTGGGGATAGGATCCCGAGGAGGAGGAACCGGTGGAGACGGAAGATGACAGCGATGGGTCGGATATAGTCGATTGATTTCCTTTATATATGACTTGGACTATGTAGTTTTTTCTCTCTTTTGGAAACCTATGTGGGAAGGGTTGTTTCCCCACCCTAAGGACAAACTTAAATTATGACATTGGTGGATACATTGTGACTTATTTACAATTTATTTATCTTGGTTATCATTTTTGTTATGAATGTTGTGGTTCTGATGATTTATTGATTCCTTATTGTTTACTGTACTTCAATGAGACAAATGTGTTTGATGTTACTCATTATTGTATTTGTGAATGTAAAGTGAAAAATGGACGCCCGTTGACGTGGACGTGGATGTGGGCGTGGGCGCGGATGTGGACGTGGCGCCGGAGACCATGGCGGTGGTGCTGTAAACTTGACCCCTGTTGAAATAGCTGCCCTGATTCAGGCAGCGGTGGCTGCTACCCAGGCGGGACAGCCAGCAGGTAAACAATGATTGAAAGTTAAACCAAATATCCTGAGTAACCGCATAGGCTGTCTGATCAATATTTGTTGTGTTAAAGCAGGACCACTGGCGTGTACTTCTAAGTCCTTTATGGACTGTAAGCCACACACCTACAGCGGTACTGAAGGTGTTGTAGTACTGGTACGATGGTTTGAGAAGACGGAGTCCGTTTTCTCCAAATGCAACTGCCCACCTGCTGATCAGGTGAAATATGCCACATGGACCCTGGAAGGTGCCGCTCTATCCTTGTGGAATGCGCAAGTCTAGATGCTAGGACAAGCGATGGCAAATGGACTTCCATGGGATGAATTCAAAGCAATGATGACTGAGGAGTATTGTCCTCGCAATGAAGTGCAGAAGCTAGAGATGGAGTTCTTGCAACTGAAGATGCAGGGCTCGGAAATCGAGGCCTACACCAGTAGAACCCATGAACTAGCAACCCTATGCCCGGGAATGGTTAATGAAGTGCATAAGAGGGTTGAGCATTACATACGGGGATTAGTACCCGAAATTCAAAGTATGGTGACTGCTTCCAACCCAATCACAATTCAGCAAGCCATCCAGTTAGCTCATAAGCTAACTGACCAAGGAGTGGAGCAAGGACGCTACCCAAGCAGGGTGCTGTGGCGAGCGTGCCCGACAACAAGAGAAAGTGCGATAGTGCCAACAACACCAAATCATCATCATCTTCTAGCGGTCAACCCCAACCTCAACAGCAACAACAACCAGTTCAGCAACAACAGAGGTTCGATAATAATCGTAACTTCAACCAAACGGCTGTAAATAATCAAGGACCCAGTGGTTATGGTGGTAGACATCCGAAGTGCACTCGGTGTAATTACCATCATGTGGGAAGGTGTGATAACTTCAAGTGTCAACGTTGTGGTAAGATTGGACATGCTGCAAAGGATTTTCGTGGTGAACTGTTAAGGAGGCCACAACAACCTCAGGAAACTCCCAAAGGTTGCTTTGAATATGGGAAATAAGGGCATTACAGGAGAAACTTCCCACAACTAAGGAGAAATGGTAATGGCAACAACGGCAATGGTCACAACAACAACAACAATGGTAATAACAACAACGGTGGCAATGGTAATGGTAATGGCGGCAACAAAGATGGAGCCAAAGGGAGAGCCTTCGTCATTGTCTTAGGTGAGGCTCTAAATGATCCCACAACTGTTACTGGTAGGTTCTCTGTTAATGGTTGTTTTGCTACGGTACTATTCGATACTGGAGCTGATAGGAGTTTCGTGTCCTTAAAGTTCTGTAGTCTTTTAAGTGATATACCCTCTGCTTTATAATCTAAATACACCGTAGAATTAGCCGACGGTAAACAGATCCATGTAACGCATACCCTTAAAGATTGTAAGATAGAACTTGCTGGTCATACTTTGGCTATAGATCTTATGCCTGTTACGCTGGGGAGTTTTGATGTTGTGATAGGCATGGATTGGCTCTCTAACAAGCAAGCGGAAGTTATATGTCATGAAAAGGTCGTACGAATTCCTGTTGGTGACAAAATCCTTACAGTCAGAGGTGATAGGAGTGGTGATGTGATGGGCATCATATCATACATGAAAGCCCAAAAGTTATTACAAAAGGGTCGTGTGGCTATTCTAGCACTCATAACCGATAAGCAAGCGAAAGAAAGGAGAATGGAGGATATTCCCAGAGTGCGCGACTTTCCAGAGGTGTTTCCAGAGGATCTTCCTGGATTACCACCTCACCGCCAAGTGGAATTCCAAATCGAGTTGACTCCCGGCGCTGCCCCGATTGTTCTCTATTCAATGGACCAATAATCTGAGAAATTGGATGATTCTTGTGAATACGAGATGTTGGTATCTCATCACATTGAACATTAACATCCAGATTTGTTTGGTTCAAGTTGGAAAGCTCATGTAACTAAGTAGAAGAATGTGGATTAAAGTTTGGAAGTTAAGTCGGTGAGTTAATAAATTAATCAAAGTTACCAGTATCAACTAAATCACCAGAGATGGATGATGTTCCAGACTCAGGTAGCACAAACTCATTACCATCATTAGGAAAATGTTGTGATCCTTCCTGATCAAATGAAACTGAATGATCTGAAACTGTATTATCATGATTATTGTCATCAAATTGTATTGTTGAGTCCTTGACAAATGATAAAAATGGGTAGTCTGAGCTAGAAAGATCTAAGATCTCCTCTAGAGTTCTTCTTACCTGTAGAAAAGACAATTTGGTTGATTAAATAAGTTAGATTGAAGAGAGTTTGATAATGAATCTAAATCGAATAACCATGCAGGACCATTTGAAACTGATGGAAAAGAATTTTTCAGAAATTTAACGTTGAATGTTTCAAGAATTATATTTGTCCTAGAGTTGTACACTTGATAGGCTTTTGAAACAGATGAGTATCCAACGAAAAATCCATTATCAGATTTTGCATCAAATTTTCCTAATTGATCATTTGAATTAAGAATCATAACAGGACAACCAAATGATTTTAAAAAGTTTATGTTCGATTTCATGCCAAACATTAACTCATATAGAGTTTTCATTTTATCTTTCACAATTAAGATTCTGTTCTGAACGAAACACGAAGTTGATATAGCTTCATCCCAAAAAGTAATAGGAATTTTTGCATCAGCTAACATAGAACGAGCAGCTTCAATTAGTGTTCTATTCTTCCTTTTAGCAACTCCATTTTGTTGAGGAGTTCTGGGAGCACTGAACTGATGAGCTATCACTTTCTGTGCACAAAACACTTCAATGTTAGCATTTTTGAATTCCATTCCATTATTACTTCTAATTATTTTCACTTTATTTTCTAATTGATTTTCAACTTTAATGATAAATTCTTTTAGTAAATCAGCCGTTTCAGATTTGGCATATATAAAGAAAATACATGAAAATCTTGTATAGTCATCAATGATAACTAAACAATATGATTTTCGTCCAATACTCTTGACATTTATTGGTCCAAAAAGGTTCATATGTAACATTTGAAGAGGTTTGGATGTTGAGTTTATGAGCTTGGACTTATAAGACGCTCTGTGTTGCTTTCCCTTCAAACATGCTGAGCAGTGATCAGTTGTTGCAAACTTCTTAGATGGAAGTCCAATGACATGATTTCCTGCTACGAGCTTGTTCATATTCTTGAAATTTGAATGTCCGAGACGTCTATGCCAAAGCTGGCTTTCATCATTAGATGCCTTAGCAATTAGGCATGTTGTTTCAGTTGAAGGATCAACTTGAGACATATCCAACTTGTATACATCTCTATCTCTTTCAGCTATAACAATCACCCAATCTTTGCTTATCATAAAACCTGGCTTCACAACATAACAGAATGAATCACCAAATAGAACAGAGTATGATTTATCACATATTTGAGATACGCTTAAAAGATTAAAGTTCAACCGTGAACAAAAGTTGACTTTATCAAAGCTTATTATCCCATTTGATACTGTTCCTTCTCCGGTTATTTTTCCTCCAGCATCACCGCCAAAGGCGACGTGTGTTCCATCTTTTAACTTAAAATCTTCTAACAAGGCAGATTGCCTGTCATATGCCGGCTACACCCACTATCCACATGCCATGTATTGAGTGGTCTTTTTGGGCGTACCTACACAACAAGAAAATTAAGTTGAGATATCTATCCAAGCTGAGATGGTCTTGGGTTTTCCAAATTTATCAACAATTGTAAATTGTTTGTAATGAAGATTATTCAAATCAGGTTTATTCTTGATAAATTTACCAATTTTATTTTGGAAATTGTTTTGAAAATTGTTTGATTTATTTTTGAGAACATTCATATCATTTGATTGATCAACTTTTGAAATGTATTGATGACTAACGTTTTTATTAGTCATCCTTACAGATCTTGGTATGAACTGTTCTTGCATATTTTTTTTAGATCTCACATAATTGTTTTTTTGAAATGATCTCAAACCTAAAGAAGGTTGATTAGTGAATTTTTGAAATTCATCAGTTTGATTTCTCAAATATTGAGGATTAACATAACCTTTGCTCATGTTTGAATTTGCAAATCCTCTAGTAAGAGATCTATTTCTAAAGTAACAAATTGAAGTATTGTGAGTCTTTTTATCATAATAAGTACAATATTTGTTAAAATAACAATCTGCTGTTGAATGGTTTCTCATGTCACATATGTGACAGTACTTGTTGAAATAGCACTCAGCAGTATTGTGATTGTTCATGTCACAAATTTCACAGTACTTTTGTGGAGTTAAAAACAACTTTTTGTTAACTTTTGACATTGACACAATGTTTGATTCTGGTGTCAAATAGTTAATCTTTTGTCTTTTATTTTTCATAGTTTGATTTTGTGCCAAATTATTTTGCATTTGTTTAACATGAACTTCCTTCTTGAATGCATAAGGAACAAATCTTTTTGCTACAGCGAAAGTCTTAGAATCTGAACTTGATTTCAGATCAGAGTGAGATTTGTTCATAATATTTACTTTGTTGTTTTGAAGAGAATTCATATTTAACAAACCAGCTGACACAAATATTATTGGTTTAAGTTTTGTTGCTTGATTTGTTGATTTGATCAAATTTTCTAAACTTTTGTTTTGTTCAGATGTTGTTTTTGATGATTTCTTTCTTCTTCTTTTATTCTTTGATTTAGAAGAACTTGGTTTACTTTCAGATTGAACATCGTCAGAGGAAGATTCCTTTTCAGATTGAACTTGTTTCAGATTAATAGTGTTTGAATCTTCTGATGTTCCTACCTGTTGTTTATCTTTTTCTTTGCTTTGATATTTCACTTCTTCTAATACAACATGAATTTGATCAGAAGTGGTTTGTTTTGTTTGTTTTGGTTCATAAGATTTTATCTTGATTGGATGACCATTTTTAATCTTTTCTTAATCATTTTCAACAACACACTTGTATATTTTCCTTTTCTTCTCCTGAATTCTTGTTTTTGATCTGAAAAGCTTTAAGTTTAGCTTTATTCTCAATAGAATAATCATGTGTATTGAAATTCTCTGGTAGAGTGTTTGTAATAGATTCAAGCATAGGTTCATGAGTGAAACCTAACCCTGCTTTTTGTTTATCTTTTCTTTCACTTACAAGTTTTTCTACAATCATTTTTGAAATTTTTACTTTAGCCAGATCCATTTGAGTAGCAGCATGTGCTATCTTCTCCTGTTCAAGATTTTTGGTCATCTCTTATAATTGTTTAGAAACAATTTCTAAATCTTTTATAGTTTTGTTCCATGAAGTTTGAAGAGAAATAATCTTTTGATCTGCTGGTTTATGATCAGATTTTAGTTTGCTATGCGTAGACTCTTCTTGTTATAGCTTCTCACAGATTTTGAATGAGTAGTTTCTATAGTATTCAACATGTTCATAGCATGATTTAGTGCAGAGTTTTTCTCTCACTTCAGATAGGATTTCACGGAATTTTGGAGATATGGTTTCAGATTTTGAAGATGAAGTGTCAACCTTAGGTTGATCAGATTGTGCCATTAGAGCTACTTCATCTGTATCCTCCTTAGGATCAGATTTGTCATTCCAATCATAGTCATCTTCTTTATTCTCACTTTTCACCTTTGGATCATTGTTTTTTGACCAATCTTCTCCTTGAATTTCTGCGACAAGAGATAAACTTGATGTTAAATCATTAGTAAACTGATCTGCATATGCACTCCAATCATAACCATCTTTAATGCTGACTACTATAGCTTTCTTGGTTTCATCAGATGATTTTGTTTCTTCTTTAAGCTCAGGCATAGGAAGACTTTGATAAGGCTTTTGAAAAGTCTTCTGAGCTGGTTGAAACCTTTGATTGCTAGAACTTGATTGAGCACTTCCTCCATTATTCCTTGGAGCTTTGCATTCTCTGGAGAAGTGTCCATAACTATTAAAGTTAAAACATCTAGATTTTGACTTGTCAAACCCAACAGTCTTGTTAGCACTTGGCTTGTACTTCCTGTTGACATATGAATGTTTTTGTGTCCTGTAAGCTATCATCACCATCTGCCAGTTTAAGTCCATCTCTTTAACATCTTCAGGATCCATCTCAAACAAATCCTGCAATACAAATTCTAATTGAGTTAAATGGCTACCTTGATATGCTTGAAAACTAGCCATAAATGCAGTGAATGCAGTTTTAGACTCTTCATCCTCTAATATGATGTTTATCACATCTTTAACTTTGCTAGATTTAGCAGAGTTAGATGAAGAAGTCTCTGTTTGAACATTAGATGTTTGAGAATGAGACTGAGTTGTATAAGCAGGAGCACTGGTAAATGATGAGTCAGTGAAAAATCCTGCTCCAACAAACAAATCTCCCTCTTCTTCTGTACTTTTCTCACTCTTTGCCATGAATGCATTCTCAATAGTGGTTGCAGGAGAAGCAACAAACTGATACTGAGACATTGATGCTGCTCTATCATTGTTCCTTGAGCTTTCATCAATCTCTACTTACTCTATCTTTGCATTGAGTAGATCTAGATCCATAGGGAACTTCTCAATATGCTTTAGTAAGGTTACTGTTTTTTTCCATGATGAGGGTAAAGCATTGAGTAGTCTAAGATTTAGATCTTCAAGATCAGGCTTAATACCAGCTGTTGACATCTCAGTTGTAAGTTGAACAAATCTGTTCATCATCTGATTTATGGTTTCTCCAGACAAATGTTGAAACAATTCTAATTGTCTTTTCAACTTTTGTTTCTTTAGATTTTGAATCTCCTTGCCTCCTTCACAAATGATCTTTAGATTTTGAATCTCCTTGCCTCCTTCACAAAGGTAATCCTCTACACATCAAGGAATATGCTTTGATATAATTCTTTACTCTTTTCAAATCATCTCCTTGAGTCAGTAGAAGATCTACGGAAGGAAAAAACAACAACCAATAAGAAATCAATCCAACAAGTGGTGAATCCTAAGCGACAGTCTTCAGGAGATGCTAAACAAGAATCCTTTCACATCAAGTCAGGAAAGGGAAAGAATGCATCAACTGCAAAGTTTGAAAAAGAATTGAAGACACAAAGAGATCAAAAGAAGAAAGTGGTTGACTCTAAAAAAGAATCAAAGGAAATGTATTGCAAATGGTGTGATATGAAAAATCACAACACTGAAGACTGCTACTTCAGCAGTTATTGCTCTATTTGCAACATGAACAATCACATGACTTCTGACTGCTACTTCAACAAACATTGTGTAATTTGTAACAAATATAAAATTCCACACAGGAATGTTATTTCAACAAGAAAAACAAGACAAATAGCACAAAGAAGCAACAATCTGAGAAGGATGAATCAGACTCTCAATCCAGTAAAAGTGAAGAAGATTCAAAAGCAAAGAAGAAGCAGCAAAAGCATCAGTTGCTAAATCAAAAGAAAAAAATATTTGCTGATGATAAACCTCTAAAGAAAGAGAAACCAACTCAAACCACCGCACAAGAAGGTGGATCTGACAGATTAACAGGAAAATGATGATAAATTCTTTGATTATTTTGAAAAAGGTACACATATACCTCAGTGAAAATCAAAGGATGGTGAAACTTTCAATCATCATGGTTCATC
Organism: Flaveria ramosissima; assembly: GCA_025215565.1. Classification (NCBI taxonomy): domain Eukaryota; kingdom Viridiplantae; phylum Streptophyta; class Magnoliopsida; order Asterales; family Asteraceae; genus Flaveria; species Flaveria ramosissima. The sequence goes on from CM046035.1 coordinate 30,913,157, forward strand.
ATCAAAATCAAAGCAGCAGATAAGAAAAGAAGTGGTGAATGAAGAAGGGATGAAGAGTCTTCAACAGAATCATCCTCACCTTAACAAATATATAATGAATCAATTGAGTCTTAAATTAATACTGAAACATCAAGACTCATTCATCAGGAAGTTATAATTTTAAACACTGTTGGAAAACCGAATATCACTAAGACTTGGGTTCCTGATCCTAATTGATTTCTTTTTGTGTGCATGAACAATCATGGAGAGCTGATAACAAGTGGTATGTTGACAGTGGTTGTTCAAGACATATGACAGGAAACTGTTCTCTTATGCATGACTTCAAACATAAAACTGCTTCTTATGTGGCATTTGGTGGGGATAAGAAGGGAGGTAAAATTGTTGGTGAAGGAACAGTAACTAATGTTGTGCTCAAATTTGAGAAAGTAAACTATTATGAAAATTTACAATATAATTTAATGAGTGTGTCTTAAATTCGTGATCAAAATTATACCACAATATTTGATAACACTAATTGTTACAATTTTAAGCCAGGTTTTTCAGATCTAGAAGATTGGATCCTTCTTAAAGCATCAAGAAAAGGAAACACATATGTTTTGGATATGAACAATACAACACTCACAAGCAGTGAAACACGCCTGCTATCTAAGTCATCAGAAGATGAATCTCAGTTGTGGCATAGAAGGCTTGTTCACTCCAACATGAAGAACATGAATAAATTAGTGAAAAATGACCTAGTCATTGGATTACCAATAGAAAGAATTTTATTGTTCAAACCATTGTCCTTCATGTTATAAAGGAAAACAACATAGAGTGTCACATAAATCCAAAATTATCAATACAAACACTACACCACTCAAATTGCTACACATGGATCATTTTGGTCCAACCAATGTGATGAGCATTGGGAAAAGACAATATTGTTTGGTGGTTGTGGATGATTTCACTGGATATGGTTCTTTTTCTCAAAACAAAAGAGTGAAACATTTGAAACATTAATGGAGATTGTCACCAAGATCGAAAATCAACTTGATTTAAAAATTAAAATTTCCAGGAGTGTCAATGGGACTGAATTTGTTAATGCTGTATTAGACTCTTTTTGCAGGAATAAAGGCATTGCAAGGTAATTCAGTGCACCAAGAACTCCACAACAAAATAGAGTTGTTGAGAGAAGAAACATAACTCTCATTGAAGTAGCAAGGACAATGCTAGCTGATTCATAATTGCCCATCACCTTTGGGCTGAAGCAGTGAACACAACATGCAATATTCAAAACAGTACATTAATTGTGAAAGAACATAATAAAACACCTTATGAGCTTTTATTTAAAAGAAAACCTTACATAGGATATCTTAGAGGTTTTGTGTGTCATTTATCTATTTTAAACACAAAAGAATAATTGGGAAAGTTTTCAAAAAAAGCCTATGATGGTGTCTTTGTTGGATACTCTTCAACATCTAAATCATATAGGGATAGATTATGATGAAGTTTTTGCACCAGTTGTAAGATATGAAGCCATAAGAGTATTCTTAGCCTATGCCTCATATAAGAAGTTCACTGTTTATCAAATGGATGTCAAGTGTGCTTTCTTATACGGGAAAATTGATGAAGAAGTCTATGTAGCTCAACCTACTGGTTTTGAAGATCCTGATTACCCATATAGGGTATACAAGCTTGACAAAGCTTTGTATGGTCTTCATCAAGCTCCAAGAAAGTGGTGTAAGGATTCCTATAAGTCTGATGTAGCCAAAACATCCAAAGTCTCTCTGAAAGCATGCACTGAAGAACATAAGTAGAAATGCTTCGGAAGGTTTACACCTTGCACTAGAAATATTCTAAGTGTAAAATCTTCCGAAGCCAAGACCAACATCTTCCGAAGCCAAAAGTGAAGTCTTCCAAAGCTTCAAAGACAAAGTCTTCCGAAGCCAAAGAGTGAAGACGAATTTCTTCAGAAGACTTTTAGATACATGCTTTTATCTGATGTACTTTACCATAAAGCTGGACCACCTTTCCGCTACAACTCTGTTCAGTCACCAACTTACATGAGTTGGTGAAAAAGTCCATGCTTTTGGTAATGGTACATTGAGGTCTTGAGTCTGAGCTTTCTACTTTATGTACTTTTATCCTTTTTGTAATATATTAGGATATGAGCTATGGCATGTCATAATCACTAGTCAAAAGGCAATCTGCCTTTTGACTCTACATTTGATTTTGTTGTCTAGTCTTATGTATCCAGTTGGCCTTCAAGGTATGACCGGTTGTAGGATGTAGTATAAAGTATCTCAAGTACTGGTAACTTTCGATCTATGCTTTGTAACATTTGTAAAAGAACTTGAGAAGCAATATACAACATTCTTGAAAACCAAATACTTGTATTGTTAGCTATCTTGTTCTGTCTCATTCTTACTTGTGTTCTTAGCATCTTTCAATTAAGTTACTAGTTCCCTATTTGATAAGTTAAGTGTTTAAAGGAACTCTCCTCATTGTGTTGTTGTGTTGTAATTGCATACCCTTCACCGGTCCTACATTTGGTATCAGAGCATTCCAGGCTCTTGATATAAGATCTCACCATCTTAAGATCCCTCACACACATAAAATACTTAACAACTCAAACGGAATCTATTACCATAGCTGATATGGAAACTGGGACTATGACAAAGTCTCCACTTATCACTCCTGAAGACTTTGATACATGGTGTCAAGGAATGGAAGGATTCATCAAGTCACAAGACTCCGGGATGTGGAACTCTGTTGTTGAAGAACCTTACGTACCAAGCACCACTTCTACTACTGGTGGTGGTATGATTCCAAAGGTTGTGGCTGATTACTCTGAAGAAGACAAGAAAGAGTAGAGATTGATCAGAAATCCATGACAGCCCTTCAAACTGCTCTTCCAAATTCCGTCTATAGTGGCTTCAAGAAGTGCAAAACTGTTAAGCAACTATGGGAAGCACTGAAGCTTATGTATGAGGGGTCCAATGAAGCAAAGGAGAACAAGAAGGATCTCCTGAAGCAGCAGTTTGAAAACTTCACCTTTAAGGTAAGTGAAACCATGACTCAACAATACTTCAGGTATGTTGAGATTGTGGATACTCTAATGGATGTTGGAGTACCTCTTGAGAACAGGGACATTGTAAGGAAGTTTATGTCCTCTCTTCCTAGACAATGGACACATTATTGCGTTGTTATCAAGAGGACTGAGAACCTTAAGACTCTTACTCTCACAGAATTGTATGGTATTCTTAGTGGCTACCAGATGGAGATGAATATGCAAACCTCATCTGGTAACTCCAGCAATCAACTAAGTTCAGCCCTCCATGTGGTTGAAAGGGAAAACATTGAACCACAACATCATCTTATATGCTACCCTAACAACTAACAAAAGGGTCCTTTCATCACCTTCCCAGAGACTCCAAGAGAAAGCTACACTCAAGGAAGTCCTTTCCAAGAGACAAGTTCTTCTCATGCCATTATCTCTGCTATGTAACCACAGTCAACTTTCTCTCACCCTTGAAGATTTGGACTGTATCCATCCAGATGATCTGGAGTACATGGAGATAGTCCAGCAGATTGCTCTTCTCACTCACAGAGCCAAGAAGTTCTACAAGAGGATATGAAGGAAGTTTCCAAGCAATGCAGCTAGTGGAAAGTTTGGACTGGATAAAAGCAAAGTAAAGTCTTACAACTGTAACCAGATGGGACACTTTGCAAGGGAGTGTAAGGCACCAAGGATAAATGGTAGCCAAACACAAGCCAGACCAAACTACAATGAGAAAGCTCCCCAAAATGAAAAGCAAAATCAGCAAGCTGCAGTTGCTGTTAAAGAAGGAGGCTTTGACTAGAGCTTTCAGGTGAAAGATGCATCTCCAAACCAAGCACTCATGGCAGACCACGATGAAGCCAAGGTATTGGAACATCTTTGTACACCTGAATGTATTTCTAAAGTTGATAGACACAAGTCCTATAACATAGAAATAAGATCTGATCTTGAGTCCTTAAATATCTTTAAAGCTGATTTTAAGAGAGCTGAAAATGATTATAAACTAAAGATAGAGGACTTAGAGAAAACCATTTCAACTCTTGAACATGAGCATATAAACTACAGGACTGAGATCAAAGACATCATTACTAAGTTAACTGAATGCCAGGATGAGCTTGTGATCAGCAAAGCCGAGGCAGAAAATTGTGTTCTTCAAGAAAAGACCTTCAAGAACATAATATCCTTATCCTTGCATGCAAAAGTTTGTTATCAAAATAAGCAAGGACTGGGATCTAGTAAGATAGCTCTTCCACACACAATCTTGTCTGTAAGATCTTCTAGGTATGGAACTTGTGAACATGAGCTTCCCCTTATAGACCCTTTGACTGAAGAGGATGAAGAGTAGATGCTGAAGAATGGCTATGAGAAGAGTGAAGAAGAGCATTCTAAGAAGGGTCACCATCCCTCTGAGGAGAGTAAAGCTATTGGGATGACCAAGTCCAAGAGAAAGAACTTGATCAGGAAGGCAAAAAGAAAGTCCAAGAAGGCTCAAGAGATCAAGGCCACCTTCAACTCTGCACAGAAACAAGTCTTCATTTCTGCAGGATTTGAAGTGGTGAAGGCTGAAGACACCAACTTGAACTCCATCAACAAGAGTTCTGGTTCATGTCCAAATCATCCCATCATCAAGAAGAAGGCTGATCAGTTGTGCACCACTGCTGTACAACCTGAACCATCTAGCTCTAAAGGTAGTTCTATCCCCATAAGAATTGCCACAACATCTGCAAAGATGAAGATAGAGAAGGAAATTGTTCAAGTTCAGCCTTAATCACAAAAGAAAACTCCTAGAAGGAAGAAAATGGACTGTGTTATGTGTGGGAGTACCTCTCATCTTGCTAAGGATTGTGTTTACAATCGAAAGAGTACTGTCCACATAACCAAGAAAGAAACTTCTAGTAGTTTGGAAAAGAAGAAGCAAGCTTCGGAAGGAAAATCTTTTTCCTTCGGAAGCTCCAAAATAAAGAAGAAGACAGGTGGAAACTTGCCTTCGGAAGAAAATTTGGTCTCGGAAGAAAGGAATACATTGAAGCACTGAAGCCTGTTGCAGTGAAAGCAAGATCTTCGAAGGTTCAGTCATCAAAACTTCTAAAGTCAACAAAACATCCAAAGTATTATAGGTCAAGTCTAAGCTTTCAAAGGTGGTGTGGAAGACAAAGAAAGACCAAGTGGCTGAAAGTTCTTCATCAACATCAGCAAATGATCCTTCTAGCATGACTATAGGATTAATTACTATTGCATTATTTTCAACTTCTTTTGATGAGCCCAAGACCAATGAGGCTTGGGTTTCCAAATGTAACTAACCATCTCTTTTGTTCAAGAACAGGTCAAGGCAAACAGAAATGTATGGATCATTGACAGTGGCTGGTCCAGGCACATGACAGGCAATAGGTCACTACTCCAAAAGTTTGAAAGAATTGATGGAGGACAAGTTGCTTTTGGAGGAGATGCTGGAGGTTACATTACAGGAAGGGGCAAGGTCATAAATGGTAAGCTCAGCATTGAGAAGGTAAACTTTGTCAAGGAGCTTGGGTACAATCTTCTTAGTGTATGCCAATTTTGTGATCAGAGTCATAACATGCTCTTTACTAAGCATGAGTGCATTTTTCTAAAGACCAGGGTGGTCATTCCTCATGAGCACATTCTGCTCAGAGCCCCCAGGAAAGGGAACATGTACAAGATGGATTTAAAAGAAACATCTCCCTTAGGAGAAGTTTAATGATTTCTATCTAAATAAAATAGTGATGAGTCTTTCCTCTGGCATAAAAGAATGTGCCATGTAAACATTAAAAATATGAATAAATTAATTAAAAATTATTTGGTAACTGGAATACCAAAGAAAGAGTTTACAAGTGATAACCTCTGTGTTGCATTCCTGAAGTTGCAGCAACACAGGGTATATCACAAGCCAAAGGAAAGAAATTCCATCATTAATCCCACAAGATGTGATCAAGGAACTGAATTCATGAATCAAATCCTTGATGCATTTTGTGATGAAAAAGGTATTACAAGACAATATAGTGCTCCCAGGACTCCTCAGCAAAATGGTGTTGCCGAGAGGAGAAATAGGACACTAATTGAAGCTGCAAGAACTATGTTGTCTGACTCTAAGCTGCCCATCACTTTCTGCGCAGAGGCAGTGAACACTACTTGCTATGTGCAATACAAAGTTTTTGTAGTTAAGACACATGGTAAGACGCCTTATGAACTTTGGCACAAGAGAAAACCTTTCATTGGTTTTCTCAGGTCATTTGGATGTCCTTGCACCATCTTGAATACAAAATATCAAATTGCCAAGTTTGCTGAGAAATCAAATGATGGACATTTTATTGGATACTCTTCTCAAGCTAAAACTTATAGAGTATACAATCTCAAAACTAGAGTAGTTAAGGAGTCAGCCAATGTGACTTTCAATGAGCACACTCCCAGTGTGAAAGGTTCTTGTCCGGATTGCCTATTTGATCTTGATTTAGTTACCAACTGTCTTACAAAATCTTGTGAGCATGTTTCAAGGTTCACAGATATACTACCTACAGGTGATCCTGACCCAAGATTTGAGCTAAGAAGACCTTCAAGCTACACATCTTCAGCTCCAGTGGTAACCAATCCTGCAAATGAAGCTTCAACCAGCACATCAATAACAAATCCTACTGATACTTCTAGGGTGCCTTCAAATTCCAGCTTAAAGGCACAAAACTCAGATGGAGTCTCAAATCTTGGAGAAAATAGTGGTGGTGAGACTGATCAGGAATTTCTGGATGCTGATAACCACTCAATTGAAGGCAACATCAATGATGTCACACACTCATTGGATCAAGTTAATCTTGATAAGTGTGCTGATATGGAGGGTGAATCCTCCTTGCAAGATTAGAATTTCTCAAATTTAGATCTGTCTAAGCAACTTGCTGTGATCCCTCAGCTAAGGATCCACAAGTCTCATCCTACCACAAACATCATTGGAGATGTTGATTCAGGGGTGAGAACAAGAGGACAAACCCATGATGAAAATATCTGTCTTCACTCTTGTTTCTTGTCCCAGATAGAGCCAAAGAATATTGACGAGGCTCTAAAGGATGGAAGTTGGGTTGAAGCTATATAAGAGGAGCTACTTCAATTCAAAAGGCAAAAGGTTTGGAACCTATGACCTCTTCCTCAAGGGAAGACTACCATATGAACTAAATAGGTGTTAAGGAATAAGAAGGATGATAGAGGACTTGTCATCAAGAACAAGGCAAGACTAGTTGTTCAAGGGTATACTCAAGAAGAAGGAATTGACTACATAGATGTTTTTGCTCCCGTAGCAAAACTTGAAGCTGTCAAGATATTCTTAGCTTTTGCTGCATCCAAGGACTTCAAGGTCTACCAACTTGATGTCAAGTGTGCTTTTCTCTATGGGGTGATTGATGAAGAGGTGTATGTCAGACAACCACCAGGGTTTGCAGATCCTAATCATCCTGATTATGTCTGCAGGCTTGATAAAGCTCTTTTTGGGCTGCACCAAGCACCAAGGAAGTGGTATGAGACTCTATCTCAGTATCTCTGTCAGCATGGCTACAAAAGGGGTACTATTTATGGAACTCTCTTCATCAAAGGAATAGGAAATGACATAATGCTAGTTCAAGTATATGTATATGACATTATCTTTGGTTCAATTAATACAAAGCTCTACAAAGACTTTGATAAGCTGATGAAGAACAAGTTTGAAATGAGTGCCATGGGGGAACTCAATTTCTTTCTAGGAATTCAAGTGAAGCAAGTTGACAATGGCATCTTCATAAGTCAGTCAAAGTATGTACAAGACATACTTAAAAGGTTCAACATGACTGATTGTAAGGTTGCTAAGACACTCATAGCCAGAAACCACTACCTTAGACCTGATCTTGAAGGGGAGTGTGTTGATGAGCATCTCTACAGGGCAATGATTGGGTCACTTATGTACCTCATAGCTAGCAGGCCTGATATCATGTTTGCTATATGTATTTATGCTAGATATCAAGCCAACCCCAAGATGTCACACCTGATCAGTGTCCAAAGAATTTTAAGATATCTCAAAGGTGCTCTATCACTTGGCCTTTGGTATCCAAAGAATTCTGACTTTAATCTGTATGCTTATACAGATAGTGACTATGTTGGTTGCAACATGACTGCAAAGTCTACATCAAGGGGATGTTAGTTTCTTGGTGGAAGGATAGTATCTTGGCAATGTAAGAAACAATCCTATGTGTATGCATCAACTGCCGAGGCTAAATACATTGTTGCTGCAAGCTGCTGTGCTCAAGTGCTTTGGATTCAAAATCAGATGCTGGACTATGGATTCAACTTCAAGGAGACTCCCATCCATATAGACAACAACATTGCTATCTCAATGACAGAAAATGTTGTGCATCACTCAAGGACAAAGCATATCAATATCAGGTATCATTTGATTAGAGATAACTTTGAAAAGGGATTAATCAAACTAGTCAAATTAACACAAATGAACAATATGCTGATCTGTTCACCAAAGGTTATGATGAACAAAGATTTAAATATCTTGTATCAGCTATTGGGATGATTAACTTTGAATAGCTTTTCTTAAAACTTAATTATATTATTTCTATAACTTGTGTGTCCTAAGTTGTCTATTTAATCACCTTCATAAGCTCTTGTTCTCTTTTAAAGAAAATCTTTTCAAAAGACATTCCTTAGATTTTTGAAAATTTAGATCTCTTTACTTTTCGGAAGATTTAAAATTACCTTCGGAAGAAACTTATGTCTTAGTAAACAAATAACTACTTCAGTAATTTTACCTTCGAAAGAAATCTTTGAAATATCTTCCGAATCTTAAAATCAACTTAAGTACTTTTATGTTTTAAAAGAACAATTTTCTTCTGAAAACAATTTACCTTCGGAAGTTTTCATTCTTTTTAGAATAAAAAACTCTGAGTATTAAATCTCTTCCGAAGCAAAAATCTCAAAAACCTTTGAAATATCTTTCGAAACCAATTTGTCTTCGGAAGCTTTTTCTTCAGAACTTCCGAAGCTAAATAACCTTCGGAAGATTTCTTGACTTCCAAGAAAACTACTTTTGGGCAAAAGTAAACAACTTTTTCAGAGGTGGGACCGACATCCGAATTTCAAAGTTTATCCTCTTTCATTAACTTTGTCTCAAATCCTTTTCACATAAATACCCAACGGTTCCCCCATCTTTCACTATCTTCTTCAATTACACTATTACTGAAACATAAATTCTCCCAAACCGCCTTTTTTCTTCACCTTCCTTCACCTTTAAGCTTCTCAAATTGGCCGATCTAAACCACAGAAACAACCCTGACTTCTCCATACGACTTCACACGCAACACAACCAGGTTGCTCTGTTGAACTCTGAGAAAAATGATACTTTCTCAGAGGTTTGCCATTTTATGGCTCTATCCAACTACTTCACCTCCCTAACCATTGACTCTACTCTCTATGAGGATCATCTGATTGAATTTTTAAAGACCTGCCAAGAGGTCATTATGGATGGGGAGAAGGCACTGACTACCATAGTGCAGGGGATGACAATCTTCATCACTCTGGCCATCATCAACACTCATTTACAGCTGGATGATGAAGAAGGTAAGCTGTTCTTCCCAAAGGAGGCTGTTAATCATTCTTTTGTGCAGATGGGCCACGAGGGAGATTTCTTTGTAAAGACCTTCAGGAAAGGGTCTCATCCCAGTGGAAATACATGCTCCATGTGGTTAGCCACAGCTTGTCAAACATTCATGGAGGGTGGGACCAGATTTCTGAGGATATCTCCTTCATAGTGCATGGAATGGTTCAAGGGGTCAAGTTCATTTACTCTCAGTTTCTTTACACAAATTTGTTTGCTAACTTGGACTCCTTAGAGTAATACATGTTTTCTAGATATGTCAATACATTCTCAACTGTGAACTGGCTCACAGTTGAGGGAAACAGGTGATATTCTTAAATTGGGACAGATGAAGCCCGACATCTTTAAAATCATGAAGAAGCCAACTGTAGGCTTCTGAGGGGTAGAAAAAAGCCCTTGTCCCAAAAATGTTAGAGCTCATTACTCAAGATGACAACCTAGCAACACAAGCTAGTGTTGAACCCACACCTTCTACCTCCCAACCACCAAAAAGACCAAAAATCACCCTCACCTACCAAAGAAAATCCAAACGAACCCATGCTCAAGCTATTGAGCTTGTGTAGGCCCTTATACACTCATCCATACAAGAGGAAGTGGATACTAGAGCTCCCACTTCCCTTGAGGAGCAAACCACTCCCATATCTACAAGAATAAGTGTTGAGGTTCCTCATGCTCAGCCTGATGAGCTCACAAGCTGTCACACCCCCGCTAAAAGCGGAAAGACGGGGATGTAACGAGACGGGATCTTCATAACACATGGTAAGCAATAGAGATGCAATATAATTAATGATGATAAAGCGTGTCATGACGACACCCGTCACAAATGGAGACTTGTGTCATGTTTAGTCAATATTCAAGACAACATAGCCATAAGCATAACATAATAAATGATTCACATAAACAAATGAAGATAACATTGTATTGTAATTCCCACAACCCTGGGACAAGTATCAAAAGAATAATATTGTTTAATCAGACTACAACAATGATTCCAAAATATATGTTTGTCAAATATGTTTAGTCTCAAAAATGCATCCTAGGGTCTCCACTAAGGCAGCACACCTAGATCTTCAATTAGCATTGTCACCTGAAAAGATATGCTCAAAATGGTCAATGAAATTGTTGGTGAGCTCGCATGTTTAAATAGTAAATAGTAAGTTGATGCTGTATAGTAAATGTTGTGGAATACCGTGAATACAGTTATAAGTAAGCATAATCACATGACAATGAGCTTTGCAACCAAACCTAATGATGTACACAAAGATCTTATCAGAATATATTCACCCAAGGGCCCGTTCCTGGCCACTCATTGTACCAACTAGTATACCAACAAACAAGGGTGGGGGTGTCAACCCAGTAGTACTACCAATACATATCCGTCGGTTCCCACACTGGAATTAAATAGTTGCAAAGAAAGTACCACACAGCAAACTCAAGCAGGTATCAGATAAGTACTCACAAAACAGTAACACGTTGATTCCAAGTATGTAAATTGTATGTAAGTTGTACCGCATAGAAAGTGGGTGAGCATACTTTTCCCCCATGTTTGTAAATGATTGAAATGTTGTATAAGCATAAAAAGGGGCCACGAAACTCACTTGTTAGGTAATAAGTATGGATGATCAAAGTTTCCAAATGTTATATGCAATGAACGGTCAAACACCTATTGACAGTTATTGTTAAGCATTAATAATATGTATAAAGTAAATAGTAACGTTCGGTTTGATCGAGTTGTATCAGTTCGGTCGCGTGTAACACACACAAGCAGACATACGCATTAGATCTTATGTAGATCCAAGTACTAGAAATCGTCGCCATTGTTGATGATATTTGTGTAAAAGTTCCATTGTTGTGAGAAAAGTATTTGGTAAATATTAGTAGATTTGACTTGGAATAACATTAGTAAGTTTGATAGTGTTGATTTTAACATTGTCATTTGTTGGAGCTGTAAAAGATAGTCTATATTATCAACACAGTGAAAGTCAACAAAAGTCAACGTCACGGTCAAAGTCAACAAAAGTCAAACCCGACACGTTCGAGGCGAGGAACCGAGACGAGATGTTGAAGATTTAAATGACTAGGAGTTTTATTGTAATAAATATATTTTGTGTGAACAAAATATATTTTATCTTGATTTTAGTCATTTTTACGATGAATATGTAATTTTGTATTAATTAGCCTAAGTCTAGGGGGTTAAGTGCAATTAGTGAATATTAGTCTAGAATATAAATAGGTTAATTGTCATTGGTGTTGGTTAATGGTTGAATGACCAATTGATTGGGGTTTCCACTTTGTACAAATCATATGCAATCAATATAGATCAAAAGGGTTTTATTGTGTATTATCATTGTTTGATCTTACAAATCTTCTTAATATTTGATTCAAGAGTTTATCCTGGAGTTACAATTTTGTATCAGAGCCATATTGGATCAAATTCATTGAAGATTTGATGATTATTGAAGCTGTTCATCATACTTGTAGAGAGAGAATGTCGTGGTTTAGAGAGAGAAACTAGATCTGAAAATTAAAAGTTTCAAATCTTCATCAAAATCATCAGATCTACAAACTTATACAAGGAATTTGAAGATTACAAGTTAGAAATCAGATCTACTCCTAAATCTATACAAGATTCAACAAAAATTTTTCAGATCCGGAGATTTTCTCTCACACACACTAGTGTGTGTGTTCTTGGTATTCTTGAGGATCTTCAAATCTTCAAATCATCAAGGTGTGAAATTAACACCAAACTGAACCAAAGTTCACATTTTTTAGCGAAAATACCAGCGAAAATGCTGCCAAAATAATCAACGAACCTGCCAAATTAATACAAATTTTTCAACGAATGTATTTAAAAAAAAATTCAAGCTGTGAAATTAAAAGTTCAAACTGCGAAATTAAAAGTTCAAACTGCGAAATTAAAAATCATTATGCGAAAATATTTTTTTAACCCCTAAAATTCCTCCATTGTAACGATTCAATTGAATACGCATCGAAACCCTAACCGCAATTCAGGAATTCACACACCAGTGAGACTAATTTCAACAAATTCAGAACCTAAAAGCCCTAAAACACGTATTGCGGGTATAAGAACATTGATTAAAGGTATTCAAACAGTATCAACGATTGTATAAGATCCAGATCCCAAAACCCAATAGAAACAACCACCAAACCAAATCAAATAGATCTACGAGCTCGTGAACTTCGTAACCGCTTTAGTCCCTTCAGAAACTGCATGTTTCGCCAGCTCACCAGGCAACACAAGCCTAACAGCGGTCTGGATCTCGCGAGAGGTGATCGTAGGCTTCTTGTTTTATCTCGCAAGCCGTGATGACTCCTGCGCGAGTTTCTCGAATATGTCGTTGATGAAGCTGTTCATGATGCCCATGGCTTTACCGGATATCCCGATGTCAGGATGCACTTGTTTAAGGACTTTAAAGAGGTAGATCTTGTAGGTTTCGCTGGTTTTCTTGATCTTCTTCTTCTTGTTGTTGTCGACGCCTTCTTTTGGGAGCTTTTTCTCTGCTTTTGATGGCTTCTTGTGACTGGATGAGGGTTTCTTCTCTACTGGTTTCTTCTTGCACTTTTTAGCACCACCGCGGAGGCGTAGGACGAGGTAGAGAGTTGACTCCTTCTGAATGTTGTAGTCGCCTAGGGTTCTGCCCTCCTCGAACTGTTTTCCGGCGAAGATGAGGCACTTGTGGTCTGGTGGGATGCCTTCTTTGACTTAGATCCTGGCTTTCACGTTGTTGATTGTATCGGAGGATTTGACCGTAAAGTTATCGTATTCCCCGTTAGGGTTTTCACGAAGATCTGCATTACTGTGGATTTAGGGTTTCAATGAAGGTGAATGACTGAATGAGTGAGTGGTGGTTATAGGGTTTCGATGAAGATGCATTGTTTCAGATTTGAGGTTGTATTGGTTTTTTTTTGTTTGTAGTGGATTAATGGCTTATGGGCTTTACAAACTGATATGGGTTTTATTATAGTCCAGTGTTGGTTATTATCTTAAAGCCCAATTTGTAGAATAATTACAAAAATTGCAGTAGTTACCTTAAAAAAGGTATGGGCTAATAAAATGAATCAAAGAAAATTGACTAGTTGGTAAGATTTTCTAGCGTGAAATTTAAAAATAATATTTTTCCCGCGGGAGAATTATTTTAAAATTTTGGGAAAAATATTTTTGGGGCGTTTAATTGTTTAAATTTTTTAATACAATGTCATCTTCAGAAGACTTTAAATCAGATAATCTCACAACGGCACAAAGCCAGTTTGACTCTTTTGCAGGTAATCTAAAGAAAAATTGTCAGATTTAATTGATCGATTTTTGAAAGTGGCAAATAATCTAAAGAAACATGTTCCTGATCTTAGTAATCATGAACAAATTCAAAAGCTTCTTAACTCGCTTCCGTCTGCATGGAATCATCAAGTTAAAATGCTGAAGCAAGAAAGAGGTTATGTCGACACAAAACTTATGGATATGATCAACAGACTAAAATCTCTCTAGTTGGATATTCAAAGAAAAGAATTTCAGCAAGCCGTGTTCCCACATCAAACCAGCAAGCTAAATGCTGATCTTGTTTCTTCTGTAACAAGCATACTTGATTACAAAGCAAAGATGATTGAAAAGTTGAAGTTAATGAGAACTGATTCGGCATTGAATTTTGAATTAAGAGAAACTGTTTAAGAGAATTGTGAAGCTTTAAGAGTCGACATGACAGTAAACTAGAGTTTGTGAGAACCGATGATGATAAGGCTGGAAAAGTAGATAAAAGAGAAAATGAATCTGAGGTTGACAAGATGCTGAAGGTTAAAGAAGAGGAACAACAAAATATCACAAAGGTTTGCAACTGTGAGAAAAGCTTAGCTGTAGAACGAACTATCATGGGTCTTCCTTATGAGACTGTTCAGGATATGTGTTCTTCGTCATGCAAAATCCGATTATTTGGGATTTATAAGGCCAACAGATTGTTACTGGAAAATGAAAAGGAATTAAAAATAATCAATCAGGAATTAAAGAAAAATGAAATTGCTTTTTCAAGGAAACTTAATGAAGCATTGGCTGAAAATGATCTTTTAAGAAGAATCATTTTGGAGCGTAACGTTGAAATTAATATTTTGAGAGAAAGGGCTATTTTAGCTCAATTTGAAACAACTTAGCTTCAAACAAAGCTTGATAAATGGACCCTTTCACACATGAAAAAGGATGAGCTTATTGCTAAACAACAAGGAGTGTGGGTAAAACATGGGATTGGATATAAATCTGATGGTGAAACTATATTTAATTCAGTTCCACCTCCTTCTACTTTATGCCATTCACCAATCCCCAGACCTCATTCAACAAATGATTTGATTGAAGCTGCAGAAACTAATCATTTAAATGCAAGTTTAAGCAGTGTTATTCTTAAAGAGGTTAGAGATGTGCAGGATTCTCCTGTAGGTTTGGGAATACTCAAGCAAGGGTCTGATAAGAAGATTAATGACGATTCCACTTCTGATGCTCCAACACCAATATCAGTTGCTTCTACAACTTTCTTCAACAAATTCAAATCAGGTAACATTCCTTCGTTTGTTCACGTCAGGTTTGTCAAAGAAGGAACAGTTGTTGAATCATCAGGCAATGAGAATCCTATAAGCGAAGCCGACACAATAGGAGATGCCAATCAAGATCCGTTGGAGAAAGATCTATGTATGCGAGACTGGACAAGCTCAGATGATGAATCAATCACAGAGGTGCGTGTTGGTTCCTCACAGATCAAGATGTCTCCTAACATTGTCAAGTCACAAAAGCTTCCAAAAGCTGAATCAAGACCAATATGGATCTCTTCTCCAATTGCAAAGCATCCCAGTCAATCAGTGAAGATCTCATTCCCTGTTCAGCATAGCAAATGCCAAAACAAGCAAGAATCTGCTACTAGCTCAAAGCAATCCTTCTCAGCACCTGCACAACACGGGACTACAAAGAATCAAAAGCCATTCAAGGCTTGTTTTGAGGTGGAAAAGAAGGTCATGTGGTAAAGAAGTACCCTCAAAGACTTGCTTCGAATGGTAAAGTCAAAACGAATTGCTTCTCCAAATGTAAGTCTACAAAGAATGTTCCACACGGTAAAGGCAACACAGGTTGCTTCTCTGGATCAAGAGGTAAAAAGCACACATCTTTGAATGGTTGGATAAAATCCCTTGTAAGGATTCCTTAAGTCTGATGCAACCCAAAACATCCAAAGTGTCTCTGCAACATGCTCTAAGTACTGAAGTATAGAATGCTTCGGAAGTTTTACACAATGCACTAGAAAATACTCTAAGTGTATAAGGATTCCTTAAGTCTGATGCAACCCAAAACATCCAAAGTGTCTCTGCAACATGCACTAAGTACTGAAGTATAGAATGCTTCGGAAGTTTTACACAATGCACTAGAAAATACTCTAAGTGTAAAATCTTCCGAAGCCAAGACCAATATCTTCCGAAGCCAAACATGAAGTCTTCTGAAGCCTCAGAGACAAAGTCTTCCGAAGCTTCAACCTATGAAGACAAATTTCTTCCGAAGACTTTTAGTACACATGCTTTATCTGATGTACAATTCCATAAAGCACCTTTCCGTTGCATCTCTGTAAAGTCACCAACTTACATGAGTTGGTGAAAAGGTCCATGCTTTTGGTAACTGTACATTGAGGTCTTGAGTTTGTAACTTTCTACTTTATGTACTTTATCCTTTTTGTAATGTATAAGGATGTGAGCTAGGCATGTCATAGTCACAAGGTCAAAAGGCAGATATGCCTTTTGATCCTACAATTGATTTTGTTAGTGTCTAGTCAATTGTATCCAGCTGGCTTTCAAAGTAGAGCCGGCTGTAGGTTGTAGTATAAGTATTCCAAGTTCTTGTATCTTTCTTTATGCTTTGTAACACTTGTAAAAGAACTTGAGAAAGCAATATATAGCCTCCTTGAAACCCAACTCTCTTGTTCTGTCTCTTTACTTTACTTGTGTTCTTTGTATCACCTTGGTTAATCCAGTTCACTGTTTGATTAAAGTTTAGTTGCTCTCCTTATTGTGTTGTTGTGTTGTAATTTGCTTAAGCCCTTAAACGGTCCTGCAATTGGTATCAGAGCATTCCAGGCTCTTGATATAAGATCTCACCATCTTAAGATCCCTCACACACACAAAAAATAAACTCTCCAAATGGCATCCATCTCAAAGACTGATATGGAGACTGGAACCATGAACAAATCCCCACTGATCACTCATGATGATTTTGACACCTGGTGTATGAGAATGGAAGGTTTCATCAGGTCTCTTGATTCAAGAATATGGGAATCTGTTGAAAATGGACCTTTCATACCCAGCACTCCCTCTGCTACTGGTGCTGGTATGATTCCAAAAGATGTGGCCAACTACTCAGATGAAGATAGAAAAAGAGTAGAGATTGATAGGAAGGCCATGACTGCTCTTCAGACTGCTCTCCCAAACTCTGTATACAGAGGTTTTAAGAAGTGCAAAACAGCTAAACAGCTGTAGGATGCATTGAAGCTGATGTATGAAGGCTCCTCTGAAGCCAAGGAGAACAAGAAAGATCTTCTGAAGCAGCAGTTTGAAAACTTCACCTTCAAAGCAAGTGAAACCATGACTCAACAATACTTCAGGTATGTTGAGATTGTGGATACCCTAGTGGATGGAGGAGTTCCTCTTGAGAACAGGGACATTGTAAGGAAGTTCATGTCCTCACTTCCTAGGCAATGGACACACTATTGTATGGTGATGAAGAGGACTGAGAACCTTAAAACTCTTACTTTGACAGAGTTGTATGGGATTCTCAGTAGATACCAGATGGAGATGAACATGCAAGGTTCATCTGGCAACTCCAACAATCAAATGGGTTCAGCCCTTCATGTGGTTGAAAGGGACAGCATATAACCCCAACATCATCTCTTATGCTACCCTGACAACTCACAAAAGGGTCCTTTCATCACCTTCCCGGAGACACCAAGGGAGAACTTTACTCAAGGAAGCCCATTCCAAGAGACAAGTTCTTCTCAAGCCTTTGTGTCTACTGATGAAAGTTGTGGGAACTCTCTCTTCACTCTTGAAGACCTGGATTGTATTCATCCAGATGACCTGGAATACATGGAGATAGTTCAGCAGATGGCTCTCCTCACTCACAGAGCCAAGAAGTTCTACAAGGGAACATGAAGAAGATTTCCAAGCAATGCTACCAGTGAAAAGTTTGGACTGGATAAAAGCAAAGTTAAGTGTTACAATTGTAACCTTATGGACCACTTTTCTAGGGAGTGTAAGGCACCCAAAACAAATGGGGGCCAAACACAACCCAGACCAAACTACACTGACAAAGCCCCTCAGAATGAGAAGCCAAAGCAACATGCTGTTGTTGCTGTTGAAGAGGGAGGCTTTGAGTGGAGCTTTCAGGTGGAAGATGCTTCTCCAAACCAAGCACTGATGGCTGACCATGATGAAGCCAAGGTATTGGAACATCTCTGTACTCCTGAATGCATTGCTAAAGTAAATAGATACAGGTCCTACAACTTAGAGATGAGATCTGATCTTGAGTCATTAAACATATTGAAATCTGATTTTAGAAAGTCTAAAAATGATTACAAGTTAAAGATAGAGGACTTGGAGAAAACCATTTCAGTACTAAAACATGAACATACAGATTTTAGAACTCAGATCCAAGATCTCATAACTAAGTTGACTGAGTGCCAGGCTGAGCTTGTGATCAGCAAAGCCAAGGCAGAGAAGAGTGTTCTTGAAGAAGAGACCTTCAAGAACATGATATCCTCATCCCTGCACAACAAAGTGTGCTATCAAAATAGACAGGGACTTGGATCAAATGAGATAGCTCCTCCACACACAATCTTGTCTGTAAGATCTCCTAGGTGTGGAACTTGTGAAGATGAGCTTCCTCTCATAGATCCTATAAGTGAGGAGGATGAAGAAGTGATAGTGAAGAATTCCTCTGAGAAGAGTGAAGAAGAGGATTCTTCCAAGGGCCACTATCCTTCTGAGGAGAAGAAATTTACTATGATGACCAAGTCCAAGAGAAAGAACTTGATCAGGAAGAGCAAGAGGAAGGCAAAGAAGGCTCAAGAGATCAAGGCTACTTTTGATGCTAAGCAGAAACAAGTTTTTATCTCTGCAGGTTTCAAAGTAGTAAGGACTGAAGACATCAACCAAGACTCCTCAGCTAAAAGTCCTAGTTCTTGTTCAAATCATCTCAGTGCAAAGAAGAAGACTGAGCTGCTGTGTACCATTGCTGCACAGCCTGGACCATCAAACTCCAAGAACAGTTCACAGCCCAAAAGAACTGTCTCAGCCAGTCTTGCTCTCAAAAGAAGACTCTTTTGAAGAAGAAAATGTTATGTGTCATGTGTGAAAGTACCTCTCACATTGCTAAGGATTGCCCATACAATCCTAAAAGTACTATCCACATGACCAATACAAAGACTTCAAAGAGTTTCAAGAAGTCTCAAGCTTCGGAAGGAAAGTCTGTTTCCTTCGGAAGCTCCAAATCAAAGAAGAAGGTAAATGGAAAATTACCTTCGGAAGTAAAATTGGTCTCGGAAGAAAGGAGTTCTTCCGAAGCACTGAAGTTTGCTGCAGTGACTGTAGAATCTTCCGAAGGTTCAGTCATCAAAACTTGTGAAGTCCCAAAAGCTTTAAGGTTTTGAAGGTCAAGTCCAAGACTCCAAAGGTGGTGTGGAAGTCTAAGAAAGACCAAATGACTGAAGTTTCTCCATCAACAACAGCTGAAGATCCCCCTAGTACAACCATAGGATCTATTATTGTTGCATTACCTTCTATTACACTTAGTGAGACCAAGACAAGTAAGGCTTGGGTTTCCAAATGTAACTAATCATTTTCTTTGTGCAGGAACAGCTCAAGACAAGTAGGAATGTCTGGATAATTGACAGTGGCTGTTCCAGGCACATGACAGGCAATAGGTCTCTACTCCATAATTTTGAGAGAATTGATGGAGGACCAATTGCTTTTGGAGGAGATGAAGGTGGTTACATTTCTAGAAGGGGCAAGGTCACAAATGGTAAGCTCAGCATTGAGAAGGTAAACTTTGTTAAGGAGCTTGGGTACAATCTTCTGAGTGTATCCTAATTTTGTGATCAGAGTCATAACATGCTCTTTACTGAGCATGAGTGCATTGTTCTCAAGCCTGGAGTGGTCATTCCTCATGAGCATATCCTGCTCAGAGCCCCCAGGAAAGGGAACATGTACAAGATGGATTTGCAAGAGACATCTCCCTCTGGAGAAGTTTCATGCTTTCTATCTAAAGAAAATAGTGATGAGTCTTTCCTATGGCATAAAAGAATGTGCCATGTAAACTTTAAGAACATGAATAAATTAATTAAACATGATCTAGTAACTGGAATGCCAAAGAAAGAGTTTACAAGTGATGATATTGTGTTGCATGCCTGAAAGGGAAGCAAGACAAGGTATCTCACAATGCTAAGGAAAAGAACTCCATTACTACTCCCCTACACTTGTTACATATGGATCTCTTTGCCCCACCAGTGTAATGAGTTTAGGAAGGACCTCTTATGTTTAGTGATCACAGATGACTTTTACGATTCATGGGTTT
This sequence comes from Flaveria ramosissima, assembly GCA_025215565.1. Classification (NCBI taxonomy): domain Eukaryota; kingdom Viridiplantae; phylum Streptophyta; class Magnoliopsida; order Asterales; family Asteraceae; genus Flaveria; species Flaveria ramosissima. The sequence goes on from CM046035.1 coordinate 30,933,428, forward strand.
CTTTCTTAAACTAAGGATGAAACCCCTGAGATTCCGAAGAATTTCATCTTAAAAGTCGAGAATCAATGTGATCACAAGGTCAAAACCATAAGATGTGATCAAGGAACTGAATCAAGAACCTAATCTTGATACATTTTGTGATGAAAAAGGTATTACAAGACAAATATATGCTCCCAGGACTCCTCAGCAAAACGGAGTTGCTGAGAGGAGAAGAGGAGAAACAGGATATTTATGATGAAGCTGCTGCAGAAACTATGTTGTCCGACTCTAAACTGCCCATCACCTTTGGGCAGAGGCAGTTAATACTGCTTTCTATGTGCAAAAACATAGTTTTAGTAGTTAAGACACATGGTAAGACTCCTTATGAACTTTGGCACAAGAGGAGGAAACCTTCATTGGTTTTCTCAGGTCATTTGGATGTCCTTGCACCATCATGAATACCAAGGATCAAATTGCCAAGTTTGAGCTGAGAAAAATCAGATGATGTACATTTCATGGATACTCTTCCCAAGCTAAAGCTTATAGAGTATACAATCTCAGAACTAGAATGTTGAGGAGTCAGCCAATGTCACTTCAATGAACACACACCTCTTCCTCAATTCCACTATTCCTCTAACCTAATTCTCTCAACCGCCTTTGCTTTCTACCTTTCTTCACCTTAAGCTTCTGAAATGGCCAACCTTAACCGCAGAAACAACCCCAGATTTCTCCATGCAACTTCACACGCAACATAATCAATTGCTCTGTTAGCTCTGAGAAGATGCAAGTTTCTCAGAGATTTGCCAGTTCTTAACTCTATCCAACTATTTCACCTCCCTGACCATTGATCCTACTCTATATGAGGATCACTTGCTTGAATTCTGGAAGACCGTGCCAAGAGGTCATTATGGATGGGGAGAAGGCACTGTCTGCCACAGTGCAAGGGAGGACAATCTTCATCACTCCGGCCATCATTAACCAACACTTGCAGCTGGATGATGAAGAAGGTGAGTTGTGCTTCCAAAGGAAGCTCTTAATCATTCCTTTGAGCAGATGGGCTATGTGGGAGATTTCTCTGTAAAGACCTTCAGGAAAGGGAAGGTCTCATCCCAGTGGAAATACCTGCTCCATGTGGTTATCCACAGCTTATCAAACAAGCATGGTGGATGGGACCAGATTCCTGAGGATCTCTCCTTATAGTTCATGGAATGGTTCAGGGGGTCAAGTTCAGGTATTTCAATTTGTTTATACTAATTTACTTGCAAACTTAGACTCCTTAGAGTATTACATGTTTCCTAGATATGTTCAACACATCTCAACTATGAACTTCTCACAGTTGAGGGAAACAAGTAATGTTCTAAATTGGGACAGATGAAGCCCGACATCTTTAAAATAATGAAGAAGCCAACTATAGGCTTCTCAGGGTAGTAGAAACAGCCCTAGTCCCCAAAATGTTAGAGCTCATTGCTCAAGGTGACAACCTAGCAACACAAGCTAGTGTTGAACCCACACCTCTTTTATCCTTCCTCTAAAAAGACCACAAATCACCCTTACCTACCAAAGAAAAAAATCCAAACGAACCCCTGCTCAGGCTATTGAGTCTGTGTAGGCCCCCAAATACTCAACCTTACAGGAGGAAGTGGACACTAGAGCTCCCACTTCCCCTGAGGAGCAAACCACTCCCATTTCTTCAAACCACTCCCATTTCTTCAATATCAGGGCTAAGGTTCCTCATGCTCACCCTGATGAGCTCACAAGCCCAACAGCCTTAAGCCTTCCAATCTGAGTCTCACCACTCAAGTGAACAACCTTCAGGGACAGTTACCATCCCCAGACTTTAGATCTCAACCAACCAATTCCCACCTATCCTTCTATACTGATGAAGACTTAGGATTCAATGAGTACCATGAGTTTCTCTTCTCCTCCCCTACTCAAAGAGAGATGAGTACCTCTGACTCTCCTCAGTCTATCCCACATCAGTCACCAGTTACTGAGGTGGACACTTCCTGAACATGTCAGGATGTCCATATGGAAGAGGCTCTCACTTTTGAAAGTGATTACATCATTAAGACCTCAACCATGGCAACTCAGCCCACTGGCATCTCAACTGAGGCTGCTAGTGAGCAGAGGAACACCAGCAGCCCAGAACCTCAAGCTGGTGGTGAGAGAGAGGACTTTGGTCCAATCATCTCATCCCCCAATGATTCTTCTGATGAAGATGAGGGGAATTTGAGACTAAAGGTGCAGAAATTGTCAAAAACATGCTCCTATTTAGTCTCTATCAATAATGTGTTATTGTTATTATAGATATTAATATCATTATTATTACTATTATTATTACTATTATTATTATTATTATATTATTATTATTTTTATTATTATTTCTTATTATTATTATTATTATTATTATTATTATATTATTATTATATTATTATTATTATTATTATTATTATTATTATTATATATTATTATTATATTATAAGTGCAGGGTCTAAATTGTAATTTAACTAAACTTTAGGGGAAATTAATTGAAAAATGAGGGTTCAAAGTGAAAATTGGAAATTATACATACACTCTTCTTAACCGTTGACACCCCACCGAACCCTACCCTGCCGTCGCGATCGACCCCGTGAGAACACCGAATCAGCTTCCTTCCCCCGCCGTTAATCGTCATCATTTGCCGCCGTCTCATCGTTTGGTTGTTTCGCAGGTAACCGATCGTCGTGAACTTCATTTCTTTTCGTTTCGTTCGTTGGGTCGTAGTATTGGTTTGGTTGCTTCGGGTTGTTTCGTATGTTCGTATGCGTGTTCGTATGTATATGTGTACATGTATTCCGTAAGTATGTATGTAATTATATGCCGTGAGCGTGTGTGTGTATGCCTATATATATGCCGTGAGTGTGTGTATATAGATTGTATGAATGCATATATGAGACTACTATGCATATATATATATATATATATATATATATAATATATATATATATATATATATATATATATATATATAGATATAATTATATAAGTAATATATATATATATATATATATATATATATATATATATATATATATATATATATATGTATGTGATAGGATCAGCGATCACAAGTTTGAGGTATGATAGTGTAATGCAGCGGAATGAAGAGATGAATTAGTCAAGTTATAGCAAGAAAGTGTTATTTGTAACAAATGCGAGAGAAATATTTTCTGTGATTTGGAATGTTTCAATAATGCTCAATATTATTGCTCTATCATTCATAATTACAATAAGGTTGGCACTCCTTATATAGTTGCAATTACTGCTGTAATCACGGGGTGGTGATTACTAGCAGATCTAGTACGAAAATAACTACTTCTTAACAAACTACTGAAATGTTCACAACTACTGAGAACATGTCAAGAGTGTTAAGTATAAAACATAAAACTACTGAAAAAGAAAACTACTGATGCTACAACGACTGAAGAACAAACTCTTCAGTCGTTTTACAAAACTACTGAAAATAGAAAATAAAAACTACTGAAAGCAAAACCGTCACAACTACTGAAGAAGTCCTCTTCAGCTGTTGTGACAACATCTTCAGATTTTGTCTTCAGCACTTGTGTCTTCAGACTTTGTCTTCAGCACTTGTGTCTTCAGACTTTGTCTTCAGTACTTGTGTCTTCAGACTTTGTCTTCAGCACTTGTGTCTTCAGACTTTGTCTTCAGCACTTGTGTCTTCAGACTTTGTCTTCAGTACTTGTGTCTTCAGACTTTGTCTTCAGCACTTGTGTCTTCAGACTTTGTCTTCAGTATTTGTGTCTTCAGACTTTGTCTTCAGATGTTGTCTTCAGCTGATGTGGACTTCAGTAGTTGTTGTGACGTCTGTGGGACTTAAAGGTTTTCTGATCCAGCTCATTGGTTCTTTTGGTCCAACAGTATGTATTCTGTTTGTGTGTGTATATATGTTCGAATATGTGTTATGTGGGTGTAGGTGATTGGAGACATACACTTGTATGGGGCATTGCCCGTAAATATATATTCATGTGTGTGTAGGATGGATGACATATATATATATATATATATATATATATATATATATATATATATTATAATTGTATAATGACTTGTATGCAGTGTGTGTGTAAGAAGTGAATGTGTGTGAATGGTGTTGTGTGTGTGAGCAAGTTGTGTGTGGTGGGATTGTGATTGTGGGTTAGTGTTTGGTATAGTGTTTGAATTCTCATGTAATGCAATGTGTGTTTTGTTTTACTTGTCACTATCATTAAAACTATGACTATTATTATTGTTATTGTTATTAACGTTATAACTATTACTATAGTTATTACTATTTCATCTATTATTAATATTATCCTTACTATTACTATCTTTATTAGTGTGTAGGGTTGTACAAATTATATATATACATATGTGTGGAATCATATAAGCATAATTGTCGTGTTACAAAATGGATATGACGTGCGGGAATAGTAACTAAAGTAATATATACCTACATGTATATATATATATATATATATATATATATAATATATATATATATATATATCAATTTTTACACGTTTTTATTTATTAAATAAATAACCAAAGTCAACATATTTTGTGTGCGTGTCACGCGTCAACCCAACCGACCCAGAACCGATCGAACGTACCCTTTTCACATCAAAGATGTTTAAAGTTCTTAATTATAACTAATTATAGGTGTTTGATCAATCGCTTGCCCTCATCCGTTGAAGTTCTTTATTCATTTATTTTCATCGTATTTCAAGGTGAGTTTTGCGGCCCCGTTTTATTACAATTATTTACAAACATCAAGGGGGAAAAGTATGCTCAACCATTTTTATGCTGTGAACTTATTCAATTCTTTTAGGACTGTTGTGTTTACTGTTTTGTAAGTATTTATCTAGTACATGCATGAGTTTTCTTTGTGGTTCTGTATTCACAAGTATTTAACTCCGGTGTTGGAGCCGACGGACAGGTATTGATAGTACTATTGGGCTGACACCCCACCCTTGTTTGTTAGTATACTAGTTAGGACTGACAGTGGCCAGGAACGGGCCCTAGGGTGAATATGTTTAGACAAATTCTTTGTGTACGTTGTAGGTTTAGTTGTGATGCTCATGTGATATTTCTTGCTTATGACTGTATGCACTCATGTCCTACCAAACTATGACACATCAACAAGTTTTGCTTATTATTTAAACCTGCGAACTCACCAATATTATGTGACCCTTTTGAGCATATCTTTTCAGGTAACAATCATTGAGGATTGCTAGGGATGCTACCTTAGCGATGACCATAGAATTACATTATTTAAACACATTGGATGTCTTTGACAACTGCATTTGACTTATAATTGTTATTCACATTTTGAATACTTGCTCCCGGATTGTGGGATTTATACTTTTTGGTTTGTATGACTATGCTTGTCGTGGAATTGACTAACTGCGACACAAGTCTCTATTTGTGTCGGGTGACGTCATGACACGTTGACTTTCATCATTTATTGCATCTCTATTAATTAACAATGTGTTATGACGATCCCGTCCGTTACATCCTCGTGTTTCCGCTATAAGCGGGGGTGTGACAGATTGGTATCAGAGCCATTGGTTATAGAGAATTAGGTGGATTATTCGACCTAGACTATAACCTAAGTACCCACATGTAGTATGCATAATAGGATTATGTGTGCAATAATATACATGTGAACATTCTACGTGCAGTTTTGGCTATGCTTACATATCTTGTCTTACAAGCTATCTTTGATATACATATTTGGGAAAGAATTAGGCATTGTATCATCTATTTATACCTTGAGAATGCTTTAGCTAAGCGCATCCTATAGCTATGTATTTGACTTATATTCAGATGGGATTGATAAGTGCTACCGTAAGGATTCTTCTAAGGACTTAGGTTGTTAAGCCAACCTTTATTCCATATGTCTTTTGATGTCATATTTACTATAGCTGCCCTTATTCAAAACTTGTTGGGTTCAATCTTGAAAGACGAACATGCTGGCTAATGCGACACCAGTAGACAAGAGACACGACGTACTCTGACAATATGACTATTTCATCGGATTTTAGATTATTCTACATAGATTCCTTCGATCATTCCTTGATCAAGTGAATTCTTTCTCAGTCGATTATTTTGTATAATTTTGGTTAATTAACCTTTGGTTAGTGATCATATCCTTGATTCCTTCAATCATGGGTAATATTCAGTACTTCATAAGATATGTTAACTTGGATAAGAGGAGCTGGGGGTGATTATGCAAAGCAAATTACAATTACGGGTGTACACGTAATTGTAATTTGCAGTGCATGTGAAGCCTAACAAATCTTGCCTTGAGATAACGGTCATAGTTAGTACAAATCTTTCATTCTATTCCATGGGACACTGGAGTCCCAGTCTTCATTAGACTTTGTTAATTTGAGGAAACATCTATAACCTTTACTCTTATGTGAGCTCTAATGAACTAGAGTCTACATGGAGATTCATATTGTAACACTAATCATATTCCCAATGAGACGTTGCTTCTTTTAGCACTTCGGAAATTATGCAATGGACTGTTTGTTTGGAATGTACATGGTCTTTGGAGAGTTGCAGCAGAGTAATGATACTCCTTTCATATGTACAATGAAGCATTAGCAGTTTAAGTTCTAACATTATGCCTTGATGGAGTAATCAGATGTCACATGACTAGTTTAAGCATTGTTCTCGGTATATCGTGGATGTGGTGGGAACGCTGCGGGGAACCCTATATATAAGCATCACCGGTATACTAAGAATGTGTCTGAACTTGGCTATGTGATGATCTTGATTAATTGAAGTAGGAAATGGTAGAAATGATAAGGTAACAAGGTTGGTTGTACATACAAGGGATTCTTGACATGATTGTCAAAAGAGTATGACAGAAAAAGGGAAATAGTACGTCCGACCCGTCGGATTGAGAAAAATGAAAACTATAATGTGTATCAACAACTATGCTAAAAAACAGAAGATGAAGTATATTGCTTACTCACTAGTGGGTAAAACACTGACATGGTTAAATGCCCAAACTCTTGTTAGAGTTAGTAAGGATACGATGTCATGTCTTGAGATGAGTTTAAAGCTTTGGTGACTGAGGAATACTATCCGATGAATGAGATGTAGAGTTTAGAGTTGGAATAATGGAATCGTGTAAAAATAGGGACATGTAATGCTCCTCACAAGGACATAATTCATAAGTTGGCAAAGCTAGTGTCATACCTTGTGTGTAAGGCCCCGGTCCCCAGACGCTTACAGTTGGTCATTCATCGCACATAAAACGTATAATTACAATTTCATTAAGAAAACATTGCAGCGGAAACATTCAAAAATGACATCACATTTCATTATAAATACTTTTGCCAAATAATACATCATTATCCGGTTACAAAATTCATGTTTGCATTACATCACAAAAGCTATATAATTGGATGCCATCCCAAAAGAGCCGAGTAGCTTCGCCGTGCCATCCTCAGCAATCATTTACCTGCCAACTGGAAAATGCAATAAAAGTCAGCGTTGCTGAGTGAGTTCTAGTTTTAGTAATAAAACATACTTTACTTTCATTAAAACCATTCCTTTATCATGCGATCATGCAACATACGTATACACAGATAATTTCATTATTATCTTTCATATCATTCATTATCTTCCATTCTTTTCGTTCATTCTGTCTTCCGAGTCTTTTGCGACGACGTGGTCGCTCACCTCAATGGCAATCTCAATGATTGCTCGCTATCCGAGTCTTTTGCACCCCTAAGGTTGCTCACCCCAATTGCCCATCACGATAGCAAGCTATCCGAGTCTTTTGCAACAACAAGGTTGCTCACCCCAAGGCAACATCACGATAGCTCTTACTCGAGTCTTTTGCAACGACAAGGTTGCTCACCTCATAGGCAATCTAAACGATTGCACTTCATCCGAGTCTTTTGCAACACAAAGTCGCTCACCCCAATAATATGCTTGCAAGCCTTTCTTTCGTTCATTCATCTTTCATTAATGCATGCATTCTTACTTCATGTTCCTCTTTCATTATCTTTCGCTTTACATTACGTAATACTTCATTCATTCATTCATTCATTCATTCATTCATTCATTAGCATGACATGTAAAGCCATAAGAAAGATAAGCATACATCATAGTAAGGAACATATCAATACACATTCATCATATCATCATATAGGGCAATATCATACATTCATAATATGCATAAACATGCAACATCATCATCACATCATCATCATCATGCCCTACATGCTCTCTAAGGCCATAATCATCCTCTTACATGCTCTTACGGGTTACTTTACGTCGACACTTACATCTGCACCTTTCCCCGAAGGCCAGAAGTCAAACTACACATTCCTTCGAGTGTAACAGCCCCATTCGGGCGTATGAACACTCTTCAGTCGCATGGCCTCCATGCGACTGAACATCATGCGACTGGACTCATGCGGATGGTCATCTATGCGAATGAACATCCAATCGTGCGTATGGACCTTGTGCGAATGGGATTACTGCGAACGGGCACCTATGCGACTAACCTCATGCGTATGGATCATGCGACTAAGCCTTTATGCGACTGAACCTTCAGTCGCACATCCCTCATGCGACTGGACTCCCAGTCGTGCGACTGAGTCCCAATCGTGCGAATGAACCTTCAATCGCCCTCATTCGGCCGTATGGCCTTCATTCGGTCGCCTAGCCCTAGCTGATGCAGAATGGAGTTCATCCCGAACCCAATCTGCCATTTTCGGCCTCCAAGCTCATCCAAACCCATTCTAAGCCTAAATCAACCCTCCTGGACCTTAGGAATGCATACCTTAACACCATACAAGCACACCCAAGCCCGAAAACATGCTCTAAACACATCATACACATCACACCCAAATGGGTCAAACACAAACACATAAAAACGGGTTTTGCACACTTTCCAGCCCCAAAATCGTTGAAAACAAGTAAAAGTGGGGTCCTAGAACTCACACAATCGAGCACAAAGACAAGAGCTTCGATTTGGCTTGCTACTCGACGAATTTGGACACCCGAATCACCCGAATCAACCCTTTTCTCCCCTTTTCTCTTCTTTCTCTCTTCTCTCTTCTTGTGAGCTGAATTTTGTGAAGTGTGGGGAGAGTGGGCTGCCCTCTCCCTACACATATCACCACATTACCCGACTTTTCTTCGTTGGCGAGTTTGGTCCCTCGACTTTGGACTTTATTTCTTTTCTTTCTCTGTCGGCTTCAAAATAATAAATTTCCGGGTGTTACAAGTCCACCCCCCTTAAATAGGTTTCGTCCCCGAAACCTGTCATTCCTCGAACAAACGTGGATAATGTTGTCTCATTTCTTCCTCAGTCTCCCACGTTGACTCGGATCCCTTCCTGTGCTTCCACTGTACACGCACAAGAGGAACCACTTTATTCCTTAGCCTTTTCTCCTTTCGGTCGATGATTGCCACTGGTTGCTCCACATAATTGAGCCGTTCATCTACTTCGATATCTTCCAATGGGACAATCATATCTTCATCTGCTAAGCACTTCCTTAGATGAGATACATGGAATGTCGGGTGAATTCCACTTAACTCATCTGGTAACTCCAGTCTATAGGCCACCTCTCCTACTCGAGCAATGATTCGGAAAGGGCCTATATATCTTGGGCTCAACTTGCCCCGCTTTCGGAAGCGAATGATACCCTTCCAAGGTGAGACCTTCAACATAACCCGGTCACCCACCTGGAACTCAATCGGCCTGCGTCGTTTATCAGCATACGACTTCTGTCTGTCTTTGGCTGCCTTCATGAAGGCTTTGATCTTCTCAAGCTTCTCAGTCGTAGCCTCGATTACCTCGACGCTCCCCAATTCCTTCTGACCAATATCACCCCAACAAACGGGCGTTCTGCATCTCCTACCGTATAGCATCTCATATGGAGGCATACCAATGCTGGCATGATAACTGTTGTTGTATGAGAATTCGGCTAACGGTAGGTGGTCATCCCAACTTCCACCAAAATCAATCACACATGCCCGAAGCATGTCTTCCAGTGTCTGAATGGTCCTTTCTGACTGACCATCAGTCTGGGGATGATAAGCCGTGCTGATATGTAACCTCGTCCCCATAGCATCGTGGAACTTCTTCCAGAATTTAGATGTAAACCGGGTGTCGCGATCCGACACGATAGACACCGGCACACCATGACGAGTCACAATCTCCTTGATGAACAGATCAGCCAACCTCTCAGATGAATATGTCTCGCGGATCGGTAGGAAGTGAGCACTCTTCGTCAAACGATCAACTATCACCCATATGGCATCGTACCCTTTCGGAGTACGCGGCAACTTGGTAATGAAATCCATGGTGATGTGCTCCCACTTCCATTCCGGTATATCCAAAGGTTGTATCTTCCCATACGGCTTTTGGTGCTCGGCCTTCACCTGTAAGCAAGTAAGGCACTTACTCACATACTCCACCACGTCGCGCTTCATACCCGGCCACCAATAATCTTTCTTCATATCATGGTACATCTTCGTGGCACCAGGATGAATGGAGTACCGAGTCTTGTGAGCTTCATCCATTATCTTCCCCCGTAGATCCCCAAAACGAGGAATCCACACACGATCAAATCGGGTTCTAACACCGAGCGTGTTTTCACCCAATTCTCCAACCAGACCTCTCATCCTTTCAGAGTTAAGATGATCTTCTTTCAGTGCCTCATCTTGAAACTCTTTAACCTGCTTCATTACATCGGAGGTCATGATCAGCTGATACGCTTTCACCCGAATCGGCTCGGGCCTCTCTTTTCGGCTAAGGGCATCAGCCACCACGTTGGCCTTGCCCGGATGGTAGTGGATCTCACAATCATAATCCTTTATAAGTTCCAACCACCGTCTCTGCCTCATGTTCAAATCCTTCTGCTCAAAGAAGTACTTCAGACTCTTGTGGTCAGTGAATATGGTGCACTTCGTCCCGTAGAGGTAGTGCCTCCAAATCTTTAATGCAAAGACCACGGCTGCCAGCTCCAAGTCATGAGTAGGATAATTGACCTCATGAACCTTCAACTGTCGGGATGCATAGGCTATAACCTTTCCTCTCTGCATTAACACACACCCCAACCCCGAGTAAGAAGCATCGGAATAAACCACCAGATCTTCACTTCCATCGGGTAATGACAGAACAGGAGCTTGAGTCAATCTCGCCTTCAATTCTTCAAACGCCTTCTCTTGAGCTTGACCCCATACAAACTTCACATCTTTTCGGGTCAACTTGGTTAGTGGAGAAGCAATCTTAGAGAAGTCTTGGAAAATCTTCTGTAGTAGCCCGCCAAACCCAAGAAACTACGAATCTCGGATGGCGTCTTTGGCGACTTCCATTGCATAACCGCCTCCACTTTTGCCGGGTCCACCATAATCCCGTCGGATTCACCACGTGACCCAAGAACTGAACTTCGCGCAACCAGAACGCGCACTTGGAGAATTTTGCATACAACTTCTCCCTCCTCAGCGTCTCTAGAACTTCCCGAATGTGACCGGCATGCTCTGCTTCGCTCCTCGAGTAAATCAGGATATCATCAATAAACACAATCACTGATTTATCCAACATAGGCCGACACACACGGTTCATCAAATCCATAAAAGCAGCTGGCGCGTTGGTCAAGCCAAAGGACATGACAAGAAACTCGTAGTGACCATAGCGCGTACGGAAAGCTGTTTTAGGAATATCTTGCTCCTTCACCTTCAACTGATGGTAACCAGATCGAAGATCTATTCTCGAAAACCAACTGGCACCCTGAAGCTGATCGAACAAATCATCTATCCTCGGTAAGGGGTATCGGTTCTTCACTGTCAACTTGTTCAGCTCGCGGTAGTCGATGCACATCCTCATACTACCGTCCTTCTTCTTTACAAACAGGACCGGAGCACCCCAAGGAGAGATACTCGGTCTAATGAACCCCTTATCAAGCAGCTCTTGCAACTGCTCCATCAATTCTTTCATCTCGGTCGGAGCCAACCGATACGGTGCCTTGGCAACAGGTTGGGCACCCGGTATCAGATCAATCTGAAACTCGATCTCTCTGTCAGGTGGCACTCCTGATAAGTCTTCTGGAAACACATCTGGAAAGTCACACACAACCGGTACATCGGCTAGTTGTGGTGTTGGCGTATCCACATCCTTTACATAGGCCAAGTAGGCACTACATCCACGCCTCATACACTTTCCCGCCACCGCCATCGAGATCACTTTCGGAATCGTAGTAACCCGATCACCATACACTGTCACTGAACTACCGTCAGGCGCCAACAACCGAATCATCTTCTTGCGACACACAATGTTCGCCTCGAAGTCCGCTAACCAATCCATCCCAAGAACCAAGTCAAAACCCCTAAGGTCATCACAAACGGTCTAACAGGAAACTTATGACCCTCGAGCTCCACATCACAATTCTCTATCATCTCAGAAATCCTGGTAGACTTACCTATGGCAGTTTCTACATCGAAGGGCGCATCAACACATCTACTACTAACAGGCAGCTTAGCACAGAAAGCAGCAGAAATAAAACTTTTACTTGCACCAGAATCAAATAACACAGAAGCTAAAGTTTGGTTCACCAGAAACGTACCGGACACGACGTCAGGGTCCGTTCTAGCTTCCTCCTGTGTCATGGTGAATGCCCTGGCGCTCGCCCTCGGTCCATCACCTCCCGTCTTCTTTGCCCCTGAACTCTCAGCCCTCGGCTTCTTACAATCTTTGAGCACGTGACCCTCTTCACCACAGTTAAAGCATCGGACCGCACGACAGTCCTTTGCCATGTGCCCTGCCTTTCCACACCTGAAGCACAAGTTCGACCCAAACCTGCACTCCCCGCTATGCTCCCGTCCACATTTACCACACCTTCTCGATCCCGTACCTGACATAACCACACGGCGATCGTCCACCCGTGCCTTCTTATTACCCATCGAGGCATTGCCCCGACCAAACCTCTTCCCCTGCCAGTTTCGGTCACCACCGCTCTTCCTGCCACCATCAGTCACCACCACCGTCCTCTCATCATACAATCTTCCCGCCAAATCCACCGCCGACCTAAACGTGCTCGGCCGGGCGGCGATCATGTGCCTGCGAATATCCGCCGGCAAACCCTGTATATACCTCTTGATCTTTCGGGACAGAGGTGTCACTTGATCCGGCACCAGACGTGCCATCTCGTTGAACTTGTGGTGTACTGTTGGTGTGTCATGGTTCCCGCTCCAGTTGCAGAAACTCCCTCTCAACCTTATCCATTTCCCGATGAGGACAAAACTCCTCGATCACCATCTTCTTCAGTTCGGGCCACCTCATTCGCCCGATCGCCCGATTACCCTCTGCTTGGACAATGTTGTCCCACCAGCATAGTGCCGAGTCCACGAAGGAGTGGGTGGCAAACTTGACTTTCTGATCTTCTCGACACTCGCTGATGTCGAGAACAGCCTCCATTTCTCTCACCCATCGGTGAGCAGCAGCAGCATTGCCATTACCGTCAAAAGTAGGGGGCTTGCATCTCATAAACACCCCATAGTTGCAGCCTCGTGCCACCTCCCGCACAGGCTCCTCTTCCTCTTCCTCCTCATTATCGGAGAAAATAGTTTCGGCTCCGGTTGCTCCCCCGAGGCCCGGTTTCTCTCCTTCCTTTCCCCTTCCTTCACAGCCTTGATGACTTCGGTCACCACAGACGGTAAGATTGTCTGCATGACCTGGTGTACTTCCTCCACGACAGCCTCTTTTACTGAGGCCCTCAAGTTCGCACTCTCATCCCCAGCTTCTGGATGAGGAGTCTCAGGTTCTGCAGGAACCTCTTTCTCAGCTCTAGGCCTTCCTCTTTTAGGGCGTGGTTCAGCAACAGGGCCATCACGGCCTCCACCCCTAGAAGCTCTAGAAGATCTACCACCAGCCATACTCTATCACACTGAAAGATTCAAACACCAACACGGTCATTCAAGGAAACAACTCAGTTTATGTCAAGTATAGTAAGTCCCTAATTACAGTGGCCAGTTGTGATTAGCCACTTACTGTACTCTTCATACCCCAAGTATTACCTGTCCTGACTACATCAGTATTCAAATCTACATACAACACATAACATATACCATGCGCACATAAACCAGTTAACTTTAAGAAAATACCTGATGGCACGCAGCTACTCAGTTTGGCATCCTATTCCCTTTCCGTCCCATTCTCAGTTTAAGTTAAGGTTTATTTTGGAAAATTTACCCATTTCACTTAAACTTTGGCTCTGATACCAACTTGTAAGGCCCCGTCCCGGGACGCTTACAGTTGGTCATTCATCGCACATAAAACGTATAATTACAATTTCATTAAGAAAACATTGCAGCGGAAACATTCAAAAATGACATCACATTTCATTATAAATACTTTTGCCAAATAATACATCATTATCCGGTTACAAAATTCATGTTTGCATTACATCACAAAAGCTATATAATTGGATGCCATCCCAAAAGAGCCGAGTAGCTTCGCCGTGCCATCCTCAGCAATCATTTACCTGCCAACTGGAAAATGCAATAAAAGTCAGCGTTGCTGAGTGAGTTCTAGTTTTAGTAATAAAACATACTTTACTTTCATTAAAACCATTCCTTTATCATGCGATCATGCAACATACGTATACACAGATAATTTCATTATTATCTTTCATATCATTCATTATCTTCCATTCTTTTCGTTCATTCTGTCTTCCGAGTCTTTTGCGACGACGTGGTCGCTCACCTCAATGGCAATCTCAATGATTGCTCGCTATCCGAGTCTTTTGCACCCCTAAGGTTGCTCACCCCAATTGCCCATCACGATAGCAAGCTATCCGAGTCTTTTGCAACAACAAGGTTGCTCACCCCAAGGCAACATCACGATAGCTCTTACTCGAGTCTTTTGCAACGACAAGGTTGCTCACCTCATAGGCAATCTAAACGATTGCACTTCATCCGAGTCTTTTGCAACACAAAGTCGCTCACCCCAATAATATGCTTGCAAGCCTTTCTTTCGTTCATTCATCTTTCATTAATGCATGCATTCTTACTTCATGTTCCTCTTTCATTATCTTTCGCTTTACATTACGTAATACTTCATTCATTCATTCATTCATTCATTCATTCATTCATTAGCATGACATGTAAAGCCATAAGAAAGATAAGCATACATCACAGTAAGGAACATATAATACACATTCATCATATCATCATATAGGGCAATATCATACATTCATAATATGCATAAACATGCAACATCATCATCGACATCATCATCATCATGCCCTACATGCTCTCTAAGGCCATAATCATCCTCTTACATGCTCTTACGGGTTACTTTACGTCGACACTTACATCTGCACCTTTCCCCCGAAGGCCAGAAGTCAAATTACACCTTCCTTCGAGTGTAACAGCCCCATTCGGGCGTATGAACACTCTTCAGTCGCATGGCCTCCATGCGACTGGACATCATGCGACTGAACTCATGCGGATGGTCATCTATGCGAATGAACATCCAATCGTGCGTATGGACCTTGTGCGAATGGGATTACTGCGAATGGGCACCTATGCGACTAACCTCATGCGTATGGATTCATGCGACTAAGCCTTTATGCGACTGAACCTTCAGTCGCACATCCCTCATGCGACTGGACTCCCAGTCGTGCGACTGAGTCCCAATCGTGCGAATGAACCTTCAATCGCCCTCATTCGGCCGTATGGCCTTCATTCGGTCGCCTAGCCCTAGCTGATGCAGAATGGAGTTCATCCCGAACCCAATCTGCCATTTTCGGCCTCCAAGCTCATCCAAACCCATTCTAAGCCTAAATCAACCCTCCTGGACCTTAGGAATGCATACCTTAACATCATACAAGCACACCCAAGCCCGAAAACATGCTCTAAACACATCATACACATCACACCCAAATGGGTCAAACACACACACTCATAAAAACGGGTTTTGCACACTTTCCAGCCCCAAAATCGGTTGAAAACAAGTAAAAGTGGGGTCCTAGAACTCACACAATCGAGCACAAAGACAAGAGCTTCGATTTGGCTTGCTACTCGACGAATTTGGACACCCGAATCACCCGAATCAACCCTTTTCTCCCCTTTTCTCTTCTTTCTCTCTTCTCTCTTCTTGTGAGCTGAATTTTGTGAAGTGTGGGGAGAGTGGGCTGCCCTCTCCCTACACATATCACCATATTACGCGACTTTTCTTCGTTGGCGAGTTTGGTCCCTCGACTTTGGACTTTATTTCTTTTCTTTCTCTGTCGGCTTCAAAATAATAAATTTCCGGGTGTTACATTGTGGCATCTTGATCAAAGAGGATTGAAAGGGACGTTAGGAAATCCTGGTGAGTAGTAGAAAGAAGTTGGAGAGTCGCATAAGCAAGCTAGTGGTAAGGTAAACAAGAAGCCAAATGGTGGGAACGTAGCTATGTCGGTTGATGCGGTAAAGCCAGCATGCGTTAAATATGGATGCTACAAAAGTGGGATTCCCGACCATTACCATAACGTGTGCCCTAGGCTAAGTCAGATACCAGAACAATTTGAAAACAATCTGAATTAGGAAATGGGCTATAGTTGAGAATTAAGAACAGTGAAACTATGGAAATAAAGATCATGTAAATCGAGGTAATACATCACATGGTTGTACATTTGTGATTGGAGCAAACGACATTCGGCAAGACCCAAATGTTGTTACAGGCACGTGTCCTATCATCAATCACTACGCATTTATTTGATACCAGGGCTGATAATAGTTTTGATTTTTCTAGAATTATTCTTTGACTTAGCATGAACCCAAGTTGCTTAGAAATTATTTACTTTGTTGAGAGGACTAATGGTAATAATTAGAGGTTGCACAGAAGTACAAGAAGATCATGTCTTTGTCATAGACTTAATATCGTTTAAATTACTTATCAAAACATGAAGCCGAGATAGTCCGTCGAGAGAAGGTGGTGCGGAATTCTCCATAAAATGACGAAGTGCTCAAGATTCAAGGAGAACGACCGGGAAGAAATCTAAATATTATCTCTTGTATGAAGACTTGTAGATACCTGCAGAAGCAATGCTATGCGTCCTTAGTGTGTGGTGGAAAAGAAAGCAGAGGAAAGGAATCTGGAAGATATTTCAAGGGTGCGAGACTTTCTGGAAGCATTCCTTGACGACTTGTCCAGTTTGCCTCCTCCTCGACAAGTGGAATTCTGTATAGATTTGATTCATGGAGCGACACCTATAGCAAAGACGCCATATCTGTTAGCACCATCAGAAATGAAAGAATTATCGAGTCAACTACAAGATTTGTTAGATAAGGGTTTCATACGACCAAGTAACTGGCCATGGGGAGCACCGATATTGTTTGTCAAGAAGGATGGAACGTTTCGAATGTGCATAGATTATCGCGAGTCGAATAAGTTGACTGTAAAGAATAGATAACCACTTCCCAGGATCGATGATCTATATGATCAACTATAGGGAGCTTCGTATTTCTCTAAGATTGATCTTCAATAAGGCTATCATCAATTGCGGGTTCATGAGGAGGATGTACCGAAGACAACATTTAGAACTCGGTATGGACATTACGAGTTCTTAGTCATGCCGTTGGATTGACCAGCGCTCCAGCAGTGTTCATGGATCTAATGAACCGGGCATGCAAACCCTATCTGGATAAGTTTGTAATCGTGTTTATAGATGATATTCTCATCTATTCTAGATCGAAGGAAGATCATGAACAACACCTACGAGCGATACTCAAATTACTAATAGAAGAGAAACTTTACGCCAAGTTCTCCAAGTGTGAATTTTGGTTACGAGAGGTAAAGTTTTTAGGACACGTGGTTAATGAGAAGGGAATCCACGTTGATCCCGGAAAGATTGAAGCAGTTAAAAAGTGGGACGCTCCTAAGACACCTTCAGAGATACGACATTTTTTAGGGTTGGCTGGTTACTATCGACGATTAATTGCAAACTTCTCTAAGATCGCTCAGCCGTTGACGATGTTAACACAGAAGGATAAGAAGTTCGATTGGGGACATAAGAAAGAAGAGGCATTTTAGACGTTAAAGGAAAGATTGTGTAATTCACCGATATTGACCCTCCCTGATGGGTCAAACGATTGTGTGGTGTTCTGCAATGCATCACATCAAGGCCTAGGTTGTGTGCTTATGCAAAAGGATAAGGTGACTACCTTATAAAATAGGGTCAATGATCAGCAACTTCAGATTTCATATCTAAATGAAAAACTAGCTGGGAGACCTTTAAGGAGAGCTCAACCAGAAACACAAGAACATGTGGAAGTGATTGACTTATCCTCCAGCTCACCTATGCAAGTGGGCGATGCTACCAAAAAGGGGGAGAAGGTTATTACAACCACATAACCTGGGAGTTCTTCACAGAGAATGGACATAGAGGACTCACCATCCTCACTTGCTGTTGTGCATTCTCAGCAACTTCCTCAAGTTCACATTAATGTGGACTCTATAGACTCTATCATCAGGAGTCTCTTTGAGGAAGGTATACCAAGGGCTGTCTCATCTCCACCACAAGGAACTGCCAACTACATCATAAGGTGGAGGTATGATGCTGACAGAAGAGCCCTTATCCTTCACAGTGTTCAAGGGCAACAAGAAGTGTTTGATTTCCAAAGCCTGAACTTCTATGAAAGATTGGATTTAGTCAACATGCCACTTGTCAATCCAAGCAATTCAAGACAAGCTGACAGATTGGCTCAAAGAATCCAAGATAGGATCCTTGCAGAGTTCACTCTAAGAAGGAGACTTAGGCAATCAGGCAATGTCATCGGTCAACTGGATGTTGAGGTGGACCCTAAGATTAGTTTCATAGGTGAAACCTTGACTGAAGGCCCAGTGGCAGAACCTAAGACCCCTGTCTCATCATCAAAAACTACTGCAGAGGTTCAAACTTCCTCTGAGACACCTGCTGGTGAAGGTGTTTCTCAGCCTCTTTCTGGCCAGGGCATGGAAGCTACACCAAGCAATGAAGGCCAAGCCTCTATCCACCCTGAGTCACAAAGGTCTGTTGGTGACAAAGGGAAAAGGATAATGACTCCTGAGGAAATTGAGGAGGAAGAGAGAGAGAGGAAAAGGAAGCTAAGGGGAGAAAGTTCTTCTAGGTCATCAAGCTTTATGCAAGCTGCAATCAGGGCTGCCCCTAGACCAAATACTCAAGATGATGAGTTAAGGGCAGTCAGGATTACTTATTTACAGACCAGGAACTATGATATTGATGAAATCATCTCCCTCCCCTTAGAAGAGTTAAATGAACTGGCTGACATGGAAGTGTCAAGAGAGATGAAGGAGAAAGAGGATGCAAGGCTACTTCTTCAATTCAAAGAGGAGAAGAGACAAAAAAGACTCTACAAGCATGCTCCCACTCTCTCTCCAGTTCAAGAAAGTCCTGCACAGGAAGATGTGGCTCCACAAGAACCTCAGGTAGATAAAGAAGAAGATAGGATCAAGATGATCAACTACCTGAGTGCCACAGGCTTCTATCAGGCAGATGCACTTCTTCCCCTGTCCTATGACTTCATTGAGTTTGAGTACCTAAAGCAACTTGAGCTTGAGCTAGTCAAAGAAAGAAAGACAACCAAAAGGAAGCTAATGGAAGAAGCTGCAAAGTCAAGAGCCATCATCCAAAAGAGTGTAAAGAAGTCTGCTGAAAGACAAAGGATGATGAGCTTCTTGAAGCTATATGGATTCTCCGAAAGGAGACTTGGCCCTATGTCTCTATCCACAATGGATGAGCATATAAGGGTGATCAAGCAGAAGATTAAGAGTGGTGAACTGATTGACTTGCACTCTCTTCCAAGTTAAGTCCCACCTAAAGTGGAGGTCAAGTTTGAACAACCTGAGACACCTCAACCAGAACCTCCAGCTGAACCTCAGAAAGCTTCATCTTCTAATCCAAGGCAGGGTCAAACTCCCTCTTCTTCTGAACCTGTGAGGGAGGAACACCCAACTAAGAAAGACAATGATGATCAACAAGGTGCTGCAGACCAGTCTTCTCAGTTAAAGTCATCTAAGAGGAAGAAAAGAATGGCTTCTAAACCAAAGACAAAGAAGAATAAGCCTAAGTCATCTACCTCTACACCTCAGGCTGAGTCAGATCAACCTGAGGAAGTGCATGATGAGGCAGCCCAATCAACTCCTATGCAAGTGGCTCCTCTAACAACTGAGACACCCATCTTGTCCTGGACTTACTCTACCAATCCAGAAAGATGGCATGTAATCAGAGATCAAGGTGTTGAGAATGTCTACTCCTGGCAAGACATAATCAACTTACCTCTGCATGATCTCTTTGAGATGAGAAGATACTATGAAAGTCTTTATGATCCTGACCATCTAATGAAGAAAGGAATGGTCATGATTGTACTGAAGACCACCAACATATGAAGATCTTCTAAGTGTTTTGGTAGCATCAGCCTAGGGGGAGTTTGTAAGGATTCCTTAAGTCTGATGCAACCCAAAACATCCAAAGTGTCTCTGCAACATGCACTAAGTACTGAAGTATAGAATGCTTCGGAAGTTTTACACAATGCACTAGAAAATACTCTAAGTGTAAAATCTTCCGAAGCCAAGACCAATATCTTCCGAAGCCAAACATGAAGTCTTCCGAAGCCTCAAAGACAAAGTCTTCCGAAGCTTTAACCTATGAAGACAGATTTCTTCCGAAGACTTTTAGTACACATGCTTTATCTGATGTACTGTTCCATAAAGCATCTTTCCGCTGCATCTCTGTAAAGTCACCAACTTACATGAGTTGGTGAAAAGGTCCATGCTTTTGGTAATTGTACATTGAGGTCTTGAGTCTGTAACTTTCTACTTTATGTACTTTATCCTTTTTGTAATGTATAAGGATGTGAGCTAGGGCATGTCATAGTCACAAGGTCAAAAGGCAGATATGCCTTTTGATCCTACAATTGATTTTGTTAGTGTCTAGTCAATTGTATCCAGCTGGCTTTCAAAGTATAGCCGGCTGTAGGTTGTAGTATAAGTATTCCAAGTTCTTGTATCTTTCTTTATGCTTTGTAACACTTGTAAAAGAACTTGAGAAAGCAATATACAGCCTCCTTGAAACCCAACTCTCTTGTTCTGTCTCTTAACTTTACTTGTGTTCTTTGTATCACCTTGGTTAATCCAGTTCACTGTTTGATTAAAGTTTAGTTGCTCTCCTCATTGTGTTGTTGTGTTGTAATTTGTTTAAGCCCTTAAACGGTCCTGCAACCCTCCATCTAAACCTTTTCATGTGAAGCCGGTTTCACATGATTCAAAGATGAAAATGACCAAAGGTTTAAAACCAAATTCTTTTCCTTCCGGACTTAAACAGAAAATGATTTCCAAATTTAATTCATTCAAATCTAAATTAATTTAACCGAAACAAATTTAGAAAATTAAAAAGAAGGATACAGATATTCCCAATTGTTTAAATGGTTGTGTGCAGAAGCAGGTTTCTTATATTGATGAAAAAGGAACTTCCAGGACTACGATGGCCTGGGTTTCCTTTTCAAACTAATCTGTTAATGAGTGCAGGAACAATTCAGGAGGACTGTTAGTAATCCGGTTTATTGACAGGGATAGTTCATAATTCAAATTTGAGGCGGAACAAACAGGTTAAGGTCATGGTATTTTATCCACAATCTGGATTTTTATCTACACAATCACAATTCTCACTTAACAATCACTGCATATTTCTTGAGCATTCATTTCTTATTTCTTGAGCATTTTATTTTTGTACAGTTTTATAAAAAATTAAAAAAAATAAAAAAAAGGTTTACAAAAATAAAAATTTAGGGAGAGAGTATAAGTAAGTAAAAATGAAAAGAGAACTGGGAACTTGATTTGAGATGACTGAGAAATGATTGTATATCATCTTGAAATGCTTGTTTTTACATGACTTGTGTTTTTAAAATGAGAAATGATAGTAACTTATGCTGTTATCTGATTCACATCTTATTTTTAAGTGCAAAAAAATAGATTCTTTAATGATATATGCTTGGTAGACTCAGCCTGAAGAATAATGTAGACAACAGCATCATGATTTAAATTAAAATATATACTAAAGGACGTCTGGATTTACGCAATCATTTTGGCCTGCACGAAAACTGAGTCCTGACAAAAATTGGATTGAGAATTGATCTTTCACCCACCATGATACAATTCATATAAGCCATATCTTTTGAGCTATGTCTGGTGTATTTATGTGTCTTGTGTTTGTGCTAATCTTTTCTACTGTACGAAAGTACTGACCAGGAGTGATGATCTTCTCTGCTGTACGATAGTACTGACCTGGAGCTCTCATCGGCACATGATTAAATGGTCATCTCCTTTGTTATACGTGCGTATAGACCTGGATCTCTCACCATTTTTGTATAAATAGTGTCAAATCATCTAATTCGTTACAGAATGCTATATTCTATGGATAATCACTTGCACACTAATGCACACGCCTTGCTCTTTAAAGATCGTAACAAAATTCGAGAAATTCTGAGGTTGGGTGAGGGTTTTTGCCAAATGATTGTGGGGTCCTAGCATTCTAAAGTATTTAACGAACCTTAACGAATCATCTACTGCTTGTTGAAAAATATAGGGCATGAGTTTAAGTGGACAAACATATCAAAAATCGTTATTGATCTGTTTGAGAATTTCAAAAATCATTCAATGACTGTGATTAGATTCAGTTATCAGTGTGATCTCATTGCTTATCGATGATTAAATTCATCTTTGTGCTAAAGTATATCTTGAGGATGTGATCTCATGATCGATTCAGTTCTCGGTTATAAAAAAATAGATAAAAAAATATATGTTATAATACATGTAAATAATAAAAAATAGAAAAATATAATAAAATTTCTTTTCAAATTTTTTTTAGGTCTTCCACATTATGCTGTCACATTTTATTATTTTTCATGCATTTCATAGAAATTGCGCACAAACAAACACGGGTTCGCTTGTTTTTCAAACACTGGTTTATTTTGATAAAATGAAATGATCTAATTAGAAATGTCGAGATTGTGTTTGTGATTGTGTTTTAGATTTTTGCTGTAAGTGATGGCCGATCATCAGTTGAGCAGTGTACCTGATGAGAGAACATGTTCCTCAAGTTTGCAGAAGATATCGAGCTAGGTATCCTCCTCTTACATCTTCTGAAGCACTCAAGATTAGAGATTTGAGAAAGCTGTTCCAATATCCTTGCAAAGCTTGCACTCGAAAAGGGGGAGCATATAAATAGGAGGAGCTTATGAGATGAAAAATCTTTCTCATCAGATTCAGAAAGATTCAAATTGAAGATCTTTCTACTGTTGACTTCTCGATGCTGATTTCATTTGAAGACGTTGATAATGATAGACTAAGGGGGAGTATTGTTGGAGCTGTAAAAGATAGTCTATATTATCAACACAGTGAAAGTCAACAAAAGTCAACGTCACGGTCAAAGTCAACAAAAGTCAAACCCGACACGTTCGAGCCAAGGAACCGAGACGAGATGTTGAAGACTTAAATGACTAGAAGTTTTATTTTAATAAATATATTTTGTGTGAACAAAATATATTTTATCTTGATTTTAGTCATTTTTATGCTTAATATGTAATTTTGTATTAATTAGCCTAAGTCTAGGGGGTTAAGTGCAATTAGTGAATATTAGTCTAGACTATAATTACGTTAATTGTCATTAGTGTTGGTTAATGGTTGAATGACCAATTGATTGGGGTTTCCACTTTGTACAAATCATATGCAATCAATATAGATCAAAGGGGTTTTATTGTGTATTATCATTGTTTGATCTTACAAATCTTCTTAATATTTGATTCAAGTGTTTATCCTGGAGTTACATCTTTAGCAATGGCAATCGTGTCTATGTCACCTTATCATCACACAACATACACACACCACATACACAAGGAGGAATTCACACACACCAACTTCAGTCGCACGACAGTACCAGACGCACGACTCAACACTCCATCCGCACGAATCAACCCTCATTCGTACGAATCAGCTTCATTCGTACGATTGAACCTTCATTCGTGCAACTCAGCATTCAATCGTACCACACAGCACCCAATCGCACGATTCAACATCCATACGCACGAATCAACCTTCATTCGTACGATTGAACCTCCATTCGTGCGACTGGCGTTCAGTCGTGCGTACCCGTGACAACATTCGGGTCCTGAAGGGCATCGTTGGCTCCAATGACAAATGCACGTCCCCGAGCTGTATTTCCTTGATTTGCCAGGCGTTGATTTCCAGCTATGGCCATCACCTGCTGTTGGTTGTTCCCTTGATGACCCGGCGCCCAATTCAGTCTGGGGCACATGTTTCTGTAGTGATCAGGGCCTCCACACTCATAAAAGACCCTGGCATTCCCGGCGGGGTTAACCGCGTTGACCGGAGCCACCAGATTTGGCGCTAACCTGCAGTCTCTCGCTAGATGTCCCGGGCGTTTATAGTTCACGCACACCCGGCATGGCATTCCTGGGGGATGATGATAGTTGCACCTATCACATTTGGGGTGTGGCCCGACATACATACTCTCTTTTCCCCAACATCCTTTCTTTTCTCTGCTCCTCTACCCAAAACCCATGTTCTCACCATCTCGTCAGTCAGAGCGCCAACATTTAGAATTGCGCTTTGGATCGTAGGAGGAGCAGCTGCTGTTACCATCGCCTGGATTTGAGGCGCAAGTCCCCAAATATACCTATCGGTCCTCTTGGATTACGGAGTCACTAGATGTGGAACCAATCTTTCCAACTCATGAAAACGGTCAGTGTAAGCTGCGTGCCCGGCCCCTACCATAGCGTGATTCTAGAATTCATGCTCCAGTTTCTGTATCTCGTTGAGGGAGCAGTATTTCTCGGTGATCAATGCCTTAAACTTATCCCATGACATCTGCATCACTGATTCTCTTCCCCTAGCCTGAACCTGGGTGTTCCACCAAGTTAATGCCATGCCCTAAAATTAACACGTGGCATACTTAATTCTCTGGCTATCGAGGCACTCACTGATATCGATCACTGCCTCCATCTTCTCCAGCCATCTGGTTAGGGCTATCACTCCACCCTTCCCATCAAATTCTTTCGGTTTGCAGGCCACAAACTCCTTGTACAAACATCCCCTTCTAGCATTAATGACCCCAGTTTCATTACCGGTTGTTCCACCATTCCCGGTTTCCTGATTACTTTCGTTCCCAGTCGGGTTCCCATTCCCTACTTCAGTTTCAATCCCACCTTGACCTCTTTCTCCACCATCCTCATTATCATTGCCATCATCCCCGTGGGGGTGGTGTCGCTGAAGTGCATCGCTCACTGGGGCCACTATAGTCGGAATCAGTGCGGCCAGTTGTTGAGCGATCAAAGCTGCCATATTAGAGTCTCCTGTTCCCTGATTATTACTGGCGGGACCATCACTTGTTCTTGGTGCTCTGCCTCTGCCTCTACCTCTGCCCCTCGGTGCTTCACTTGTTCTTCGAGGCGGCATTTTTCTAATCATAAAAGTAGTAAACACATAAGCTTTAACCATTTCAAATTATATTTTCCACATCGTTCATCAAAGTCCAGCATTCCAAGTTAATATCACACTTATAGTCACCACACATAATATGCAAGTCGTGTAGTTCTCACACCATGAATTGATAATGTCTCAACAATAGTCCATCATAATAATTGTAAATCCATGTATATAATCATGTTTAGTCCAGCGAACTTTGTCTATCTCCTCCTCTTTCGAGGTTTCAGACATAACCTCCTTAGGGTCAATCTCAATGTCCGAGGTCAAACGCAATAGCATGATCTGTGAAGATCTCTTCGGGTTTAATACCCAGATTTGATAAAATAACTTGGCGCGCAGAGGGAACGCAAGATCCAATAGAAGCATCCCATAAGGAGTGAGCACAAGGGTTCACTTACAGGGTGAAAACATCGCAAAACAGATAGATAAACGAACAAGTAAAGAGGAACACATACATGAGATATAAAATGCACACAGATCCTAGCATGAAAATCTACATGAAGGTTCCTAGGTTATAGTCTAGGTCAAGCAAATTGCCCAATTCTCTATAACCAATGGCTCTGATACCAGTCTATCACACCCCCGCTAAAAGCGGAAACACGAGGATGTAACGAGACAGGATCGTCATAACACATGATAAGAAATAGAGATGCTTAAATGATGATAAAGCGTGTCATGACGACACCCAACACAAATGGAGACTTGTGTCGTGTTTAGTCAATATTCACGACAACATAGCCATAAGCATAACATGATAAATGATTCACATAAACAAATGAAGATAACATTGTATTGACTTCCCACAACCTTGGGACAAGTATCATAAGAATAATATTGTTTAATCAGACTACAACAATGATTCTAAAATATATGTTTGTCAAATATGTTTAGTCTTAGAAATGCATCCTAGGGTCTCCACTAAGGCAGCACACCTAGATCTTCAATTAGCATTGTCACCAGAAAAGATATGTTCAAAATGGTCAACAAAATTGTTGGTGAGCTCGCAGATTTAAATAGTAAATAGTAAGTTGATGTTGTATAGTCAATGTTGTGGAATACCGTGAATACAATTATAAGTAAGCATAATCACATGACAATGAGCTTTGCAACCAATCCTAATGACGTACACACAGATCTTCTCAGAATATATTCACCCAAGGGCCCGTTCCTGTCCACTGATGGTACCAACTAAAATACCAACAAACAAGGGTGGGAGTGTCAACCAAGTAGTACTACCAATACCTATCCGTCGGTTCCCACACTGGAATTAAATAGTTGCAAAGAAAGTACCACACAGCGAACTCAAGCATGTATCAGATAAGTACTCACAAAACAGTAACACGTTGATTCCAAGTATGTAAATTGTATGTAAGTTGTACAACATAGAAAGTGGGTGAGCATACTTTTCCCACATGTTTGTAAATGTTTGAAATGTTGTATAAGCATAAAAAGAGGCCACGAAACTCACTTGTTAGGTGGTATGTATGGATGATCAAAGTTTCCAAATGTTGTATGCAATGAACGGTCAAACACCTATTGACAGTTATTGTTAAGCATTAATGATATGTATAAAGTAATAACGTTCGGTCAGTTCGGGTTGTATCGGTTCGGTCGTGTGTATCACACACAAGCAGACATACGCATTAGATCTTATGTAGATCCAAGTACTAGAAATCGTCACCATTGTTGATGATATTTGTGTAAAAGTTCCATTGTTGTGAGAGAAGTATTTGGTAAATATTAGTAGTTACGAATCGGTTGTTGATAATTGTAAAATGTTAAGTTGATTTGACTTGGAATAACATTAGTAAGTTTGATAGTGTTGATTTAAACATTGTCATTAGCAATGGCAACCGTATTGATGTCACCTTAATATCACACGACATACAGACACCACACACACAAGGAGGAATTCACACACACCAACTTCAGTCACACGACACGACCAGACGCACGACTCAACACTCCATCCGCACGAATCAACCCTCATTCGTACGAATCAGCTTCATTCGTACGATTGAACCTTCATTCGTGCAACTCAGCATTCAGTCGTACCACACATCACCCAATCGCACGATTCAACATCCATACGCACGAATCAACCTTCATTCGTACGAATAAGCTTCATTCGTACGATTGAACCTCCATTCGTGCAACTGGCATTCAGTCGTGGGATACACGCACAATCGCACACATTCATTCGGTCGCATGACTCAATCGCACACATTCATTCGCTCGCATGACTCAATCGCACAGTTTCATTCGCTCGCATGACTCAATCGCACCCATACACACAGTCGCACGATACACACAGTCGCACAACTCAGTCGCACGATAGACTCAGACGCATGACTCAGTTACGCGACTCACTCAGTCGCATGGTCGACCCAGTCGCCTGAACAGTAGGTTCGCGACTGCAGAAGTGCGGAGCAGCCTTCGGTTGCTTTGTGCACGAGATTCACATCACAAGGACTTCCAGAAACACATTTCAAACACAACCAAACAAGAAGAACACACAGAAAGACATCACACACACCCACACGACCTCATGTGCTCGGGTTGGCCCCGAACACCCGAAACCCTAAATGGACAGCCATAAACAAGCAAGGAAAGGGACGACCAAGGTCGTCTACCTGCATGAAAGGAGAAGACTCAGCTGTAGTCGAGGTCTTGCCGGTGAAAGCGCGAAGAAAATGGGCGGTTTTGGTGCAAGGAGGAGGAGGAAATGGAGAAGAAGAAGATGAAGAAGAAGATGAAATAATGGAGGCTAGGGCTGGAAATGGGGTTTATATACCCAGCCCTAGTTTGGTAAAATAACACATTTAGTCCCTGCACTTAGCCCCCGAGTTTCCCAAATTTGTTTCGGTTGAAAACGACTTTAATAGATTTGTTATATTAATGATAAAAATGCAATTAATGATATTTGTAACTTAAAAATGGTTTTATTAGTGGCAATAATATTATATAAAAATGGTATATTTAGTGATAACGATGATGAAAATTGTAAAAGTTTTAAGGATAGCATACGTTAACGATAAGAACACAAAAATAAAAGACGATAAAGCAAGTATAATATCCACACGAATAGTTTTTAAAGATGAGGGATGAACGAGCGAAGAAAAGTTAACGGGGTCCATGCTAATTGACGGACGTTTTGGTGACGGATGTCAGACAAGCCCAACTGCCTTAAGCATTCACTCTGAGTCTCAACACTCAAGTAAACAACCTGTTGATGCATGTATGTCCCTAGATCATGATTTGTAATGTAATGAACTTGTCTGTCTGATTATGATGTAATTGTATCGATTAATGAAATGATATGAATTGGTTGTTACTTGTGATGTTTAATATTTCATTAATGAGTCGTGATTGAATTGATTGGGTTTATGATTGTTTGAATGATTGCACATTACGTTATATTAATTAAAACATTCAAACTTAACTTAATGAAGTTCTCATGCGAATGGCCCATGCGAATGGACCACACGCATGAATAACTTCATACGATTGACTCAATCGCACGACTGAAACAGGAGACTGGATCAGTCGTATGATTGACACATAAGATTGACTCAATCGCACGACTGAACACTCAGTCGTGCGGATGAATCAACCGCATGGTTCAATCGCACGACTGAACCATACTTATGGGCCAGTCGCACGATTGAACAATACTAACCTATAAATAGACCCAATTCGTGGGAAAACGTAAGCATTGATCCCATTACGATTCCAGACGTACCCTAGCCGTCCAGAAGCCTCCCAAATCGTTCTCCAAGTTCACAGAACACATCAGATCGATTCCTAATCGATTTCTGACGTTGATTTCAATTCTTGATTGATTCATCGTGTGTTCTCACTGATTGGATCGCCAATCAAATAGGATTCCGCACTATTTGAGTTGGTTTAACACGCTAATCACTAGGTATTTCGTTCAAATACCAGGTCCTAACACAACCTTTAGGGGACAATTACCTGTTGGATTTTGTCACATGTAAAACACTTAGTTTAACCATTTAAACTATGAAAACGCAGCGGATTATGAGGTTTAACATATAGTTTATAAACTGAAAACTTTTGCCATATTAAACCACCAACAAAAACCCAAGAATGAGGATCGAAATATATATGAAATAGTATGCTATCAAACAATACATAACAACCATAGAGTGTTTAGAAATACAACCTTTTGTACAAAAGTTGTAGATGTATGAGATGAATGTGGAGATGTTGTTGAATCTCCAGCCCTCAAGAGAGAGAACCTCAAGCTTGTATACCCACTAGCTTAGCAAACACCTAACTAGTTAGGAAGTTAAACACCAAGTACAAACCTTTTGTTCAATCCGAAATCTTCAAGAAGTTCTTGAAGGATAGCCAAGAAAACGAATTTTTCAGACAAATACAAAACCACCACCCTCCTAGGCAGCCTAAAATACCACTTCAAAATGGGTTTTCCCCCCATTTTAGTTTTAAAAAAAATTACACACTTAGCCCTTAATGTTATAAAATTAAAACCTCTTTTAATTTTATAACAATAACACATTTTTATTTGATATTATTTAACCAACTTAATTAATGAATCAAATAATTTCTCATGAACATATTATCCACATAATGTTGTTCTTTACAAAATCAACGTTTTAGAAAAACCCATTTTCTAAATTAGTGTCGGTATTTATTTGTTTGATCTTATCAATAAATAAATACTAATTGGTGTTTGTATAGCTTGTTATTGGGTATGACCCGACTTGGATCATAACGTACTAACCACATCAATCTTGTATGTGTCTTGGGCATATAAGGTCCAACAATCTCCCACTTGCACAAGATTCATAGAAGATTGATGCAAGCAGTAAATACCGCCTAACAACGGTTTACTACCTTTAATACGTATGACTAAGTGCCATTCAATAACATCATCTCCTTCAAGTACCATACTTTAAATGATTTAGGTGAATCAATCATTCTTCCTTTTGTCACAGATGTCATGTTAAATCCTAGAGACACAGAGTGATCATTTTTCATTGATTTAACTTTATCAGGCCTTAGTCATCTTACTCTCAAAGAATAAGAGGGACAAATCCCCTCTTGACAACATACGTCTTTCACAATTACCTTATATCATACCTGAACTCAGACTTGTGTACTGCCATGTTTCAGAACAGCGAAGAGCTAAGTCAAAGTATAATATTCGGTAAATATCAAGACCCAATATGTATCTCAGGTCAGAGGAATACCAAATGATGTTCGCCTTTACTCAAAATTACTTATGATCAATCAGGAAGATTCCATGTAGTAATATTTGAGCTGCAGGTCAGTCCAATATTTCCATCCCACAAATACCTATGAACCTTGGCAGCAACCGTTTGCTCTATATTCATCCATATGAATATCTACCGATCCAAGTTCATAATAGCATTACCTTCATACTTGTTCCCACAAGCATGAACAACTACGGACATTCTGAGTAAATAATTTACTCATGGATTTTAAACATGCAAAATAGGAATATTAGTTGAATCATCATAACTGAATAATCCATTCAAGTAATAAAGGGTTACAATATCTCATTACAGAAATTAAAGATCAAATCCAGTCACTAGAATATTGAAGCCCCATGGCACAAGCATGACTTTCATGCTTCGCCTTTTCAAGAAGCTTCGTGAGTGGATCCGCAATGTTTTGATCCGTGTGAACTTTGCGAATGCATATCTTTCCCTTTTCAACTTCATCGTTTATGTAGTTGAATCTTCGTTCAATGTGCCTAGTCTTTTGATGTGCACGGGGTTCCTTGATTTGAGCAATCGCACCCTTGTTATCACAAAGAATTTCTAGGGGGTTCTGAATGGAAGGGACCACCCCTAGATCGGCAATGAACTTCTTTAACCATGCAGCTTCCTGAGCTGCTAATGAAGCGGTGATGTATTCAGATGTCAGCCTTTACTGCTGGGAAGGACTCGAGGATTCAGAACCTGCTGTTGCTTGAGAGTGAGGTGGGTAATCACAATAAACCACCAAAGCTCTTGACCTTAGATGAGTTTCCCCACTGGAAACAACGTTTTGAGATCTACCTCAATGGAGTAGATCCTAATCTGTGGGAAGCTATTGAGGTCGGTTACAGTACACCAGTGGGAGCAGATGGAGTTAATTAACGTTAAGTGGGATGACCGACGCACAGAAAGTAAAGTACAATGCAGAGAAAAGGGTTTATGCATTGATCACTCAGTCGATTCCCAAAGATATATTCCACCAGTATTCAGAGAACAAACAGTCCAAGAAACTGTGGGATGAGCTAGAAAAGAGATATGATGGGAATGCGTCATTGAAGGCAATCAAGGCAAAGGAGTTAAAGAAGGAATTCGATAACTTCTCATCGATTGGTAATGAGAGTTTAGATGAAGTCATAGACAGATTCTACCACTTGATGAGCGAATTGCATACACATGGAGTGGAAACGACTATGGAAGAGAAAGTAAGCAACTTCGCAGACGGATTGCCTGATAAGTGGGCTTCATTCGTGTCTAACCTTAGACAGAATGAAATGCTTATAAAGTTGGATATAAATGACTTCATTCTCAAGTTGCGTGAAGAAGCTCTTAGGATGAAGTATAGAGCTCAGAAGTCTGCGTACACACAAAATCCAGCTTTATACAACGCCACGCCTCAAGCTAAGACATCTGGAGCACCTCTCCAGACTGCATTTGTGTCTAGCTCGTCAGGTCCTTCACATGCTTCTCCTTCTGGATCAGACACGTCAGGGTCATCTTGTACCCACTATATTGGATCAGAAGCAAGTGCTACCAAATTGAAGACAGAGAACCTCGGTAATGTGACCGTAGAAGTAGCACGAGAGCATATGGATCTTCTAGCCGCAGTGGTTCATTCATATGATGGACTAGTTGCTGGAAAGATTGGAAACTGCCATCTGGCAGATGAGGACTACGAGCAGGTAGATGAAATGGAGCTTGAAAGAATGGATATAATGTGGGCCTTAGCTAGCGCTGTCCGAAGGGCGAAGAAGTTTGTTAAGAAGACAGGACAGAACTTGATAGCTACTAAGGATACCACATTTGGCTTTGACAAGAGCAAAGTGACCTGCTTCAACTGTGGAGAGAAGGGGCACTTCAAGAGAGAATGTGTCAAGCCAAAGAAGACGGGTAATGGGAACCCGTTCTCATCCTTTACTCGCCAAGACAAGCAAGCTTCCAGTTCTACTTCATCAAACAAGGACCCAAAAGCCTTGACTGCTCATGATGATGAAGGACAGGATTGGAGTTTTAGGTTTGTCTCACCAGAATCTAACATTGATGATATTGATGATGATTCTGCGAGTGAAGGTGATCTAGCAGTTGAAATAGCGATGTCACATAGTGAAGAAACAACTGCAGCTGAGGTCAGTTACAAACCAAAGGAGGAGACTTCCACGTCAGAGACAAAAAAGTCAGAATCACCAGTACCAGAGACGTCGGATACTGCGTTGATGGCTAACTCTTCTGAACCAACACAGGTAAGTACAACTGACCAAATGTTTAATAATCATGCTTGTTCTAACTGTGATATGTTTAGGAATAGCATTGATGAAAAATTTGCTAGGTTATTAGATCACAATGATAACTTAGTAAAAGATTTACAACTATGCACTGAGGCTAATAGAGTCCTAAAACAAAATGAGCATAGTTATAAAGAAAAGATAGACCTATTGACTAACAGCTTAGGGAAACCGAAGTAGTTGCCTTTAACCAAGCAAATGACATTAGGTACTATCTAAACTCCCTAGAGGACACTAAGAAGCAAAAGGCAGTTCTAGAAGTAGAAGTTAACTCCTTAAAACAGAAACTGCACAGTTGGACTAGTTCTTCACACATAGTTCAACACTTAGTGAGAGAAAGGAATAACGGGGAGGGTTTAGGTTACAAAGTGGTTCCACCTCCACCTGAGACCTTGATGAACACCAAGTCGAGACCAGTAAACAACAACCCCATCAAGGATCATGTGGTGACTACTCCTCTTGTTACTGATCCAGACACATCATGTTCATCTACTGAATCTGGACAGAAACAAAAGGAGGCCACTTCAAAGGCAAAGGGTAAATTGCCTTGTGTTAATCTGGAAAATGAATTTGAAAAAGTTAACCTAAAGTCAGGGTCAAACAGAGTCAAATCAGAACCTAAAAGGACTTCAAACGTTAATTTTTCACATGCTACAAGTCAAAAACCAGTTAACCAAAAAGTGGAACATGTTAAACAGGTTAAAACAGTTAAATTTGTTAAACCAGAGAAAACATCAAACATGCAAGAGTCAAAACCTAAAGTGATTGATGTTACTAGAGTGTCACGCATTTCTCCACAAAGAAAGTCTACTCATAAAGTTGATAGCAGATCATGCTACAACTGTGGAGAATGTGGACACATTGCTTCCTATTGTCCTTTCTATCAGACACCTAGGAAGAAGATTGATCTTCAGGACTCTAGACCTAGGTCTTCTAAAAGAAGTTCTCTAACTCCACCTAGAAGATCTAGTGAACCTAAAGTCCAACCTGTAAGCCAGACGACTGTTTATCATAAACAGGCATTGCACAAATCTGGCTTATGGAAAGAGAAGTCATCCTGCGTGTCTGATACTGATGACAAGAAGGAACCTGAGCTACCCTCACCCTCTAAGGGTCAATGGGTAGAGTTTATGATGAGTGATGCCTCTGGGAAACCCAAGACAGTAAAGGCTTGGGTTCCTAACCTAAACTAACACATTTGCTTTGCATGTGCAGGGTGTTCGATATAGCGCTGAGACTAACACGTGGATTATAGACAGCGGAGCATCCAGGCACATGACAGGAAATAGAGCCCTTTTATCAAACGTCAAACAAATAAAAGGAGGGCATGTTTCCTTTGCAGGAAACAAGGGAGGATACATCACAGCACAGGGAGAAGTGGGAAATCAGAAAGTTAAGTTTGATAAGGTGAACTACGTTCAACAACTTCAGAATAACTTACTTTCTGTTTCCCAAATCTGCGATAAAGGATTTAAAGTCATCTTCGACAACAAGAAGTGTTACGTGCTGAAGAAAGACTACATGATCCCAGAGGATCAAGTTCTGATGACTGCTTCAAGATATAAAGACCTTTATGTCTTGGATCTGTCAACAGCTGATACAACGGATCATGAGGTTCAGTGCTTTCTATCTAAAGCTACTGAGAAGGACTCAATCTCCTGGCATAGGAGAATGGGACACATTAGTCAAAGGAAGATGAATCATTTGATTCAGAAGGATTTAGTAAGAGGAGTAAATGTCAAGAACTTCCAACTTCCTGACTTTTGTGTAGCTTGCAAGAAAGGCAAACAGACAAAGAAGTCTCATAAGGAAAAGAAAGTTCATTCAATAGAACTTCCTCTTGAACTTCTGCACATGGATCTGTTTGGTCCAGTCAGTACAAGGAGCATTGCAGGCGATTTGTACTGTTTTGTGGTTACTGATGACTACTCAAGGTTCACTTGGGTAATGTTTCTGAAATCCAAATCAGAAACATTTGAGTCATTCAAGGAATTAGTAACCACACTGGAATCTCTCTACAAGCTAAAGGTTAGACAAGTACGCTCAGACAACGGGACAGAATTCAAGAATCAATGGATGGAGGCATACTGCAAGGAAAAGGGAATTGTTCATCAATTCACTTCTGCCTACACTCCTCAGATGAATGGTGTTGCTGAGAGAAAGAACCGAAGCTTGATAGAGACTGCACGGACTATGCTGGCTGACTCGAAACTGCCTATCCAATTCTGGAATGAGGCAGTAGCAAATGCATGTTATACACTGAATCGAGTCCTAATAGTCAAGCGCCACGGAAAGACATGTTATGAGCTACTACAAAGACGCAAACCGAATTTGGAGTATCTCGAGCCATTTGGCGCGCCGTGTACACTTCTGAAGAAGACACAAGAAGGAAAATTCAGCGAGAAGGCAGATGAAGGAATTTTTCTAGGATACAACATACCGAACAAGAGGGTTTACAACAACTCAACGGGTCTTGTAGAAGTGTGGTGTAATGTCGACGTTCAAAGATATACCACACCACCTACAGGCAAAGGACCTGCATACTTCTTCGATTATGATGGATTCTTCAAGTCCTTCAATATACCTCTCTCGCACTCAGATGATGAGTTAGCTACTAGGATGATGTATGATATTCTGAATACACCATCTAGCACACAGGGAGAATCATCTACTCAGTCAGGGGGAGTAGTCGACGACAGTGACTCCTCCTCTGAAGATGAAACTGAAGCAGATGACCAGAACAGTCAGGAGGAACAGGTTCCAGTTCCTGAAAGTCCACAAGCATCTACGAGTGATGCACCTTCGACTTCGGAACCTCAAACTCCAACTACCTCAGATGCAGAACAAAATGTTCATAATCTTGGTTCTGAGGTGGCTGTTCCTACTACTCCAGGATCACGACTAAATGTCTATCATCCCCTTGACAATGTTATTGGGGATGTCAGATCAGGAGTACAAACCCGAAATCAGCTATACTCAGCTGATTACGCCTCGATTATGGAGAAAGGTTACATTCATGATGGTGCTTATCGATGTTTTGTCTCGCAGGTTGAGCCAAAATATGTCAGTGAAGCACTAAATGATGAGGCGTGGGTGAGTGCCATGCAAGAAGAACTTCTGCAGTTTAAGAAGTTAGGTGTATGGACTCTGGTTGATAGACCTAAAGGTGCTAAAGTCATTGGCACCAAATGGGTACTAAAATGCAAGAAGGATGACCAAGGAGTCATTATCAGGAACAAAGCTCGACTGGTGGTTCAAGGTTTTCGCCAAGTCGAGGGGATTGACTATAATGAGGTGTTTGCACCCGTGGCAAGGATGGAAGCCATTCGTATCTTCCTAGCCTATGCATCGTACATGAAGATCAAAGTCTACCAATTAGATGTGAAGAGTGCATTCCTTCATGGGGAAATCAGGGAAACAGTATATGTAAGTCAACCCGAGGGATTTGAGGATCCTTATCATCGGGATAGAGTTTACAAGCTCGACAAAGCTTTATATGGGCTTCATCAAGCTCCTCGAGCGTGGTTGAGAAACTCTCGACTCATCTTGTGAAACACGGCTTTCGCAGGGGAGTCATTGACTGTACACTGTTTATTAAAGAAAAGGATGGCGACCTACTGCTTGTACAGATATATGTTGATGACATAATCTTCGGGTCAAAGAACGAAGAGTTATGTAAAGAGTTTGAAGCAGTGATGAAGAAAGAATTTGAGATGAGTGCTATGGGGGAGATGAAGTTCTTTCTCGGGTTACAGGTGGATCAAACACCTAATGGAATCTTTCTACATCAGACCAAGTATGTAGGAGACATTCTCAGTCGCTTTGACATGGAGAATGCTTCTGCTGCTGGGACTCCACTTGCTACGAATCATGATATAGCACCTGATGAGAATGGAGATCTAGTAGATGCCACTATGTACCGAGGAATGATTGGATCCCTCATGTATCTCACTGCCTCAAGACCTGATATTATGTATGCTACATGTTTATGTTCTAGATATCAGGCTAAACCAAAGGTCAACCATCTGATCGGGGTCAAGAGGATTTTTCGTTATCTGAAGGGTACACCCACACTTGGATTGTGGTATCCTCATGATGATGACTTTGAGCTTACCGCGTATAGTGACTCGGACTACGGGGGCTGCAAAATGAACTACAAGTCTACATCAGCGGGGTGTCAATTCTTTGGGAGAAGATTAGTTACCTGGCAGTGTAAGAAGCAGACATCGGTTGCATTGTCAACCTGTGAAGCCGAATATGTTGCTGCTGCAAGTTGCTGTTCACAAATCATCTGGATTCAACAGCAAATGCGGGATTACGGTTTAAAATTCTCATCTACTCCTATTTTTGTTGATAACTCTGCTGCAATTGCAGTAACTAAAAATCCGGTTCAACATCCTAAGACCAAACACATCGGTATTAAATACCATTTCATAAGAGATTGCTTTGAAAAGAACTTAATTGATGTGGTTAAAATTAATACTGATTTTCAACGCGCTGACCTCTATACTAAAGCCTTTGATAAACCACGTTTTCAATATTTGCTAGAGGTCAACGGCGTCAAAAAGAAAAGTGAGGTAATTCCTGATGATGATAATGTGTAGTCCGATGTAGTTTAGTTACAGTTTATTTTATTTTATTTGTCTATTTTATTTTATTTTATTTTATTTAAACTCATGTTATTTTGCTGTTTATGAAAATCCTAAAATAATTAAACCAGAAATGATTTTAGTATTTTAGGAGGAGAATATGTCAGCAAGTTAACATTAAAAAAAAAAAATGAGGGAGAAGGAGTAACTAGCTGAAATAAGGTAGATTGTGTCTGTGATACCGATTCAATACCTTTGGAAAATGATAGTACACAGGAACATATCAAGAGGGACTTTAAAAAAAAATGTAAGTTTTGACAAGATGCAAAAGTTCAAAGTATAAGTCTGTGTAGTCTAAGCAATATAAAAAGGAAAGATGATAGAAAACTGGCAACTCCTAAGGTGACACAAAGAGAGTAGACTTAGAGGCTGCTAGACCATAAATGATATGTTGGTAGATTCAACACAATAGACAGTTAGACCTGATTGGTGATCTCAAGATCAAACTAAGTTGTTCAACTGACTGTGGGCTTCCATCTTATCACTGGTTAACACAATCAACAATATTCCAATAAGGGGTAATGAGCAATTAAACGCCACAAATGTGTGCGGATGACCACAATTAGAGCAAAGCAAGAAAAAAATGAAAGACAAATGCAATAAAGCTAATGACTTATGTTGTTGGTGCATTTTGTGCAAAATAAACTAAGCTGCTCTAACAAGGAGATAGGTTGTGTGCCTCTCTGCTGTGCGATGGCACTGACCTGAGGATAAGCATAACCTAGATATTCTAGAATTCATTGTTGTTTGCCGCCTCTCTGCTGTGCGATGGCACTGACCTGAGGACAGGCTTCTCTTTGAAATCTCTAAGAATAGTCTCTTCTTGTAATAATACCCGTAGACCGCTCAAAAGCTCCTGAGGAATGTTGATTACCATATAAGTGTGGGATCCACAAATGTTAGTTGAAATAATTAAACCTAAATAAGTCACCAGTCTGTGTCAAAAGTCTGTGTATGGATTTAAGTGGACAAACATACTGACAATCATTGTGGCTACATTCTCAAAGGTTCAAATCAATGTGAAAATCTAAGAGTTTCAGTATGATTTCCTTAAGTTGCTAACGACTCTGGATGAACACCGAGAAATTGAGCATCAACAGTTTTAATAACTAGTCCCAAATGATTTGACTTGCCTGTATGATTCTAAAATTGAATTGGTCCAGATATGATCAATCTAAGTTGAAGCTATCTACTCCCGAACAAATCCCGTAGATATCAATCTCTGGATTTATCTCTCACAAAAAGCCAAAAATATGTCCTTTTATGTAATTAGTTTAAAGTCTTAAATTAGTTAGTCGTTTTAGTTTTAATTTGAGTCAAGTGTCGGGCTACATCAGGAAAATCAGAAGGAATCAACTCACTAAAAGGGTCATGTCTGAGATGACCATATGTGCTTTGAAAGTTAAACAGTCACGTCTGAGGTGACAAAGTGTTTTTTAAAATGGTCACGTCTGAGGTGACCAAAGTGGTTAAAAGGATCACGTCTGAGGTGATCAAAGTGTTTTCAAGATAAAAGGATCATGTCTGAGATGATCAAAGGCTCATAACGTTAATTTAATTAATTTAAAAGAGTTTAAAAGTAAATTGGTAAAAATGGCAGAAAATTAACTAAGTATGACCCATTCGCACGAATGGACCATACGTATGGACTAACCATACGAATGAAGTCCATTCGCACGAATGAACTATGAGTATGGACCATCCAACCGAATGGCCCATACGATTAGTCCAGTCGGAGGCTTAAGTGCGAACGAGTGAGTCAGTCGCACGACTGAACTTCAGTCGGACGACTGGAGAAGGGCGACTGACCCAATCGCACGACTGAGTCCCACTCCCACGACTGAAAGGAGCGTATGAACTCAGTCGCACGATTGGATCTAGGGTTGGTATAAATAGAGGTGGAGTCGGTCGCAGAGACTCATCACCCTCAAATCGCCCCTAAATCGCACTCCCTACCGTTACTCTGCCAAAATTTTATTTGCCCTAGTTTTACCTCTGATTGTGATTCACTGACTTTCGACATTCATCATACAGGTAGTTTGAAGTCTTCTTTCATCAAAAACAGAAAGATTGGAACCCTAATTGGGATTGTTCGACTGTGAAACGTGAACCGAGACAAGAAAGCCCTAATAACCTATTAAAACCAAGCAAAATGTTAAAATTAAGTTAAATAGGTTATTAGTAACGAGAATGCGACTCTAATGAACCGGTTAATTGAGTTAAAAGACTTAGTTTGTGAAGTTTCGAACGATTGGCGACTGAACAACTGGGACAGGCGACTGGTCGTCCGGATGAACTTCAGTCGCACGACTGAAGGGGACGATTTACTTAACCGCACGACTGAACCATGCGAATGATACTCAGTCGCACGATTGAACAATACTAACCTATAAATAGACCCAATTCGTGGGAAAACGTAAGCATTGATCCCATTACGATTCCAGACGTACCCTAGCCGTCCAGAAGCCTCCCAAATCGTTCTCCAAGTTCACAGAACACATCAGATCGATTCCTAATCGATTTCTGACGTTGATTTCAATTCTTGATTGATTCATCGTGTGTTCTCACTGATTGGATCGCCAATCAAATAGGATTCCGCACTATTTGAGTTGGTTTAACACGCTAATCACTAGGTATTTCGTTCAAATACCAGGTCCTAACAAGTGATTCGCACGTCTGAACCTCAATCGCACGGTTCAGTCGCACGACTGTCCTCAGTCGTACAACCTCAATCGCATGACAGAGAGATTTTATTCAAAGTCTAAGTGTTTCATTATACTCTTAGCCAACGGAACTAATGTTTATATTGTTATATGTTACAGATGGCGAGTCGATGGAACATGAGCACCAAGCACAACATATGTGCTCATCTGGATTTGACATCCAGGAACGCAGATGACTTCGCAGGCATTATTACATTTCTGTTGAGATCCAGGATCGCTCATGCTATCGCTACACCATGCACGCCGTATAGATCAGTGCAGCAGGCCTTCTGGGAAGGCGCGACTGTTGATAGATCCTCTGAGCCTCATTGCATCAGGAGTTCGATTTTTGGTGAGGCTATCACTGTATCAGAGGAGGATCTGAGGATTGTTCTACAGTTTGGGGATGATGCTGATTGTCCTACTCGTCTACACCCCCTCACTGTCAGAGGATGTTTCATGAGAGCCAAGTACTCTGGGGACATCAATGCTGGGGTACTCAACAAGAGTAACCTCTGTCCCCAGCTTAAGTATCTTGCGCACGTGCTGCTAAAGTGTATAGCTTCCAGGAAGGGAGGTTTTGATGAGCTTTTCGACCAGATCCAGAACGCGTATGTTGCGTTGGTGCTGAACCACCCGTTCAGCTTCTCCAAGATGATATTCACCTACCTGGTGGAGAACATCGAGGGGAAAGGGAAGGAGGGCTTCTGTATGTACCCCAGATTTATGCAGATGATCATTGACCAGAAGCTCCCCTCCCTGCCAAAGGAGAAGGATGATGCTGTTGTTCTTGAGGTCATGGATGACACGACGCTAGGCCAGATGAAGGTATACAGGGGGAAGCAGGTGAAGCCCCCTGTCAGGAGGTTGTTTGGGCATCTGGCCCGTGCTGATTATGTGGCGCCAGCCAAGAGAAAGTGGCGCCACGATGACAGTGATTCGGATGTTGAGCATATTGCTATACCAGATACTGACTCTGATGATGATGATAGCGGCGACGCCGGGGATGATATGCCTGCTCCATCTAGAGGCACTGATTCAGACGTTATTCCCCCGGGGTCAGCCACTGCCGGAGAGGTCGCTGAGATGGCCGGTTTCCATCAGGAGTTTGTAGCTGGGGATCAAGAGGAGGAGGAGTCAGATGAGGAGCCCCTCACCAGGACTGTGGGAAGTAAAGTTGTTCCCACAGACCACGGGCTTAGGGTGGTTGGTGAACACCCTCGGGACTCCTCAGAGAGAGAGACTGACCCGAACTATGTTCCGGGCTCAGTGGGCAGATCTGCAGGGGGAGCATCCACTTCCACCGGGACTAGGAGGAAGCGGATGGCTCAACCCCATGGATTGAAGAAGAAGAAGCGTCGCCTGACCTTCGTTACTACTGCTGCCACTACTTCCACCACCACAGCTACCACTACCACCACCACTGATATACCACCCATCACCACAGCCACCACATCCACTACTACCACTATCCCATCCACCACCTTACCTACCACCACTGTATCCTTCCCATCCACCACCAGACCATTCACACCTACATCACCAGCACCAGCCTACCGACCCATATTCACCACTGCCACATCCACCACCACCTCACATCATGCTGGACCCTCAATTCAGCCACCACAGGTTTATGGATCTACTCTACCTCACATCAGGGTAGAGGAGCAGCTCTCAGCGCTTAACCGTATGGTGATGCGTCTGCTTGCTGCAGATGAGGAGAAGGCGGCGCAGATCCGCCAGCTGACCGACCTGACTGCTGCCCAGTCTCAGCAGATGGCAGAGCAGGCTCGGGTGATAGAGCAGCAGAACCAGCTAATCGATGCACAGAGAGTCGAGGTGTCCCAACTCCAGGACCAGCAGGCCCAGTCCGTCAAACGTATAGAGGAGTTGGAGACGACCAAC
The DNA here is from genome assembly GCA_025215565.1 of Flaveria ramosissima. NCBI lineage: Eukaryota > Viridiplantae > Streptophyta > Magnoliopsida > Asterales > Asteraceae > Flaveria > Flaveria ramosissima. The sequence continues at coordinate 30,975,767 of CM046035.1, forward strand.
AAGACGATTATGCTGAGGTTAAAGGGGTCGAAGGATGAGCCCCTGAAGCTAAAGGAGGGTGACGGGGATGATGGAGATGGTGATGATGAAGATGATGATGATGATGATGAGGAAGATGATGATGATGAGGAAGAGACTGAGGAAGACAGGACAGAAGGTCGAGATGACGATGACGAAGCAGAAGGAGGGGATGCGGCTGCATCGGCCTCTGCTTCTGGTCAAGAGCGAAGATCTAAGCATCGACAGGACCAGTCATCCACCACTTCTGCTCCTCCGAGCGACACGCCCCAGATTCAAGACAAAAGTACAGATTAGATGTCTTATGTATTTATTTATTTTGTATTTGAATCATGTAATGAAAAACAAGTGTGCTGAATGTTTATATATTAAGTTAATATAAGTCTGTTTGATTAATTACTAATGGTTTATATGTTGAATGTTTATATCAAACAGATCCAAACTTTCAAAGGGATGAGTTTGACTTTGCTCCCCTTCAAATGGTCAAGACTCAATTAACCATGATTCTTGACCTACAAGGGATAGTGAGACGGTCTGTGAGTTATACCCCTGAAGAAGGGGAAATAATTCATGACCTATCTGATGAGCAACTGGCAGAGATGTTCAGACTCAATCCCGATGAAATAGTCAAGGACGCTCCAACAGTTGATTCAACCAGTGATGAGGAACTTAATGACATTGATGAAGTTGAGGTTGAAGACATTACTGCAGAAGAGTACCCTCAGTATGCTGACGCCGAGGGAAATGTGGTCCCCAATCTGGGTGAATCCCTAGTCAGTGATACGTTTGAGGTACTAGACAAGATGGAGCAGGAAACCGAGAAGACTGAAGGAACAGCCCAAGCCTCCAATGATGACGTAGACATTCGCAAGGCTGAGTGGGCTGCCTGTTTTGAAGAAGTAAGAGCCCAGCGTGCTGCACCAAAGAAAGATGCCTACACCAAGCTCTAGAGAGTCAAGAAACACCATAAGGTGTCAGGCAGGATTATCTCATGGGCTTATTTTGATGACCTTAACGCGTATGCAGTTAAGAGGGAGCAGGGCATAGAGTACTTCAGGTTCCCACATGATCTGAAGACTCTACCTGGTTTTGAGCTCAACCAGCTGGCTAAGCTAAAGCTGTTGTATGCTGACCCAAGAAAGATGTCAGGCTGGTTTGAGGCTGCCCTGAAGAAGGAGTACCACACCCGATGGGTTAACTTCAGACCACAACAGCCTACGAGGTATATAAGAAGGTCTGAGGTTGATGCCATTACTGGCAAACCCAAGATTGTGCTGAAGTGGAGTCCCCCGCGCACTATGTCGAGAATCCCTCTCAGGGAAATGCCACAGGACTTCACTCCACACTTCAAATGGTGGTACTATGATTGGAGAACCGCTGAAGCTGTCATAGTTCTGAATAAAGAGGGCCAAATGGATACTATCAGGGTATTCGACCCAATGTGGCTAACCAACTTGTCTGCTAATGATGTCTATACATTATACAAGTGGCCACTGTTCTATGACACACAAGACATTGTACAAGCCCTCCAGTTCCAAAACGTTATACGACTTTGCTTTGCGTTCGAGATACACGCAGGAGTCACTAAAGAGGATAAGTACAAGAAGTATAAGGAGGTGATGCAGAAGACAAGAGATTAGATAGATCTAGGTCCAAGGGGGAGTTTGTTGATGCATGTATGTCCCTAGATCATGATTTGTAATGTAATGAACTTGTCTGTCTGATTATGATGTAATTGTATCGATTAATGAAATGATATGAATTGGTTGTTACTTGTGATGTTTAATATTTCATTAATGAGTCGTGATTGAATTGATTGGGTTTATGATTGTTTGAATGATTGCACATTACGTTATATTAATTAAAACATTCAAACTTAACTTAATGAAGTTCTCATGCGAATGGCCCATGCGAATGGACCACACGCATGAATAACTTCATACGATTGACTCAATCGCACGATTGAAACAGGAGACTGGATCAGTCGTATGATTGACACATAAGATTGACTCAATCGCACGACTGAACACTCAGTCGTGCGGATGAATCAACCGCATGGTTCAATCGCACGACTGAACCATACTTATGGGCCAGTCGCACGATTGAACAATACTAACCTATAAATAGACCCAATTCGTGGGAAAACGTAAGCATTGATCCCATTACGATTCCAGACGTACCCTAGCCGTCCAGAAGCCTCCCAAATCGTTCTCCAAGTTCACAGAACACATCAGATCGATTCCTAATCGATTTCTGACGTTGATTTCAATTCTTGATTGATTCATCGTGTGTTCTCACTGATTGGATCGCCAATCAAATAGGATTCCGCACTATTTGAGTTGGTTTAACACGCTAATCACTAGGTATTTCGTTCAAATACCAGGTCCTAACACAACCTTTAGGGGACAATTACCTGTTGGATTTTGTCACATGTAAAACACTTAGTTTAACCATTTAAACTATGAAAACGCAGCGGATTATGAGGTTTAACATATAGTTTATAAACTGAAAACTTTTGCCATATTAAACCACCAACAAAAACCCAAGAATGAGGATCGAAATATATATGAAATAGTATGCTATCAAACAATACATAACAACCATAGAGTGTTTAGAAATACAACCTTTTGTACAAAAGTTGTAGATGTATGAGATGAATGTGGAGATGTTGTTGAATCTCCAGCCCTCAAGAGAGAGAACCTCAAGCTTGTATACCCACTAGCTTAGCAAACACCTAACTAGTTAGGAAGTTAAACACCAAGAACAAACCTTTTGTTCAATCCGAAATCTTCAAGAAGTTCTTGAAGGATAGCCAAGAAAACGAATTTTTCAGCAGCCTTTTGCTTCTTTAATCCGAAAATTTCAGCTTGTTGAGAGAGAAATGTGTTTTTGTGTGTGTAGAGAAAGGTGTATCTATGTGTAGAGGGAAAATGCAAGTGTCCTTAAGTCTTCCACAAGACAAGACAAATACAAAACCACCACCCTCCTAGGCAGCCTAAAATACCACTTCAAAATGGGTTTTCCCCCCATTTTAGTTTTAAAAAAAATTACACACTTAGCCCTTAATGTTATAAAATTAAAACCTCTTTTAATTTTATAACAATAACACATTTTTATTTGATATTATTTAACCAACTTAATTAATGAATCAAATAATTTCTCATGAACATATTATCCACATAATGTTGTTCTTTACAAAATCAACGTTTTAGAAAAACCCATTTTCTAAATTAGTGTCGGTATTTATTTGTTTGATCTTATCAACAAATAAATACTAATTGGTGTTTGTATAGCTTGTTATTGGGTATGACCCGACTTGGATCATAACGTACTAACCACATCAATCTTGTATGTGTCTTGGGCATATAAGGTCCAACAATCTCCCACTTGCACAAGATTCATAGAAGATTGATGCAAGCAGTAAATACCGCCTAACAACGGTTTACTACCTTTAATACGTATGACTAAGTGCCATTCAATAACATCATCTCCTTCAAGTACCATACTTTAAATGATTTAGGTGAATCAATCATTCTTCCTTTTGTCACAGATGTCATGTTAAATCCTAGAGACACAGAGTGATCATTTTTCATTGATTTAACTTTATCAGGCCTTAGACATCTTACTCTCAAAGAATAAGAGGGACAAATCCCATCTTGACAACATACGTCTTTCACAATTACCTTATATCATACCTGAACTCAGACTTGTGTACTGCCATGTTTCAGAACAGCGAAGAGCTAAGTCAAAGTATAATATTCGGTAAATATCAAGACCCAATATGTATCTCAGGTCAGAGGAATACCAAATGATGTTCGCCTTTACTCAAAATTACTTATGATCAATCAGGAAGATTCCATGTAGTAATATTTGAGCTGCAGGTCAGTCCAATATTTCCATCCCACAAATACCTATGAACCTTGGCAGCAACCGTTTGCTCTATATTCATCCATATGAATATCTACCGATCCAAGTTCATAATAGCATTACCTTCATACTTGTTCCCACAAGCATGAACAGCTACGGACATTCTGAGTAAATAATTTACTCATGGATTTTAAACATGCAAAATAGGAATATTAGTTGAATCATCATAACTGAATAATCCATTCAAGTAATAAAGGGTTACAATATCTCATTACAGAAATTAAAGATCAAATCCAGTCACTAGAATATTGAAGCCCCATGGCACAAGCATGACTTTCATGCTTCGCCTTTTCAAGAAGCTTCGTGAGTGGATCCGCAATGTTTTGATCCGTGTGAACTTTGCGAATGCATATCTTTCCCTTTTCAACTTCATCCTTTATGTAGTTGAATCTTCGTTCAATGTGCCTAGTCTTTTGATGTGCACGGGGTTCCTTGATTTGAGCAATCGCACCCTTGTTATCACAAAGAATTTCTAGGGGGTTCTGAATGGAAGGGACCACCCCTAGATCGGCAATGAACTTCTTTAACCATGCAGCTTCCTGAGCTGCTAATGAAGCGGTGATGTATTCTGATTCTGTAGTTGATAATGCCACAACATCTTGCTTAGAGCTCTTATAAGAGATTGCTCCTCCATTCAAGATGAAAATGTACCCCGACTGTGATCGTTAATCATCCCGATCAGTTTGGAAACTCGCATCCGTGTAACCCTTTACTACGAGCTCCTCCTCACCATATCCATAGATTAGGAACATATCTTTGGTCCTCCTTAGGTACTAAAGTATGTTCTTAACAGCCATCCAATGACTGCTTCCAGGATTTTGTTGGTATCGGCTTGTCATGCTTAAAGCGCATGACACGTCCGGTCTAGTTCATATCATTGCATACATGATGGATCCTATAGCAGGCGCATACGGGATTCCATTCATTTTGTCTTGCTCATTCTTTGAGCTTGGACATTAAGTCTTACTCAATATCGTTCCTCTTTGAATAGTTACGGTACCTTTCTTAGAGTTTTCCATCTTGAACCTTTTCAAGATCTTATCAATGTATGCACTTTGATTCAAAGCTATCAACCGCCTTGATCTATCCCTATAGATCTTTATTCCTAAAATATTGGTGGCTTCACCAAGATCCTTAATGGAGAAACAACTTCCAAGCTAGGCTTTTACACCTTCCATGATTGGAATGTCATTTCCAAATAGTAGAATGTCATCGACATACAATATTAGGAAAGTGATGATGCTCCCACTAGCCTTCTTATATACACTTGCTTCATCAGCGTTTTTGATGAATCCAAATTTGATTATTTCTTCATCAAAACGGTGATTCCAACTCCTTGATGCTTGCTTCAATCCATAGATTGATTTCTTTAACTTGCATACTTTGTTAGGATGTTTTGAGTTAAGAAAACCTTCAGGCTGAACCATATAGACATCTTCCTCAAGATATCCATTTAGAAAAGCGGTTTTGACATCCATTTGCCAAATCTCATAATCATAATGAGCAACTATGGCAAATAATATCCTAATAGACTTTAGCATTGCAACTGGTGAGAAGGTCTCATCATAATCAACCCCTTGAGTTTGAGTGAAACCTTTTGCTACAAGTCTAGCTTTATAAGTATCCAAGTTTCCATGCATATCGATTTTCTTCTTGAAAACCGACTTACTTCCAACTATCTTGGAGTTAAGAGGTGGTTCAACCAAGACACACACTTGGTTGTCATACATGGATTGCATCTCTACGTTCATGGCTTCAAGCCATTTGTCACAATCCAAATTGGACATTGCATCATGATAGGTGGTTGGTTCATTGGAATCTACCACATAACATCCATCTACGAAAAATCCATATCTTTCAGGTGGATTACTAATTCTACCAGATCTGCGAACGTTTTGTGTATATTGATCAACCACTTGATCATTCTCAACATCCTCATGATGAGTGCTAGTGTCAACCAAACGTGTATCGGTTTGTGGTTCTTGATCCTCCTCAAGATCCACAGTTCTACTGATAGTTCCTTCTGTAAGGAACTTAGCTTCTAAGAACTCAGCCTTCTTGGCAAAAAACTCCTTTTGTTCCAATGGATCATAGAAATAATATCCCATAGAGTCTCTAGGATATCCAATGAAGATACACTTAGTGGAACGACTTTCTAGCTTGTTTGAGGTGGGAGTCTTAACATAAGCCTCACAACCCCATACCTTTAAATATGACAGTGATGGAACTCTTCAATGCCATATTTCAAAAGGTGTCGTTTCCACTTTCTTGGTTGGGGCCAAATTCAAAATACGGGCCGCAGAGAGCAAAGCGAAACCCCAAAATGATAGAGGCAGTGAGCTTCTAGCCATCGTAGATCGAACCATATCTAATAGAGTTTGATTTCTCCTCTCGGACACACCATTATGTTATGGTGTTCCAGGTGGAGATAGTTGTGAGACAATACCACAACTTCTAAGATGATCTCTAAAAGCATCACTCAGGTATTCACCTCCTCTATCGGTGCGGAGAATTTTTATTTTCTTGTTGAGTTGATTTTCTACTTCATTTTGGAAGATTTTGAACATTTCAAAAGCTTCATCTTTGTGTCTTAGCAAGTACACATAACCGTATCGACTATAGTCGTCGGTAAAGGTAATGAAGTATCTTTCATGGTACCTAGTCATTGGCTTAAAAGGATCACATACATCCGAATGTATGATGCCTAATAAATCTTTTGCCCGTTCGGACTTGCCACTAAAAGGTGCCTTAGTCATTTTACTTTGTAAACAAGATTCACATACATCGAATGAATCATATTCATTTGTTTTTAAAAGACCGTTCTTTTGAAGTGTTTGTATGCGCTTCTTGTTTATATGACCAAGACGGCAATGCCAAAGATAGGTATCACTCAAATCCAATTTGAGTTTCTTAGTTGTGGTTTGGTACAATGAGCTATCATATATTGTGTTTTCACGAACCAATTCTTAAATACCATTAATGGGAATAACTTTAAAATAAAACGTGCCATTTAAAGAAACATGAATCTCATTTTCAATAAATGACAAAACATAACCATATTGTCTTAATTGGGCAACAAAAATAATGTTCCTAGTCAAATTAAGAGCATACAAAATATTGTTCAAAAGTACTTCCAAACCATTTGGAAGCTTCAAGATGTAGTCCCCTCGGCCTTCAACTTGAACCTTTGCCCCATTCCCCATGTAGAGGCTTACATCCCCTTTCTTAAAGTCCTTACTTCTTTTGAACCCCTGTAATAAGTTGCAAATATGAGTTCCACATCCGGTATCTAATACCCATGTGTTAGAGGATATTAAATTTAGACCAATATGGATCATGAAAATTGTACCTGAGGTTTGCCCGGCATCCCTCTTTGCTTGCAACTCTTTGAGATGGACTGGGCAATTTCTTGCCCAATGTCCAATCTCCCCACACTTAAGGCATGGGTCATTCGAAGCAACCTTTTGCTTCTTCTCCGCTGGTTTTGGTGGTGGCGCTCTTACCACTCCCTTTCCCTTTCCCCTAACGTGCCCTTTACCCTTGGCAACACTTGCCTTGGGTGCGGGGTGAGGCCTCTTCTTGTTCCCAACTTCATTAATGGTGAGAACGGGTAAAACCTTTTTACCCATGGCCGCCTCGGCAGTTTTAAGCATAGAGTGAAGCTCACTTATGTTCTTGTCCCATCCGTTCATATTATAGTTCATGACAAAGTTGTCAAACCTTTTTGACAAAGAGCTGAGGATCAAATCCGTAGCCAACTCTTTCGAGACGGGACAATTCAACCTTTCGAGGCGGTCGATGTGGCTTTTCATCTTAAGTACATAAGATGAAACTGATTGGGTGTCGTCCATACGACACGCATGGAGTGCTCGAACCGTTTCGAAGCGCTAAACCCATGCTTGTTGTTGGAACGTTTCCTTCAAGTGGGTTATCATGTCGTACGCTCCATGATGTTCATACTCCTTTTGGAGATCTGGAGTCATACTTGCCAACATGAGGCAAGACACTTGGACCGAGTCCTCATTGTATTTCACCCAATTCATAAAGGCCTCCTCATCATCCTCACTAGGTTGATCGGGAATCGGATCGTCTAAATGTATGATCATTTCTCTTGCTTGAGTACAATTCTCAAGTTTTAAAACCACTCAATAAAGTTATTATGGTTTAGACGCTCCTTTTGGAGAATGGTTCTTAGTGATAGTGAGTGAGCGAACGGGATTTCATTGTTATCATTATTGTTGGTGGCTATCTACAAAATATAACAAAGTTCAATTTTAGTAATTTCGATATTGTTCATTTTTAATAATTAAAACCCCTTTTAAGTGTCTGACACAATTTTAAAATTCTAGAATCCAACGTTACATTTAAATAGTGGTTAGGTGACCTTTATCCCATTATTTAAATTAACAAGGTAGTAAACGATTTGACAATCGCAACCCTTTGCAACTTCTAGGGTATGGGATCGACTTTAAAACATCATATGTATAGTCGGCATGTTAATCCCATCAACACCTTTGTAAACCATGTTGTAGGTGATCCATTTAACATGGTTTGCAAATCAAGTTACCCTACTCGCACACACATGTGAGTTTTCCAACATAAGTGGTTAGGTGACCTTTATCCCACTAATATGGTATCCCCACCTCAAGTCACAAGTTCCCTCAAAATGGTTAGGTGACCTTTATCCCATAGAGAGTTTTCAAATGACTCAAGTGTTATGCAAAAGGATGGTGTTAAACTTGTTTATAAAAGAAATTAAAGTTTTCATAATCTTAGTTTAGAAAACTCTATGTATCTTATATTTGCATGCTTTCAAATACAAGGTACCCTATGGTTCACTTTTAATAAAACCTCTTTTATTAAAACCATTAATCCTTTTAATAACCTTTTATTAACCACTTAATGATAAAGAACCATCAAATTTTCAGCTTGTTAAGTTTGTTAATGAGTTTGTAATGCATATCCAAATATCAATCAAACAATCAAACAACAAACATCCAAACAAGCATAAACATATAAACATGGGTGCATAACCATAGCCACTAAGTTGACCACACTTGTTTGCCATCACAAGTGTTGTCATAAGGTCTTTCCTAAGGGTGAAGATGACACATCAAAATGTGTCCATGAACTCCCACTTGAATCCACATCCAAATGCTTCAAGTGTCCATGTCTTTTGTGTCCTTCTTTGAGTCTTCATCTTGTGCATCTTCTTTTACAAAATCATATCCTAATACAATTTTTCTAATAAAAGAAATGCACCTAATCTATTTATTACATAACCAAATGAATAAATAAATTACAACCCAAGATACAAAACACAAATTACAACCCTTTCAAGAACAAACCAACATGACAAAACACAATCAACCAAAACCAACGCATAAGGCCAAGGCTATGTTATGCACCATAATGAGAAACATATTCAACATCCAAGAACAACAATGAACCCCTTATTTCAGCCAACATAAACTAAAACATTAAGGTTTGTACAAACAACACAATCAAACATTTGATGTAAATCTTTCAAGGTTTAAACCAAAGCATGCAAGATTAAACCTTGAAATATAAGGGATTCATACATCCACAACAAAACAGCCGCTAATGGGTTGAAAAGGTCCATGAAAACTAACTTTTCAAGATCTTTTGAAGCACACATTCCACATAACCGGCTCTAGATGCCATTGTTGGGTTTTGTCACATGTAAAACACTTAGTTTAACCATTTAAACTATGAAAACGCAGCGGAATATGAGGTTTAACATATGGTTTTTAATCTGAAAATTTTTGCCATATTAAACCACCAACAAAAACCCAAGAATGAGGATTGAAATATATATGAAATAATATGCTATCAAACAAGACATAACAACCATAGAGTGTTTAGAAATACAACCTTTTGTACAAAAGTTGTAGATGTATGAGATGAATGTGGAGATGTTGTTGAATGTGCAGCCCTCAAGAGAGAGAACCTCAAGCTTGTATACCCACAAGCTTAGCAAACACCTAACTAGTTAGGAAGTTAAACACCAAGAACAAACCTTTTGTTCTATCCGAAATCTTCAAGAAGTTCTGGAAGGACAACCAAGAAAACGAAATTTTCAGCAGCCTTTTGCTTCTTTAATCTGAAAATTTCAGCTTTTTGAGAGAGAAATATGTTTTTGTGTGTGTAGAGAAAGGTGTATCTATGTGTAGAGGGCAAATGCAAGTGTCCTTAAGTCTTCCACAAGACAAGACAAATACAAAACCACCACCCTCCTAGGCAGCCGAAAATACCACTTCAAAATGGGTTTTCCCCCATTTTAGTTTTAAAAAAAATTACACACTTAGCCCTTAATGTTATAAAATTAAAACCTCTTTTAATTTTATAACAATAACACACTTTCATTTGATATTATTTAACCAACTTAAATAATGAATCAAATAATTTCTCATGAACAAATTATCCACATAATGTTGTTCTTTTACAAAAGCAACGTTTTAGAAAAACCCATTTTCTACATTGGTGTCAGTATTTATTTGTTTGATCTTATCAACAAATAAATACTAATTGGTGTTTGTATAGCTTGTTATTGGGTATGACTCGACTTGGATCATAACGTACTAACCACATCAATCTTGTATGTGTCTTGGACATATAAGGTCCAACATTACCATCCTCAGCCTTTAGATTAAATCAACCCATGCCCAACCTTGAATTATGTACTATGAAGACTTAGGTTTCATTGAGTACCATGAGTCTCTCTACTCTTCCCGCACTCAAAGAAAGATGAGTGCTTCTGAGTCCCCAATGTCTAGCCCATATCAGTCACCCATTATTGAGGTGGATCAACCTGAACCTGTTCAGGAGATCCATATGGAAGAGGCTCTCACTTCTGTAAGTGAATACATCATTAAGACCTTAACTATGGCAACTCAGCCTATTGACACCTCAACTGAGGCTGTTAATTAGCAGAGGAAATCCAGTAGCCAAGAACCTGAAGCTGGTTGTGAGAGAGAGGACTTTGGTCCAATTATCTCATCCCCCAATGATTGTTCTGATAAAGATGAGGGGAACTTAAGACTAAAGGTGCAAAAACTGTTAAAACATGCACCTATTTAGTCTCTAAGGTTAGTCACCTTGTATCTCAGGTGACTACCCTGCATAACAGGGTCAATGATCACTAACTTGAGATATCTTATCTCAGGGAAAAACTAGTTGGGAGACTTTTATGGAGAGCTCAACCAGGAAAACAAGAACCTGTGAATGTGATTGACCTAACTCCTAGCTCACCTATGCAAGAAGGTGGTGCTACCAAAAAGGGGGAGAAAGTCATTACAGTCACAGAACCTGGAAGTTCTTCAAGGAGTATGGATATTGAGGACTCACCATCCTCACTTGTAATTTTACATACTCAGCAACTTCCTCAAGTTCATATTGATGTGGACTCTATAGACTCTTTCATTCAGAGGCTCTTTGAGGAAGGCATTCTAAGGGCTATATCATCCCCACCGCAAGGAACTTCAAATTATATATTGGGTGGAGGTATGATGCTGATATAAGAGCCTTCATTCTTCAAAGAGTTCAAGGGCAGCAAGAAGTGTTCAACTTTCAAACCTTAAACTACTATGAAGCTCTTGACCTGATCAACATGCCACTTGTCAACCCAAGTCAATCTAGACAAGTTGGTAGGCTAGCACAAAGGGTTCAAGACCGAATTACTGAAGAGTTCAGTCTAAGAAGGAGACAAAGGCAATAAGGAAATGTCATTGGTCAACTGGATGTTGAGGCAGACCCTAAGATTAGCTTCAAAGGGAAAACCTTGACTGAAAGCCCAATGATAGAGCCTGAGAGCCCTGTCACACCAACAAGTACTTCAAAAATCCATTCCCTCAGTGACACACCTACTTGTGAAGGTGTATCACAACCTCTCTCTGGCCAGAGCTTGGAAGCTACACCAAGCAATGAATACCAAAGCTCTATCCACCCTGTGTCACAAAGGTCTGTGGGTGACAAAGGGAAAAGGATTTTAACTCCTGAGGAGATTGAGGAGGAGGAGAGAGAGAGGAAGAGGAAGCTAAGGGGAGAAAGTTCCTCTTCGGTCTTCAGGCTTCATGCAAGGTGCAATCAGGGCTGCCCTGGACCAAACACTCAAGATGATGAGTTGAGGGCAGTCAGGATTACTTACCTGCAGACCGGGAACTATGACATTGATGAGATTATATCTCTCCCCTTAGAGGAACTTAATGAACTGGCTGACATGGATGTGTCAAGAGGGATGAAGGAAGCAAAGGATGCAAAGCTACTTCTTAAAATTAAAGAGGATAAGAGACTATTTATATATTATACAAGCATGCCCTACTCTCTCCGCAGTTCAAGAAGGCACTATGCAAGAGACTATGGCGGCTACACAAGAACTTCTTCCCATGTCCTTTTAGTACATTGAGTTTGAGTATCTCAAACAGCTTGAACTTCAACTACTCAAAGAACAAAAGGCAACAAAGAGAAAGATGAGGAAAGAGGCTGCAAAGTCAAGAGCCATTATCCAAAAGAGCATGAAGAAGTCTGCTGAAAGACAAAGGATGATGAGCTTCTTGAAGCTGTATGGATTCTCTGGATAGAGACTTGGCCCTATGTCTCTATCCACAATGGATGAGCACATCAGGATAATCAAGAAGAAGATCAAAAGTGGAAGGCTAATTGACTTACACTCCCCTCCAAGTCAAGCTCCTCCTGAAGTGGAGGTTAAGGTTAAACAACCTGAGACAACACAATATGGACCTCCTGCTAAGCTTCAACAAGCTTCATCTTCTGATCCACAGCAGCGTCAAACTCCCTCTCCTTCTGAACCTGTGAGGGAGGAACATCCAATTGTGCAAGACAAGACTGATCAACAAGGTGTTGCAGACTAGTCTTCTCAGTTAAAGTCCTCAAAGAGGAGGAAGATGATGGATTCTAAACCAAGTCAAAGAAGAAGAAGAAGTCTGAATCATCCACTTCTATACCTCAGGGTAAGTCAGATCAACCTGAGGAAGTGCATGAAAATGCAGCCAAATCAACTCCAATCCAAGTGTCTCCTCTTGCATCTGAGAGACCCATCTTATATTTTACCTTCACAACTAATCCAGAGAGATGGCATGTGATCAGAGATCAAGGTGGTGAAGATGTCTACACATGGCAAGACCTATTCAACCTACCTTTGCATGATCTTTATGAGATGAGAAGATACTATGAGAGTCTGAGTGATCCTGGCCATCTAATGAAGAAGGGCATGGTTATCATCATAATGAGGACTGTCAAAAGCTGAAGACCTTCAAATGTTTTGGTAGCATCAGCCTAGGGGGAGTTTGTAAGGATTCCTATAAGTCTGATGCAGCCAAAACATCCACAGTCTCTATGCATGCATGCACTGAAGAACAGAAGTAGAATTGCTTTGGTAGTTTTACACCTTGCATTAGAAATATCCTAAGTGTGAAATCTTCTGATGCCAAGACCAACATCCTCCGAAGCCAAAAGTGAATTCTTCCGAAGCTTCAAAGACAAAGTCTTCCAAAGCCAAAAAGTGAAGACAGATTTCTTCCGAAGACTTTTAGATACATGCTTTTATCTGATGTACTTTACCATAAAGCTATACCACCTTTCCGCTGCAACTCTGTTCAGTCACCAACTTACATGAGTTGGTGAAAAGGTCCGTGCTTTTGGTAACTGTACATTAAGGTCTTGAGTCTGAGCTTTCTACTTATCTACTTTTATCCTTTTTGTAATATATTATGATGTGAGCTATGGCATGTCATAGTCACTAGTCAAAAGGCAATCTGCCTTTTGACTCTACATTTGATTTTCTTGTCTAGTCTTATGTATCTAGTTGTCCTTCAACGTATGGCCGGTTGTAGGATGTAGTATAAAGTATCTCAAGTACTTGTCGATTTATGGTTTGTAACATTTGTAGAAGAACTTGAGAAGCAATATACAACATTCTTGAAAACCAAATACTTGTGTTGTTAGCTATCTTGTTTTGTCTCATTCTTACTTGTGTTCTTAGCATCTTTCACTTAAGTTACCAGTTCCCTATTTGATCTGTTAAGTGTTCTGAGGAACTCTCGTCATTGTGTTGTTGTGTTGTAATTGCATACCCTTTACCGGTCCTGCAAGTGGTATGAAACATTATCATCCTTCTTGCTCAAGCATGGATATAAATGGGGAACTATTGATCAGACTCTCTTTCTCAATCAAGAACATCAAGACCTCCTAGTTGTTATTTATATAGATGACATTATATTTGGATCAAAAAACAAGAGACTGTGTGTACGCTTTGAAGAGTTGATGAAATCTGAGTTTCAGATGAGTTCAATGGGAGAATTAACCTTCTTCCTTGGTCTACAAGTTCATAAGAAAACAGATGGCATCTTCATCAATCAAGAGAAGTATATTCATCAAATATTGAAGAAGTGAAATCTTGCTGATCCATCTTCATGCAAATCACCTGCTTCAACAATTGACAAGATTTTACCTGATCCTACAGGAAAATCTATTGATCAAAGATTGTATAGATCAATGCTAGGATCTCTTATGTATTTAACTGTCAGCATACCTGTCATAATGTTTGTTGTGTGTGTTTGTTCTAGGTACCAATCAGATCCAAAAGAGTCTCATCTAAATGTTGTTAAGAAGATCTTCAGATATCTAAAAGGGAAACCAACCCTTGGACTTTGGTATCCAAAGGATGGTGACTTCACTCTCTACTCATATTCAGATAGTGACTTTGGAGGATGCAACAACAACAAAAAATCCACAACTTTTGGGTGTCAATTCATAGGACCAAGACTTGTTTCATGGCAGTGCAGAAAGCAAACAAATGTATCTGTATCCACAGCTAAGGTTGAGTACATAGCTGCTTCAGCTGGTTGCTCTCAAGTCCTATGGTTGCAAAACCAATTACTTGATTATGGTTACAATTTCCTTCAAACTCCAATACATATTGACAATTCAGCTGCTATGTTTATCACTGCTAATCCAGTGCAACATAGTAAAACTAAACATATTGAAATCAGGTATCATTTTCTAAGAGATTGCTTAGAAAAAGGTTTAATCAAGTTAATCAAAGTGGATCCAACAAATCAGCTTATTGATTTATTCACTAAAGTCTTTGATTTAGTTAGATTTAATAATTGAGTCTTTGGGCATGATTAACTTAGACTAATCATCATTAACAAAGAAAAGCATGTGTCTGTCCTTGTAAATAGTAATAAATAAAACTCAAAAACATTCAGAAACATACAAAAATACAAAAATATTGTCTTTATTTATTGTGTCTTTTGATTCAGCATGACATATGTATGGGAAATGATAGCACATTATGCCTATGCTTCTTCCTGAGTTCTTAAATATCATTAAAATCTAATCAAAGTTTCTTGATATGTGAGTAGGTTCGTCTTGAGTGGAAACTACACTAAGAGTATGCCTAACATAATGCAAAAGTGACTGTATGTGGGAAACTCTATTTTGAGGATACAACAAGTGAGTCTTATACTGATGTGACCAAATCACTCATCTAAGCACACTATGTACCAACACTTTATAATATCTATCTTTGAAAATCATATTCTCTCTGTTTTGTGTAAACAAAGACTTGGGTGTATGATCACCATGGTATACATTTGTAACCAACTGGTGAAAAGATCGTGATCCTCATCATCCCTCTGTTTTATGTAAACAAAGACCTGGGTTAAAGGCCCCTCTGTTTTACAGGAGTAAAGACCTGTTAACCTAATGATCATCATATCTTAGCTCTCAAAAGAATCCTCAATGATCAACTGTATATTAACTTTAGAGCTATTACATCAATGAATTAATGAGATGTCAAATGCATCTCAAGATAGAACTTATAACTTAAAGTACATAGTTTCTAAGTGTGAAAAAGTGATAATTTGAATCAAAAAGGGAGGACAAACTCTAAGTGATTTGAGTGTAGAGACCATAATAGTTACTCACTAATAAACATCAAAACATGATAAACAGCATGCCTAGTTGATACAATACTCTTTTTTGAATTTAAGAGGAAAAACATACTTGCAATCAGAACTAAAATCAGGTATCATTTCATCAAACAAATTAAACAGGAAGATGCTTAGTGTTATAGTATGATCCCATTCTATGTTTATATATGCTTTGTAGGACCGGTGAAGGGTGGTCACTTACAACACAACAACACAAAGAGGAGATTAACCAAACTTAATCAAGTAACAAGTAAGAGACAGAACAAGAGAACACAAAAGATTGGGTTTCAAGGATGCACTATATTGCTTTCTCAAGTTTTATTACAAGTGTTACAAAGCATATGGAAAGATACTAGAACATGGAATACTTATACTACAACCTACAACCGGCTATACTTTGAAAGCCAGCTGGATGCAATTGACTAGACACAAACAAAATCAATTATAGAATCAAAAGGCATATCTGCCTTTTGACTTGTGAGTATGACATGCCATAGCTCACATCCTAATATATTACAAAAAGGATAAAAGTACATAAAGTAGAAAGCATGGACTCAAGACCTCAATGTACAGTTACCAAAAGCATGGACCGTTCACCAACTCATGTAAGTTGGTGACTTTACAGAGTTGCAGCGGAAAGGTGGTCCAGCTTTATGGTAAAGTACATCGGATAAAGGCATATCTCTAAAAGTCTTCGGAAGAATTCTGTCTTCACTATTTGGCTTTGGAAGACTTTGTCTCTGAAGCTTCGGAAGACTTCACTTTTGGCTTTGGAAGATATTGGTCTTGGCTTCGGAAGATTTTACACTTAGAATATTTCTAGTGCATGGTGTAAAACTTTCGAAGCAATTCTACTTCAGTTCTTTAGTGCATTGCTTGTAGAGAGACTTCGGATGTTTTTTTTGGTTGCATCGGAATTATAGGAATCCTTACAAACTCCCCCTAGGCTGATGCTACCAAAACATTTAGAAGATCTTCAGATGTTAGTAGTCTTCAACACAATGATGACCATAACCTTCTTCATTAGATGGTCAGGATCATTCAGACTTTCATAGTATCTTCTCATCTCTAAGAAATCAGGGAGAGGTAAGTTGATAATGTCTTGCCATGTATAGACATTCTGAACACCTTGATCTCTGATTACATGCCATCTTTCTGGATTGGTAAAGAAGGTCCACGATAAGATGGGTGTCTCAGCAGCAAGAGGAGCCACTTGTATTGGAGTTGATTGGGCTGCCTCTTCGTGCACTTCCTCAGGTTGATCTGACTCAGCCTAAGGTGTAGAGGTAGATGATTTAGGCTTCTTCTTCTTAGACTTTGGTTTAGAAGCCATCCTCTTCTTCCTCTTAGAGGACTTTAACTGAGAAGACTAGTCTGCAGCATCTTGTTGATCATCCTTGTCTTTCTCAGTTGGGTGTTCCTCCCTCACAGGTTCAGAAGGAAAGGGAGTTTGACCCTGCTGTGGATCAGAAGATGAAGCTTGCTGAGGCTCAAAATGACCTGAGAAAACCAATGAAAGGTTTTCTCTTGTGCCAAAGTTCATAAGGATTCTTACCATGTGTCTTAACTACTAAAACTCTGTTTTGCACATAGCAAGCAGTGTTTACTGCCTCTGCCCAGAAGGTGATGGGCAGTTTAGAGTCAGACAACATAGTTCTTGCTGCTTCAATTAGTGTCATGTTTCTCCTCTCAGCAACAACATTTTGTTGAGGAGTCCTGGGAGCACTATATTGTCTTGTAATACCTTTTTCATTACAAAATTTATCAAGGATTTGATTCTTGAATTCAGTTCCTTGATCACATCTTATGATTTTGACCTTGTGATCACTTTGATTCTCAATTTTTAAGATGAAATTCCTTAAAATCTCAGGGGTCTCATCCTTAGTTATAAGAAAGAAAACCCAAGTGAATCTTGTAAAATCATCTGTGATCACCAAACAATAAGAGGTCATTCCTAGACTCATTACACTGGTGGGGCCAAAGAGATCCATATGTAATAAGTGTACGGGAGTAGTGATGGAGTTCCTTTCCTTAGGCTTGTGAGATACCTTATGTTGCTTCCCTTTCAGGCATGCAACACAATGATCATCACTTGTAAACTCTTTCTTTGGCATTCGAGTTACCAAATCATGTTTAATTAGTTTATTCATGTTCTTAAAGTTTACATGGCACATTCTTTTATGCCATAGGAAAGATTCATCACTATTTGCTTTAGACAGAAAGCATGAAACTTCTCAAGAGGGAGATGTTTCTTGCAGATCCATCTTGTACATGTTCCCTTTCCTGGGGGCTCTAAGCAGGATGTGCTCATGAGGAATGACCACTCCAGGCTTGAGAACAATGCACTCATGCTCAGTAAAGAGCATGTTATGACTCTGATCACAAAATTGGGATACACTCAAAAGATTGTACCCAAGCTCTTTGACAAAGTTTACCTTTTCACTGCTGAGCTTACCATTTGACCTTGCCCCTTCCAGAAATGTAACCACCTTCATCTCCTTCAAAAGCAACTGGCCCTCCATCAATCCTCTCAAAGTTATGGAGTAGTGACCTATTGCCTGTCATGTGCCTAGAACAGCCACTATCAATGATCCAGACATTCTTGTTTGTCTTGAGTTGTTCCTGCACAAAGAAAATGATTAGTTACATTTGGAAACCCAAGCCTTACTTGTCTTGGGCTCACTAAGTATAATAGAAGGTAACGCAACAGTAATACATCCTATGGTTGTGCTAGGAGGATCTTGAGCTGTTGTTGATGGAGAAACTTCAGTCACTTGGTCTTTCTTAGACTTCCACACCACCTTTGGAGTCTTGGACTTGACCTTCAAAACTTCAGAAGCTTTTGGGACTTCGGAAATTTTGATGACTGAACCTTCGGAAGATTCTACAGTCACTGCAGCAGACTTCAGTGCTTCGGAAGAATTCCTTTCTTCCGAGACCAACTTCTCTTCCGAAGGTAATTTTCCATTTGCCTTCTTCTTTGATTTGGAGCTTTCGAAGGAAACAGACTTTCTTTCTGAAGCTTGAATCTTCTTGAAACTCTTTGAAGTCTTTGTCTTGGTCATATGGACAGTACTTTTAGGATTGTATGTACAATCCTTAGCAATGTGCGAGGTACTTTCACACATGACACACAACATTTTCTTCTTCACAAGAGTCTCCTTATGAGAGAAAGACTATCTTTGGTCACATCCCTTCTCCTCCTTTATCTTTGCAGATGCTGAGACAGTTCTTATGGGCTGAGAACTGTTCTTGGAGTTTGATGGTCCAGGCTATGCAGCAGTGGTACACAGCAGATCAGTCTTCTTCTTGTGACTGAGATGATTTGAACAAGAACCAGAACTCTTAGCTGAAGAGTTTTGGTTGATGTCTTCAGTCTTTACTACTTCAAACCCTGCAGAGATAAAAACTTGTTTCTGCTTAGAGTCAAAAGTAGCATTGATCTCTTGAGCCTTTCTTGCTTTTCTTTTGCTCTTCTTGATCAAGTTCTTTCTCATTGACTTGGTCATCACAGTAATCTTCTTCTCCTCAAAAGGATAGTGGCCCTTCATAGAATCCTGCTCTTTACTCTTCTCAGATGAATTCTTCGCTATCTCTTTTTCATCCTCTTCAGTTATAGGATCTATGAGAGGAAGCTCATCTTCACAAGTTCCACACCTAGGAGATCTTACAGACAAGATTGTGTGTGGAGGAGCTATCTCATTAGATCCCAGTCCCTGTCTATTTTGATAACACACCTTGTTGTGCAGGGATGAGGATATCATGTTCTTGATGGTCTCTTCTTCAAGAACACTCTTTTCTGCCCTGGCTTTGCTGATCACAAGCTCAGCCTGGCACTTAGTCAGCTTGGTTATGAGATCTTTGATTTGAGTCCTAAAATCTGTATGCTCATGTTTTAGAACTGAAATGGTTTTCTCTAAGTCCTCTATCTTTAGTTTATAATCATTTTCAGACTTTCTAAAATCAGATTTTAAAATGTTTAAGGACTCAAGATCAGATCTCGTCTCCAAGTTATAGGACCTGTATCTGTTAACTTTAGCAATGCATTCATGAGTACAGAGATGTTCCAATACCTTGGCTTCATCATGATCTGCCATTAGTACTTGGTTTGGAGAAGCATCTTCCACCTGAAAGCTCCAGTCAAAGCCTCCTTCTTCAACAGCAACAGCAGCTTGTTGCTTTGGCTTCTCATTCTGAGGGGCTTTCTTAGTGTAGTTTGGTTTGGTTTGTGCTTGGCCACCATTTGTTTTAGGTGCCTTACACTCTCTAGCAAAGTGGCCCATCAAGTTACAGTTGTAACACTTGACTTTGCTTTTATCCACGCCAAACTTTCCACTGGTTGCATTGCTTGGAAACTTCCTTCCAGTTCTCTTGTAGAACTTCTTGGCTCTATGAGTGAGAAAAGCCATTTGCTGGACTATTTCCATATATTCCAGATCATCTGGATGGATACAATCCAGGTCTTCAAGAGTGAAAAGAGAGTTACCACAACTTTCATCAGAAGACACAAAGGCTTGAGAAGAGCTTGTCTCTTGGAATGGGCTTCCTTGAGTGTAGTTCTTCCTGGGTGTCTCTGGGAAGGTGATGAAAGGACCCTTTGGTGAGTTGTCAGGGTAGCATATCAGATGATTTTGGGGTTCTATGCTATCCCTTTCAACCACATGCAAGGCTGAACCCAGTTGATTGTTGGAGTTTCCAAATGAACCTTGCATGTTCATCTCCATCTGGTAGCCACTGAGAATCCCATATAACTCTGTCAGAGTAAGAGTTTTGAGATTTTCAGTCCTCTTGATCACCACACAATAGTGTGTCCATTGCCTAGGAAGTGACGACATGAACTTCCTTACAATGTATCTATTTTCAAGAGGAACTCCTCCATCCATAAGGGTATCCACTATCTCAACATACCTGAAGTATTGCTGAGTCATGGTTTCACCTGTTTAGAAGGTGAAGTTTTCAAACTGCTGCTTTAGGAGATCCTTCTTGTTCTCCTTGGCTTCAGAGGAGCGAGTCTTCATACATCAGTTTTAATGCATCCCACAGTTGTTTAGCTGTTTTGCACTTCTTGAAACCTCTGTATACGGAGTTTGGAAGGGCAGTTTGAAATGCAGTCATGGCTTTTCTATCAATCTCTACTCTCTTTCTATCTTCATCAGAGTAGTTAGCCATATCTTTGGGGATCATACCAGCACCAGTAGCAGAAGGAGTGTTGGGTATGAAAGGTCCATTTTCAACAGACTCCCACATTCTTGAGTCTAGAGACCTGATGAAACCTTTCATTCTCATTCACGAGGTATCAAAGTCATCAAAAGTGATCAGTGGGGACTTGTTCGTGGTTCCAGTTTCCATATCAGTCTTTGAACGGATGTCATTTGAAAGTTTAGTATTTGTGTGTGTGAGGGATCTTAAGATGGTGAGATCTTATATCAAGAGCCTGAAATGCTCTGATACCAATTGCAGGACCGGTGAAGGGTGGTCACTTACAACACAACAACACAAAGAGGAGATTAACCAAACGTAATCAAACAGTAAACTGGATTAACCACAGTAATGACACTAAGAACATAAGTAACAAGTAAGAGACAGAACAAGAGAACACAAAAGATTGGGTTTCAAGGATGCAGTATATTGCTTTCTCAAGTTTTATTACAAGTGTTACAAAGCATATGGAAAGATACTAGAACATGGAATACTTATACTACAACCTACAGCCGGCTATACTTGAAAGTCAGCTGGATACAATTGACTAGACACAAACAAAATCAATTGTAGAATCAAAAGACATATTTGCCTTTTGACTTGTGACTATGACATGCCATAGCTCACATCCTAATATGTTACAAAAAGGATAAAAGTACATAAAGTAGAAAGCATGGACTCAAGACCTCAATGTATAGTTACCAAAAGCATGGACCTTTCACCAACTCATGTAAGTTGGTGACTATACAGAGTTGAAACGAAAATGTGGTCCAGCTTTATGGTAAAGTACATCGGATAAAGGCATATCTCTAAAAGTCTTCGGAAGAAATCTGTCTTCACTATTTGGCTTCGGAAGACATTGTCTCTGATGCTTCGGAAGACTTCACTTTTGGCTTCGGAAGATATTGGTCTTGGCTTCGGAAGATTTTCCACTTAGAATATTTCTAGTGCATGGTGTAAAACTTTCGAAGCAATTCTACTTCAGTTCTTTAGTGCATTGTTTGCAGAGAGTCTTTGGATGTTTTTTTGGTTGCATCAGACTTATAGGAATCCTTACATGCTTGTATATAGTACTTAATTCAATTTTTATTTCTTTTAACTTATTTTTTTTCAGTACTTTTGGACAGTCATGTGTCTTTCATGATAATATTCTACATAAATTTATGATAAATGCGTCAGTTTAACATTAATCAAAAATTTAGGGGGAGTAGTTAATTCATGAAAATTTATTATTAGAATTGTCAAATCAATTGTCAAATCAATTGTCAAATCAGTTGTCAAATGAAGGAATTAGAGCTTGAGCACTAACTTGGCTGTAGGATACATGAGGTTTTTCAAATTATAAATCTTCTTGTGCACCAATTGTTATGAAATCATAGTCAACAAGGTCCAAAAGCAATAAATGGTTCTATCAGTTGAATAGAACCATACAATCAAAGAAGTTTCAGACTTTACATTCAGCATCAGTAGAAGCTACAATGCATTACAGCATCAGTAGAAGCTACAGTGCATTTTAGCATCAACAGAAGCTACAGTGCGAAACTTAAAATATGACTATCCGTAGATTGGTAACCTACGGATGAATTAATATTTTAAAAGTAAAATCTATTTCGATAGATTGGTAACCTATGTAAAATCTAGTTATACTTCAATGAAAATTTAGTTTTTAAGTTAGGCATCCGCAGATGTCAATACGGAAGAACTGAAATTGCGGAATAAATAAACTCCACGGAAGAGTAATAAGGAAAGTGGGACCCACTTTATTAAATAAATTAAATTAATGTGTCCGAGGGAGTATAAATGATGTTTTTGACTTGGTATTCATTATTCACTTTTACAGAGCCTTTTTGACCTAGAATTCCGCTAGTAAAAACTTTATCCCTCCTTCATCCGATTTCAAAAATTACTCAAACCTTAACATCAAACAAAGTTTAAACTTGATTTCAGACCTTAATTTCAAGGCAAATCATATCATAAACATCAATAATGAACTAATTGATTCATTGATTTTGTCTAAACTATTCGTATTCTCAGATGTGATATTGTTGATCTAACATAATCTTCTTCTTTCTTATGAGCAGATGGTTAATTGTATTGCAAGAGAGCACAATGTATGTGCATTCTTAAATCTTGAAGATCCTGTATCGGAAGGGTGTCGAGACATCATTCGCTACCTAAGAAGATCCAGGCTGTTTTATGCATTACCAGCAGAGCCTGTAATCTACTAACAGCATATCATCGACTTCTGCAACTCTGCTGAGATCCAAGAAGAAGGAGAAAGTGAAGTAATCATTGGTGAGGTTAGGAATGAGAGACTGAGAATAGACGAACATATTATATGCAAAGTGTTGCAGCTAGGAGAGCAAGAAAGAGTGTTGGACCCTGAAAGGATCATACATGTCAATTCAAGTGGTGGGTTGATGGTTGTTCTGCTGGAAATTCCACAAGTCCAAGAACCAATGCGGATGAAGAATCTGCATGAAGAATAAAAGACAAGTGTCGGCTAACCGCATTTGTATATGCGGATGACCAAAGAACAAATGTTGACAAGTGTTTGTTCTTTCGCATTAACAAATGCGGATAGACGAAACAAATGCTGACAAGTACTTTGTACATCCGCATTTACTTATGCGGATGCTCATCAAAAAATGCGCCAAGTGTTTGCTCATCCGTATTTCTTAATGCTGATAACCAAACACTAATGCTGAAGAAGAAAAGAAACGCTGATAAAGATTATCACATCCGCATTAGTTAATGCGGATGAACAAAAGAAATGCTGATGAAGACTTTTGTACTTAGACTAGTTCTCTGATGTATATGTCAGGGGTAGTTTAGTCATTTTGTAAAAGGAGTCTTGTAAGCCTATTAATAGAATTGAAAACCTCGTATGTGAGGTGACTGTTGATAGACATTATAGACAATCAAAATATTTTGTTTAGTCTTATGTTCTCAAGGTGTATTCTTACTGTGTAATGCTCAAACCTAACATTCATTGTAACCGATCACCTTCATTAATACAAAGAGCATTTATGAGTATTTCTTGCATTCAATGTTCATTGATTGTTTGATTCCGCCATACAATCATTGACTCAATCATCATATTCGGTCCTTGTGAGATTATCATTCTCACACCCAGTCAATTGGTGTAAGAGCTTTGGCTCTTGGTTCTTCTTCAGATCTGCCTAGATCTAAGCTGAACTTGATTGATCTGGTGGTTGAGTTGATGATAGAGTGTTCGACTACCTCTACTTAGCATACAAGTTGAAAAACTGCAGAAACTCTTCGACAGTCACTGTTCATCCATGCTCATCTTCAAGAACAAATCGGTGAACAGTTGCTCAAACCTTAAAATTACAACAGAAACTTACAAAGCATCAGCAGATTTGATTTATTAAGCTTGTTTTAAACTATTTGGACTAACTGGACTTAACAATCAATCTAATCATTATTCAAACAAGTTAAAAATAGCTTATTAAAATTGATTTACATAAATTCTCTGAACTTGGTCATACTCCAAAACCTTCTATGCTTAAACACAAATATGAGTTTAAGCAACGGAAATTCAGATTCATGAACTATATTACAGGTGTAGATCCGGACTATTGGATTTCAATATGTAAAGGGCCTCACATTCATGTGACACTTTCTGCTGATCAGGCTGCACTGTACAAAACCTCAAGAATACCAATTGAGGATCTCACACTTGATGATGATGACTACAAGAAGATAAAAGTTAATCTCAAAGCTTACTATATACTCACTCAAGCACTGAAAATGGATGTGCTAAAATGGCTTGAGAAGTATGGAACTGCCAAAGCTGTTTGGAATGCACTGCTGATAATGTGTGAAGGAAGCAGTGAAGTTGCTGAAATTAACATTGATAAGCTTGTTAATCAATATGAAACCTTTAATTGCTCCAAGGGGGAGTCCATCTCTAAACAGCTGCATAGATTTGTGCAGCTGGTGAATGATTTAGAGATCATGGGAGTAACATACAAAGTTAAAGAACTGAACAAGAAGATGCTTCAAAACCTTCCAGAAAGTTGGAAACAAAATGTTATTTTGCTAAAAAACACTCTTGATCTAGAGAGTACCACCTTGGACATAATGATTGCCAAAATAGAAGCTCTTGAACTGGATGAAAGGAGCAGGAACCTTGGTGGACCTCGAGTTATTAAAGCTTACAAAATTCCATCAGACACTCACTCTGTGGAAAATGCAATCATCACTGAGGATGATGATTTTCTATCCTGAAGAGATCAAGTGAAGACAACTGCTTTCATTGCAGCACCAACACCAAACAAGCCATCAACATCATCTCAACCAACAGGGTTTACCACCACTCCCTCAACTACTCCTGAAGTCCTAAGATCAGAAGAGCAAAAGGCAACTTACAATGCCTTTGTTGCTAGTTTTGAAGCTTACCTGGGAGGCAGACTCACTTCTACTCATCTCATCCAAGAAGACTTGGAAGAAATGGATCCAAATGATATGGAAGAAATGATCTACAATGGCAAATGACTATGATAGCAATGAGAGCCAAGAAGTTCTTCAGAAAAGGGAGAAAGCTTATTCTTAATGAAAGCACGAAACTTGGATTTGACAAATCCAAGGTAAAGTGTTTCAACTGTGGTGTGAGTGGTCACTTCTCCAGAGAGTTCAATGCTCCTAGAAGAAACAACAACAATTTCCAAAGGAATTCTCAGGGTCAGTCATCCTCACAACCAAGCACAAGCTTTCACACCAACAATCATTAACAGCAGCATCATCACCAACAACATCAACAATCCATACCAGAGTCAGCCTCAACTGACAAATCAAGCTCATGGAAATAGCCAATCTACCTCAAATGCCCTTTGCAGGACCGTTTAAGGGCTTAAGCACAATTACAACACAACAACACAATGAGGAGAATAACTAAGCTCTAATCAAACAGTGAACTGGGTAACCAAAGTGATACAAAGAACACAAGTAAAGCAAGAGACAGAACAAGAGAGTATGGGTTTCAAGGAGGCAGTATATTGCTTTCTCAAGTTCTTTTACAAGTGTTACAAAGCATGAAGAAAAGATACAAGAACTTGAAATACTTATACTACAACCTACATCCGGCTATACTTTGAAAGCCAGCTGGATACAATTGACTAGACACTAACAAAATCAATTGTAGGATCAAAAGGCATATCTGCCTTTTGACCTTGTGACTATGACATGCCATAGCTCACATCCTTATACAATACAAAAAGGATAAAGTACATAAAGTGGAAAGTTGAATACTCAAGACCTCAATGTACAGTTACCAAAAGCAAGGCCCTTTTCACCAACTCATGTAAGTTGGTGACTTTACAGAGACGCAGCGGAAAAGGTGCTTTATGGAACAGTACATCAGATAAAGCATGTGTACTAAAAGTCTTCGGAAGAAATCTGTCTTCATAGGATGAGGCTTCGGAAGACTTTGTCTCTGAAGCTTCGGAAGACTTCATGTTTGGCTTCGGAAGATATTGGTCTTGGCTTCGGAAGATTTTACACTTAGAGTATTTTCTAATGCTTTGTGTAAAACTTCCGAAGCATTCTTCACTTCAGTACTTAGTGCATGTTGCTGAGACACTTAGGCTGTTTTGGGTTGCATCAGACTTCAGGAATCCTTACAAACTCCCCCTAGGCTGATGCTACCAAAACACTTGGAAGATCTTCAAATGTTGGTAGTCTTCAGTACAATCAGGACCATTCCTTTCTTCATGAGATGGTCAGGATCATCAAGACTTTCATAGTATCTTCTCATCTCAAAGAGATCATGCAGAGGTAAGTTGATTATGTCTTGCCATGAGTAGACATTCTCAACACCTTGATCTCTGATAACAGTCCATCTCTCTGGATTGGTAGAGTATGTCCAGGACAAGATGGGTGTCTCACTAGTTAGAGGAGCCACTTGAATAGGAGTTGATTGGGCTGCCTCATCATGCACTTCCTCAGGTTGATCTGATTCAGCCTGAGGTGCAGAGGTAGATGACTTTGGCTTCTTCTTCTTTGTCTTTGGTTTAGAAGCCATCCTCTTCTTCCTCTTGGTTGTCTTTAACTGAGAAGACTGGTCTGCAGCACCATGTTGATCATCAGTGTCTTTCTCAGTTGGGTGTTCCTCCCTCACAGGTTCAGAAGGAGAGGGAGTTTGACCCTGCCTAGGATCAGAAGATGAAGCTTGCTGGGGCTCAGCTGGAGGTGCTGGTTGAGGTGTCTCTGGTTGTTCAAACTTGACCTCCACTTCAGGTGGGACTTGACTTGGAAGAGAGTGCAAGTCAATAAGTTCTCCACTCTTAATCTTCTGCTTGATCACCCTAATATGCTCATCCATAGTGGATAGAGACATGGGGCCAAGTCTCCTTCCGGAGAATCCATACAGCTTCAAGAAGCTCACCATTCTTTGTCTGTCAGCAGACTTCTTTGCATTCTTTTGAATGATGGCCCTTGACTTTGCAGCTTCTTCCCTTAGTTTCCTTTTGGTTGTCTTTCTTTCCTTGACTAACTCAAGCTCAAGTTGCTTTAAATACTCGAACTCAATGAAGTCATAGGACAAAGGGAGAAGTGCATCTGCCTGATAGAAGCCTGTGGCACTCAGGTAGTTGATCATCTTGATCCTATCTTCCTCTTTATCTACCTGAGGTTCTTGTGGAGCCACATCTTCCTGTGCAGGACTTTCTTGAACTGGTGAGAGAGTAGGAGCATGCTTGTAAAGTCTTTTCTGTCTCTTCTCCTCTTTGAGTTGGAGAAGTATCATTGCATCCTCTTTCTCCTTCAACTCTCTTGACACTTCTCTGTCAGCCAGTTCATTTAGTTCTTCTAAGGGGAGGGAGATGATCTCATCAATGTCATAGTTCCTGGTCTGTAAGTAGGTAATCCTGACTGCCCTTAACTCATCATCCTGAGTATTTGGTCTGGGGGCAGCCCTGATTGCAGCTTGCATGAAGCTAGATGACCCAGTGGAACTTTCTCCCCTTAGTCTCCTTTTCCTCTCTCTCTCTTCCTCCTCAATTTCCTCAGGAGTCATTATCCTTTTCCCTTTGTCACCAACAGACCTTTGTGACTCAGGGTGGATTGAAGCTTGGCCTTCATTGCTTGGAGTAGCTTCCATGCTCTGGCCAGAGAGAGGCTGAGAAACACCTTCACCAGCAGGTGTCTCAGATGGAGTTTGGACCTCAGCAGCAGTTGTTGATGATGAGACAGGGGTCTCAGGTTCTGTCACTGGGCCTTCAGTCAAGGTTTCCCCTATGAAACTAATCTTAGGGTCCACCTCAACATCCAGTTGACCGATGACATTGCCTGATTCCCTAAGTCTCCTTCTTAGAGAGAACTCTGCAAGGATCCTGTCTTGGATTCTTTGAGCCAGCCTGTCAGCTTGTCTTGAATTGCTTGGATTGACAAGTGGCAAGTTGACTAAATCCAGTCTTTCATAAAAGCTCAGGCTTTGGAATTGAAAAACTTCTTGTTGGCCTTGAACTCTTTGAAGTATGAGGGCTTTCCTGTCATCATCATACCTCCACCTTATGATTTGATTGCCAGTTCCCAGTGGTGGAGATGAGACAGCCCTTGGTATGCCTTCCTCAAAGAGACTCCTGATGAGAGAGTCTATAGAGTCCACATTAATGTGAACTTGAGGAAGTTGCTGAGAATGCACAACAGCAAGTGAGGATGGTGAGTCCTCTATGTCCATTCTCTCTGAAGAACTCCCAGGTTCTGTGGTTGTAACAACTTTCTCCCCCTTTTTGGTAGCATCACCCACTTGCATAGGTGAGCTGGAGGATAAGTCAATCACTTCCACAGGTTCTTGTGTTCCTGGTTGAGCTCTCCTTAAAGGTCTCCCAGCTAGTTTTTCCTGCAGATATGAAATCTGGAGTTGCTGATCATTGACCCTGTTTTGCAGGGTAGTCACCTGAGATTCCAAGTGACTAACCTTAGAGACTAAGTAGGTGCATGTTTTTGACAGTTTTTGCACCTTTAGTCTCAAATTCCCCTCATCTTCATCAGAAGATTCATTGGGGGATGAGATGATTGGACCAAAGTCCTCTCTCTCACCACCAGCTTGAGTTTCTTGGCTGCTGGTTTTCCTCTGCTCACTGGCAGCCTCAGTTGAGATGCCAATGGGCTGAGTTGCCATGGTTGAGGTCTTAATGATGTAATCACTTTCAAAAGTGAGAGCCTCTTCCATATGGACATCCTGAACAGGTTCAGAAGTGTCCACCTCAGTAATAGGTGACTGATGGGGGATAGACTGAGGAGAGTCAGAGGTACTCATCTCTCTTTGAGTAGGGGAGGAGAAGAGAGACTCATGGTACTCACTGAATCCTAAGTCTTCATCAGTGTAAAAGGATAGGTTGGGAATTGGTTGGTTGAGATCCAAAGGCTGGGGATGGTAGCTGTCCCCTGAAGGTTGTCCACTTGAGTGTTGAGACTCAGAGTGAAGGCTTAAGGTTGTTGGGCTATTGAGCTCATCAGGGTGAGCTTGAGGAACCTCAGCCCTGATAGGTGAAGTAATGGGAGTGGTTTGCTCCTCAGGAGAAGTGGGAGCTCTAGTGTCCACTTCTTCCTGTAAGGTTGAGTATTTGGGGGCCTGCACAGACTCAATAGTCTGAGCAGGGGTTCGTTTGGATTTTCTTTGGTAGGTGAGGGTGATTTCTGGTCTTTTTAATGGTAGGGACAAAAGAGGTGTGGGTTCAACACTAGCTTGTGTTGCTAGGTTGTCACCTTGAGCAATGAGCTCTAACATTTTTGGGACTAGGGCTGTTTCTACCCCAGAGAAGCCTACAGTTGGCTTCTTCATTATTTTAAAGATGCCGGGCTTCATCTGTCCCAATTTAAGAATATTACCTGTTTCCCTCAACTGTGAGCCCAGTTCACAGTTGAGAATGTGTTGAACATATCTAGGAAACATGTAATACTCTAAGGAGTCTAAGTTTGCAAGTAAATTAGTATAGACAAATTGTGAATACCTGAACTTGACCCCTTGAACCATTCCATGAACTATAAAGGAGAGATCCTCAGGAATCTGGTCCCATCCACCATGCTTGTTTGACAAGCTGTGGATAACCACATGGAGCAGGAATTTCCATTGGGATGAGACCTTCCCTTTCCTAAAGGTCTTTACAGAGAAATCTCCCTCATAGCCCATCTGCTCAAAAGAATGATTAACAGCTTCTTTTGGGAAGGACACCTCACCTTCTTCATCATCCAGCTGTAGATGTTGGTTAATGATGGCCGGAGTGATGAAGACTGTCCTCCCTTGCACTGTGGCAGACAGTGCCTTCTCCCCATCCATAATGACCTCTTGGCAGGTCTTCCAGAATTCAAGCAAATGATCCTCATATAGAGTAGGATCAATGGTTAGGGAGGTGAAATAATTTGACAGAGTCAAGAATTGGCAAATCTCTGAGAAACTTGCATCTTTCTCAGAGCTTAACAGAGCAACTTGATTATGTTGCCTGTGTAGTTGCATGGAGAAATCAGGGTTGTTTCTGCGGTTAAGGTTGGCCATTTCAGAAGCTTAAGGGTGAAGAAAGGTAGAAAGCAAAGGCGGTTTAGAGAATTAGGTTAGAGAAACAGTAGAATTGAGGAAGATAGTGGGAAAGAGGGGGAACCGTTGGGTATTTATATGAAAAGGGATTTGAACCAAAGTTAATGAAAGAGGATAAACTTTGAAATCCGAAAGTCGGTCCCACCTCTGAAAAGGTAGTTTACTTTTGCTCAAAAAGTAGTTTTCTTGGAATTCGAAAAGCTTCCGAAGTTTATTTGTCTTCGGAAGTTTTGATTTAAAAAGCTTCCGAAGCTAAAATGGCTTCGGAAGATTTTCCTGAGAGTCTTGATAATTTATGCTTCGGAAGAGAAATAAACCCTTGAATGCTTTGTATGAAAATAAACAAAGCTTCCGAAGGTTAATTTTGCTTCGGAAGGAAAAGGTTCTTGAAAATAGATAAGTGTCTGAGATAAGAATTTTAAGCTTCGGAAGATGAATCTTTACTTCTTCCGAAGGTAAAATCTCTTAGACAGTTATTTATTTTAAAGACATGTTTTTCTTCCGAAGATAAAATCTTTATCTTCCGAAGTATCAGAAATTTTCAAGAATCTAAGGAAAGTCTTCAAAAAGAATTTTACATCCAAAGAAAACATGAGCTTATGAAAGTGATGAACTAGACAACTTAGGACACACATATTTTAAGAAGAAATAATTAGAATTAGTTTTAATAAAAAGTCTACTCAAAGTTAATCATCCCAATAGCTGATATCAGATACTTAAATCTCTGTTCATCAAAAGCTTTGGTGAACAGATCAGCATATTGTTCATCTGTATGAACTTTGACTAGTTTAATTAATCCTTTTTCATAGTTATCCTTATTAAATGATACCTGATGTTGATGTGTTTGGTCCTTGAGTGCTGCACAGGGTTCTCAGTGATAGAGATAGCACTATTGTTGTCTATGTGGATAGGAGTCTCTTTGAAGTTAAATCCATAGTCCAGCATCTGATTTTGAATCCAAAGCACTTGAGCACAGCAGCTTGCAGCAGCAATGTATTCAGCCTCAGCAGTTGATGCAGACACACAGGATTGTTTCTTGCATTGCCATGAGACCACCCTTCCACCAAGGAATTGACATCCCCCAGATGTAGACTTTGCAGTCATATTGCAACCACCATAATCACTATCTGTATAGGCATACAGATTGAAATTGGATTCTTTGGATACCATAGACCAAGTGTTGAAGCACCTTTGAGGTATCTTAAAATCCTTTTCACAGTGATTAAGTGAGACATCTTAGGGTTGGCTTGATATCTTGCACAAATACATGTAGCAAACATGATATCAGGCCTGCTAGCTGTAAGATACATAAGAGACCCAATCATAGCCCTGTATAAGTGCTCATCTACACACTCCCCCTCAAGATCTGGACCAAGGGAGTGGTTTCTGGCTATGGGTGTCTTAGCAATCTTACAATCAGTCATATTGAACCTCTTGAGTATGTCTTGAACATACTTTGACTGACTTATGAAGATGCCATCTTCAACCTGCTTCACTTGAATTCCCAGAAAGAAGTTGAGTTCTCCCATTGAACTCATCTCAAATCTGTCTTTCATCAGCTTCTCAAAGTCTTTGCAGAGCTTTGGATTAGTTGAACCAAAGATGATGTCATCAACATATACTTGAACCAGCAATAAGTCATTTCCCTGTCCTTTGATGAAGAGAGTTCCATCTATAGTACCTCTTCTGTATCCATGCTTGCAGAGATACTCAGATAGTGTCTCATACCACTTCTGGGTGCCTGATGCAGCCCATAAAGAGCTTTGTCAAGCTTGCAGACATAATCAGGATGATCAGGGTCTACAAAACCAGGTGGCTGTTTGACATAAACCTCCTCATCAATCACTCCATATAAGAAAGCACACTTTACATCAAGTTGGTAGACCTTGAAGTTCTTGGATGCAGCAAATGCCAGGAATATCCTAACAGCTTCTAGTCTTGCTACAGGAGCAAAGACATCAGTGTAGTCAATCCCTTCTTCTTGTGTGTATCCTTGAACAACTAGTCTTGCCTTGTTCTTGATGATGATTCCCCTATCATCCTTCTTGTTTCTAAAAACCCATTTGGTTCCAATGGTAGTCTTCCCATGAGGAAGAGGACAAAGGTTCCAAACTTTCTGCCTTTTGAATTGAAGCAGCTCTTGTTGCATAGCTTCAACCCAACTTCCATCCTTTAGAGCTTCATCAACTTTCTTGGGCTCTATCTGAGATAAGAAACAAGAGTGAAGACAAACATTTGCTTCATGGGTTTGTCCTCTTGTTCTTACCCCTGTGACAACATCTCCAATGATGTTTGTGGTGGGGTGAGACTTGTGGATCCTTAGCTGAGGGATCACAGCAAGTTGCTGAGAAAGATCTAAATTTGAGAAATTTAAATCTGGTCTTGAAGATTCACCCTCCACATTATCACACTTATCAAGATTAACTTGATCCAATGAGTGTGAGACATCATTGATGTTGTCATCTATGGTATGGTTATTAGCATCAAGAAATTCCTGATCACTATCACCATCACCATTGTTGTCTTCTACAAGTGAGGTGTCTTTATCTGGTTGAGAGGCCTCTGAGCTGGAATTTGAAGGCATGCCAGATGTATCAGCTGAATTTGTCATTGTTGTGCTGATAGAAACCTCATTTGCTGAAGTAGTTCCAACTGGAGCTGAAGATGTATGAGTTGAAGGTCTTCCTAGCTCAAATCTTGGATCAGGATCACCTGTATTTAGATTTTCTGCAGATCCTGAAACATGCTCACAAGATTTGTTAAAACAGTTGGTAACTAAATCAAGATCAAACAGCCAATCCGGACCAGAACCAGCCACACAAGGAGTGTGCTCATTGAAAGTCACATTGGCTGACTCCTCAACAATTCTAGTTCTGAGATTGTATACTCTATAAGCTTTAGCTTGAGAAGAGTATCCAATGAAATGTCCATCATCTGATTTCTCAGCAAACTTGGCAATTTGATCTTTGGTATTCAAGATGGTGCAGGGACATCCAAATGACCTGAGAAAACCAATGAAAGGTTTCCTCTTGTGCCAAAGTTCATAAGGAGTCTTACCATGTGTCTTAACTACTAAAACTCTGTTTTGCACATAGCAAGCAGTATTGACTGCCTCTGCCCAGAAGGTGATAGGCAGTTTAGAGTCAGACAACATAGTTCTTGCAGCTTCAATAAGTGTCCTGTTTCTCCTTCAGCAACTCCATT
Source organism: Flaveria ramosissima (assembly GCA_025215565.1). Taxonomy (NCBI): domain Eukaryota; kingdom Viridiplantae; phylum Streptophyta; class Magnoliopsida; order Asterales; family Asteraceae; genus Flaveria; species Flaveria ramosissima. The sequence goes on from CM046035.1 coordinate 31,009,649, forward strand.
TTGCTGAGGAGTCCTGGGAGCACTATATTGTCTTGTAATACCTTTTTCATCACAAAATGCATCAAGGATTTGGTTCTTGAATTCAGTTCCCTGATCACATCTTATGGTTTTGACCTTGTGATCACATTGATTCTCAACTTTTAAGATGAAATTCTTCAGAATCTCAGGGGTTTCATCCTTAGTTCTAAGGAAGAAGACCCAAGTGAATCTTGTAAAATCATCTGTGATCACCAGACAGTAAGAGGTCCTTCCTAAACTCATTACACTGGTGGGGCCAAAGAGATCCATATGTAACAAGTGTAGGGGAGTAGTGATGGAGTTCTTTTCCTTAGGCTTGTGAGATACTTTGTGTTGCTTCCCTTTCAGGCATGCCACACAATGATCATCACTAGTAAACTCTTTCTTTGGCATTCCAGTTACCAGATCATGTTTAATTAATTTATTCATGTTCTTAAAGTTTACATGGCACATTCTTTTATGCCATAGGAAAGACTCATCACTATTTGCTTTAGATAGAAAGCATGAAACTTCTCCTGAGGGAGATGTTTCTTGCAAATCCATCTTGTACATGTTCCCTTTCCTGGGGGCTCTGAGCAGGATATGCTCATGAGGAATGACCACACCAGGTTTGAGAACAATGCACTCATGCTCAGTAAAGAGCATGTTATGACTCTGATCACAAAATTGGGATACACTCAGAAGATTGTACCCAAGCTCCTTAACAAAGTTTACCTTCTCAATGCTGAGCTTACCATTTGTGACCTTGCCCCTTCCAGAAATGTAACCACCTTCATCTCCTCCAAAAGCAACTGGTCCTCCATCAATTCTCTCAAAATTATGGAGTAGAGACCTATTGCCTGTCATGTGCCTGGAACAGCCACTGTCAATTATCCAGACATTCCTGTTGGTCTTGAGCTGTTCCTGCACAGAGAAAATGATTAGTTACATTTGGAAACCCAAGCCTTACTTGTCTTGGGCTCATTAACAGTAATAGAAGGTAATGCAACAGTAATAGATCCTATGGTTGTACTATGGGGATCTTCAGCTGTTGTTGATGGAGAAACCTCAGTCATTTGGTCTTTCTTAGACTTCCACACCACCTTTGGAGTCTTGGACTTGACCTTCAAAACCTTAGAAGCTTTTGAAACTTCACAAGTTTTGATGACTGATCCTTCGGAAGAATCTACAGTCACTGCAGCAGACTTTAGTGCTTCGGAAGAACTCCTTTCTTCCGAGACCAACTTTGCTTCCGAAGGTAATTTTCCATTTACCCTCTTCTTTGATTTGGAGCTTCCGAAGGAAACAGACTTTCCTTCCGAAGCTTGAGACTTCTTGAGACTCTTTGAAGTCTTTGTTTTAGTCATGTGGACAGTACTTTTAGGATTGTATGGGCAATCCTTAGCAATGTGAGAAGTACTTTCACACATAACACATAACATTTTCTTCTTCAAAGAAGTCTCCCTTTGAGAGCAAGACTGACTTTGGTCACATCCCTTCTCCATCTTCATCTTGGTAGATGCTGAGACAGTTCCTTTGGGCTGTGAACTGTTCTTGGAGTTTGATGGTCCAGGCTGTGCAGCAGTGGTACACAGCAGCTCAGTCTTCTTCTTGACACTGAGATGATTTGAACAAGAACCATGACTCTTAGCTGAGGAGTCTTGGTTGATGTCTTCAGTCCTTACTACTTTGAAACCTGCAGAGATAAAAACTTGTTTCTGCTTAGCATCAAAAGTAGCCTTGATTTCTTGAGCCTTCTTTGCCTTTCTTTTGCTCTTTCTGATCAAGTTCTTTCTTTTGGACTTGGTCATCACAGTTGATTTCTTCTCCTCAGAAGGATAGTGGCCCTTGGAAGAATCCTCTTCTTCACTCTTCTCAGAGGAATTCTTCACTATCACTTCTTCATCATCCTCACTTACAGGATCTATGAGAGGAAGCTCATCTTCACAAGTTCCACACCTAGGAGATCTTACAGACAAGATTGTGTGTGGAGGAGCTATCTCATTTGATCCTAGTCCCTGTCTATTTTGATAACAAACCTTGTTGTGCAGGGATGAGGATATCATGTTCTTGAAGGTCTCTTCTTCAAGAACACTCTTCTCTGCCTTGGCTTTGCTGATCACAAGCTCAGCCTGGCACTCAGTTAACTTAGTGATGAGATCTTGGATCTGAGTTCTGAAATCTGTATGTTCATGTTTTAGTACTGAAATGGTTTTCTCCAAGTCCTCTATCTTTAACTTGTAATCATTTTCAGACTTTCTAAAATCAGATTTTAATATGTTTAATGACTCAAGATCAGATCTCATCTCTAGGTTATAGGACCTGTATCTATTTACTTTAGCAATGCATTCAGGGGAGCAAAGATGTTCCAATACCTTGGCTTCATCATGGTCAGCCATCAGTGCTTGGTTTGGAGAAGCATCCTCCACCTGAAAACTCCAGTCAAAGCCTCCTTCTTCAACAGCAACAGCAGCATGTTGCTTTGTCTTCTCAGCCTGAGGAGCTTTGTCAGTAAAATTTGGTCTGGGTTGTGTTTGGCCCCCATTTGCTTTAGGTGCCTTACACTCCCTGGCAAAGTGACCCATAAGGTTACAGTTGTAACACTTAACTTTGCTTTTATCCAGCCCAAACTTACTACTGGTAGCATTGCTTGGAAATCTTCTTCCTGTCCTCTTGTAGAACTTCTTGGCTCTGTGAGTGAGGAGAGCCATCTGCTGAACTATCTCCATGTATTCCAGGTCATCTGGATGGATACAGTCCAGGTCTTCAAGAGTGAAGAGATAATTCCCACAGCTTTCATCTGCAGACACAAAGGCTTGAGAAGAACTTGTCTCTTGGAATGGGCTTCCTTGAGTAAAGTTCTCCCTTGGTGTCTCCGGGAAGGTGATGAAAGGACCCTTTTGTGAGTTGTCAGGGTAGCATAAGAGATGATGCTGGGGTTCTATGCTGTCCCTTTCAACCACATGAAGGGCTGAACCCATTTGATTGTTGGAGTTGCCAGATGAACCTTGCATGTTCATCTCCATCTGGTATCCACTGAGAATCCCATACAACTCTGTAAGAGTAAGAGTCTTAAGGTTCTCAGTCCTCTTGATCACCACACAATAGTGTGTCCATTGCCTAGGAAGTGAGGACATGAACTTCCTTACAATGTCCCTGTTCTCAAGAGGAACTCCTCCATCCACTAGGGTATCCACAATCTCAACATACCTGAAGTATTGTTGGGTCATGGTCTCACCTGCTTTGAAGGTGAAATTTTCAAACTGCTGCTTCAGAAGATCTTTCTTGTTCTCCTTGGCTTCAGAGGAGCCTTCATACATCAGCTTCAGTGCATCCCACAGCTGTTTGGCTGTCTTGCACTTCTTAAAGCCTCTGTATACAGAGTTTGGGAGAGCAGTCTGAAGAGCAGTCATGGCCTTCCTGTCAATCTCTACTCTTTTTCTATCTTCATCTGAGTAGTTGGCCACATCTTTAGGAATCATACCAGCACCAGTAGCAGAGGGGGTGCTGGGTATGAAAGGTCCATTCTCAACAGATTCCCACATTCTTGAATCAAGAGACCTGATGAAGCCTTCCATCCTCATGCACCAGGTGTCAAAATCATCAAGAGTGATCAGTGGGGATTTGTTCATGGTTCCAGTCTCCATATCAGTCTTAGAGATGGCAGCCATTTGAAGAGTTTAGCTTTTGTGTGTGTGAGGGATCTTAAGATGGTTAGATCTTATATCAAGAGCCTGGAAAGCTCTGATACCAATTGCAGGACCGTTTAAGGGCTTAAGCACAATTACAACACAACAACACAATGAGGAGAATAACTAAGCTCTAATCAAACAGTGAACTGGGTAACCAAAGTGATACAAAGAACACAAGTAAAGCAAGAGACAGAACAAGAGAGTATGGGTTTCAAGGAGGCAGTATATTGCTTTCTCAAGTTCTTTTACAAGTGTTACAAAGCATGAAGAAAAGATACAAGAACTTGAAATACTTATACTACAACCTACAGCCGGCTATACTTTGAAAGCCAGCTGGATACAATTGACTAGACACTAACAAAATCAATTGTAGGATCAAAAGGCATATCTGCCTTTTGACCTTGTGACTATGACATGCCATAGCTCACATCCTTATACAATACAAAAAGGATAAAGTACATAAAGTGGAAAGTTGAATACTCAAGACCTCAATGTACAGTTACCAAAAGCAAGGCCCTTTTCACCAACTCATGTAAGTTGGTGACTTTACAGAGATGCAGCGGAAAAGGTGCTTTATGGAACAGTACATCAGATAAAGCATGTGTACTAAAAGTCTTCGGAAGAAATCTGTCTTCATAGGATGAGGCTTCGGAAGACTTTGTCTCTTAAGCTTCGGAAGACTTCATCTTTGGCTTCGGAAGATATTGGTCTTGGTTTCGGAAGATTTTACACTTAGAGTATTTTCTAATGCTTTGTGTAAAACTTCCGAAGCATTCTTCACTTCAGTACTTAGTGCATGTTGCTGAGACACTTAGGCTGTTTTGGGTTGCATCAGACTTCAGGAATCCTTACACCCTTGTCATCAAACAAGACAGAGTCTGTGATTTGAGTATATATGCTGAGGAAGTAAAGCCTCAATTTCAGAATCATGCTCTTATGGCTCATATCTATGATGGCCCAACTCCAATGCCATCTGAGGTAAAATCTAATCTTTGTAGTGAAAAATGTATTGCTGAACAACAGGGATATCGTGAGCATAATCACAACTTGTTGATAAAATAAAAGAAGAAAAAGTAAAATCTGAGATGCTTAAAAGAGAAATCAAAAGTTTTGAAATAAAAATAAAATATCTTATCTCAGATATTGAAAAATTGCATGGGGAAAAATACACTCTTGCAGCTAAGAATGAACAGTTAACTGAAAAGTTAGCCCAATCAAAAGCTGAGCAATCAGTTACTGAAGTGAAACCTAAAAAGTTTCAAATGTCTTTAGCAAAGCTGCAAGAGATGCTTGATTCATTGAAGGAGCATAATGATATGACTGTGATTGGATACAATTCATGTCCCCCACCATATAATGACAAGTATACTGTCATGCCTGAGTCTGTCACTCTGTCTGATAAAATTGAACCTAAAACTATTCAACCAAAAACAATATTAACACAAGTCACTAATCCTCAAAATAAACCAAGTGTTCACATTGAAAAAAATAAGGATAAGATTAAGTTAGGTCATCCTATCAAAATCAAAGAGTACTCAGACAAGACAGTTAATGTCATTAGACCCAAAAGGCCTATCAAATCCATTGTTCCCTTTCTGAAATTTGTTCCTGCAACTTTGAAAGAGAAGATGAAAAACAAGGATTCAGTGAAACCCACTGCTGAAAGCAATTCTTATTATGAGATCAAATCTCCAAAAAAATTCAATCAAATAAGACAAAGTTTCACTGACAAAGAAAAACAACATTTCACTAGTTTCTAAAACAAATATCAAGTAAGACCCTCAATCGTCAAAACCAAAGCAAGGGATTGTTTTTTATATTTGTAACAAAGAACATGTAAATCAGTTAGAAATAGAAGTAAGAAGAAGGGTAAGGAAGCAAAAACAATCCAGAAAAGACAAACCTAGTATTGTTGTGAAACAAACTACTAAAAGGGCTGATCATGCTTGACTCAATTGAAAACAGGTAAATCCAATGAGTCCACATCATCAAGATCAGCTTCAAGAGACAAACACTTGTATTATGATGTGTGTGAAATGTCTAATCACAGTACAAATAAGTGCTGTTTCAATCAATACTGCTCTATCTGTGACATGAACAATCATTCCACCAAAAACTGCTATTTCAATAAATATTGTTCAGTCTGTGATATGACCAACCACAATACATCTGATTGTTTCTTCAAGCAAAAAGGGTTGATAATTCCCCAAAACAAACCCATCTCACCAATATCATCTGTGAAACCCAAAATCAAAAGTTATTATCATAATAATCAATCAAGGACTTCTAGTTTAGATAATGACATGGGCAACATAAAAATGTTGAATAAAATTCAAAGAAACAAAATATCACAACATCAGGCAAACTACTGATCTTCATAAACCAAAAATGATGTTTGATAATTAAAAACAGGTCAGATTTCTTCAAAGAAATAGGGACCAAAGGTTTCAATATTCTTCTGACTCTTCAGATGAAATTGATGAGATGAAACAAGCAAAATATCCTCAGAGATCTCCCAGAACACCTTCCTCTATGTCTCAGTTTAGAGGAAAGTACCAAGAAGTTACTATGATGGATAGGAACGGGAAACCCAAGACCATTATGGCTTGGGTCCCATATTCTAATTAGTTATTTTATACTTGTAGGGTCATTCATACAGTCTAACAGCTTATGGTACGTGGACAGTGGATGCTCCCGACACATGACTGGAGATCGTTCTCTCTTTCATGACTTCAAGCATATACACGGAACTACTGTGGCATTCGGAGGAGATTCACAAGGTGGCAGAATCACTGGTGAAGGATCTGTGACGAATGGGATGTTGAGCTTTGACAGAGTGAACTATTGTGAACATCTGAATTTCAATCTACTCAACATGTCTCAGATCTGTGATAAGAAATATTCAACTCACTTCACTAACACTCATTGCTACATTGTGAAACCATGATTTCAAATTCCTGAAGAATGGGTTGTCTTGAAGACCCGCAGGAAAAATAACACCTATGTCTTAAACCTTAATTCTGCCATTCCATAGGAAGAAACATGTCTTCTATCAAAAGCATCTTTTGATGAGTCACAGCTTTGGCACAAATGTTTGGGACACACCAATTTCAAAAAGATGAACAGATTGGTCAAAGGAAACCATGTCATCGATTTACCCTAAAAGGAATTTCACTTTATTGATCACTGTTACGCGTGTCTCAAAGGGTAACAACATAAGTCTTCCCACAAGCCAAAGCAGGTGAACACAAACAATTTTCCATTGAAGCTACTTCATATGGATCTTTTTGGACCAACTCATATTATGAGTATTAGAAAGAAGCAGTATTGTTTGGTGATCATTGATGACTTTTCAAGATTTACATGGGTTTTAGTTTTAATTCATAAACACAAAGCATCCCAGATAATAAAAGATTTTATCACAAAAATTGAAAACCAACTTGATCATAAGGTCAAAACAATCAAAAGTGATAATGGGACTAAATTTAAGAATGAAGATATGAGTTTATTTTGTACAACCAAAGGCATTGCTCATCAATTCAGTGCAGCTAGAACTCCTCGACAAAATAGGGTAGCTGAAAGGAGAAATAAAACACTGATTGAAGCAGCAAGAACAATGCTAGCTGATGCTAAACTACCGATAACCTTTTGGGCAGAAGTAGTTAACACATCATGCTTTGTGCAAAATAGAACTCTAATTGTAAAACAAAGCAACAAGACTCCATATGAACTCCTTTTTCACAGAAAACCATTTATTGGATTTTTCAAGTCATTTGGGAGTCCTTTCTCAATATTAAACACCCTAGAGTATTTGGGAAAATTTTCATCTAAGTCTGATGAAGGATTCTTTGTAGGTTATTCTTATGTGGGTAGGCTTACAGAGTGTTTAATCCTAGATTAAACATTATTGATGAATCAACAAATGTTCAATTCAAGGAACATTCATTTCCAAATCAACAAATGGTCCCGACTGGTTGTTTGATATTTACTCAATTAAAAAATCTTTTGATCAATTTCACTTGTCTAATGCAGGAAACCTACATTCAGCTGAACCTTCTTTAGGTGTAGAAAGAAAAGATGACTTTCCAATGATTCCTCCTACCTCTACTGAGCAACTGAATGAAGATATTCCACTACAAGCTGATCCTGCTGGTCCCAGCTTGTTACCATCACCTTCAAAAGACCCATTAACTGAAGTTAGAAATCAAGATCAAGCTACACCTCTAGTTGAAACAGAAAGAACCTCAAATGATGGAAGTAATCAAAGTGTTGCTAATGCTGAACCGGTCACTGAAACAGATTCTGATTATCTTTATAACTCCCCAACAGTACAAGATGAAGGTGCATCTCACCAAGATGATCTGAATGTCTCCAATCTTGATGTAACCATTGTTGGTGACTCAATTCCAACCACCAGAATACACAAGAATCATCCCATTGAAGCAAGTCAATTATTGCAAACATCTGTTTGTTCTCATGCTTTCTGTGTCAAACAGTACCCAAGAATATCAAAGAGGCTCTTTAAGACAATAGTTGGATTGAAGCAATGCAAGAAGAATTGCTACAGTTCAAGAAGCAAGAAGTATGTGAACTGGTATATCTTCCCGAAGGAGAATATCCTATCGGTACCAGATGGCTGTACAGAAACAAAACTAATGATAGAGGGATTGCCATCAGAAACAAAGCTAGACTAGTGGCACAGGGGTATACACAGAAAGAAGGAATTGATTATGACGAATTGTTTGCGCCTGTTGCCAGATTAGAAGCAATAAGAATATTTATTGCATATTCTGCATCCATGAAGTTTATTATTTATAAAATGGATGTGAAGTGTGCTTTTCTATATGGAAAGATTTTTTGAAGAAGTCTATGTGAGTCAACCACCTGGCTTTGAAGATCCTGATTTCCCTCACAGGGTCTAGAAGCTTGACAAAGCCTTGTATGGTCTTCACCAAGCCCTAAGAAAGTGGTACGAGATTCTATCATCTTTCCTTCTTGAAAATGGATATGAAAGAGGAAAGATTGATCAGACTCTCTTCAGAAAGAGAAGATGAAGAGAAATGTTGCTGGTCCAGATCTACGTGGATGATATCATTTTTGGCTCAACAAACAAGCAACTATGTAAAGATTTTGAAGACCTTATACATTAAAAATTCCAAATGAGTGCAATGGGGGAACTCATATTCTTTCTAGGCGTGCAAGTCCAACAGACGACAGATGGAATCTTCATTAAATCAATCAAAATACGTGGAAACAATGTTGAAGAAATTCCACCTTGCTGACTGTCAGTCTATCAGAACACCTGTTGATACTAAAGTGAAGATAGGTCCAGATCTAGAAGGCAAATCAATTGATCAGACTCACTATCGATCTATGATCGGTTCACTTATGTATCTAACAGCCAGTAGGCCTGACATTATGTTTGGTGTTTGTATGTGTGCCAAGTATCAAGCAGATCCTAAGGAGTCTCACGTGAATGCTGTTAAGAGGATATTCAGATATCTTAAGGGCAAGACTGCTCTTGGATTATGGTATCCAAAGGAAGGAGACTTCAATCTTTATGCCTACAGTGACAGTGATTACGGGGGATGCAACTTAAATAGGAAGTCCACTTCTGGCGGTTGTCAATTTCTTGGTCCAAGACTGGTCTCCTGGAAGTGCAAGAAGCAGACAAACGTGTCCGTCTCTACAGCAGAAGATGAGTATATAGCAGCATCATCTTGTTGCTCTCAAGTCCTTTAGATTCAAAACAGATGCTTGATTATGGTTTTAACTTCTTGCACACTCCAATTCACATTGACAACAACAGTTGTTTTTATCATAATTAACCCAGTTCAACACTCAAAAACAAAACATATTGAAATTAGATGTCACTTTTTGAGAGATTGTGCTGAAAAAGGGTTAATCAAATTGATTCAAGTTCCCACTGAAAATCAATTAGTTGATTTATTCACCAAGGCATTTGAACCTAGTAGGTTTGAATTCCAAGTTCAATCAATTGGTATGATTATCCTTGAATAAAATCAAAAACATCAAAAACAATTCAAAAATTTTGAAAATCACAAAAAGAAGTCAATTTTGATGAAGAAAATGACATATACTTGGGAAATGATATAATTACAGTTTTTATATCATTCACTGTGCTTAATTCAAAATTTGAAAGACTGACATGACTTACCTGATATGTGGGTAGGCTCAACTTGGAAAAGAAGATACATGTTGTGATAAATTAAAATCTTATTCAATTGTGAAACACTCATCTCAATGTATGAGTACGTATTGGCTTATTCAAGTGTATGTGTGAGTAGTAACCTAAACACACCAGGTAATGATATCCTATGAATCTCTTTCACCTACATCAATTTCTTCTCTTTTTGCTGAGCAAAGACCTGAAGAAACAAGCACATAGTGTTGATGTAATGATCCAAAAGCTTCCCAATAAGGAACACATCCAAATTGGATGAATCAACAAAAGAATACATTCCTTTAGAATGAACAAAAAGAATCCTATCATGGATCACCTTCCAAAATGAAGTGAAAAGAATCAAAATGTGGATCAAATCATGAAAAGGATCAATGTAAAAGAATCCTAATGAGGATCAGTGAAAATGAGATATCATACCTTAAGTGACTTGGTCAAGTAAGTTGTGAAAAAGTTCTACCATGCACTACATGAGGATGGTTGATCATACCATGCTTTTGTGTGTGAGGTACATGTTGAATAATCAAATCAACCAAAACATGATAAATATCACATGCAATAAAATATTAACCAGGTATGAGTTTAAGAGGACAAACATACCTTTAATCAATAAGTTCATAAGCATGTCTAATTTACTAACAAAAAGAATGCACATGTGTAATGAAAGATTGATATGATCCCAACAAAAGGTATACTTCCTCTTAATGATTAAATCAGAAAACAAAAACATCAAAAATATTTCATGTTCAAAAGTTTTAAATCATTAAAGTTTCTATCTAGTTATGGATATATACTTTAGGGGGAGTATTTAAAATTTTGATCAGTTTGTATAGATATTTACTTTCTTAAAACTTATGAAACATATCAAATAAAACTGATTGTGTTGGTGCATATGTTATACTATAGTATCTCAGCTTATGCAGATTCATGGAAGCATAAGAAGTCCAAGATCAGTCAAACAATAGGAAACTTGTATCACTTCTGATATACAAGTCAACCCAAGCAAGAATTGACAACCCCAACAACAATCAAAAACTTCATAAGAGACAAGTCAGTGAAAGATAGTTCTTCATAACAAGAAAGAAAAATCAGAAAAACAGAAATAATTTTTGATTCAAGTTCAAAATTTAATGCGGGTAAGTGCATTGGTTAATACGGGTGAAGGTAACCCATCCATATAACCAATGCGGGTAACTGTTTATGTCCTTTAAAACAAAGTGAAACCAATGCGGACAAGACAACTCTACCGCATTTGTCAAAAAAGTACACATAAAAAGTTTGAAGTATTAAAACCTATGCGGACAAAAGTGTTAAACCACATTTGTTTATGTGGTAAACTTTTGTACTGCCGCATGCCGTTTTACTCATCCATATTTCATGAATGTGGTTGACATCAACACTTTTTATGGGTATCAAAAATGAATAAACAAGTGTTTAATCTCTTCTGTCCTGATGATAAAAGTCAAGAAATGCGGACAACTTTATTGTTCAGCCGCATTTGTTGAAGTAAATGTGGATAAAAGATTTTTACTCTACCGCATTTGTTCAGTGAACAATTGTGAACTAACTTTGTTAATCGCATTTGTAACAGTGAACAAATGCTGAACAAACTTTATTCAACCGCATTTGTTACAGTGAACAAATGCTGAGTAACTTTGTTCAACCGCATTTGCTGCAGTGAACAAATGCTCTTAAGTTTACTCTTCCGCATTTGTAACAGTACACAAATGCTGATGAACAGAACTCTTCCGCATTTGCTATAGTGAATTTAAAAATTGATCGCATTTGTTCTGAAACTTGTAACATTTGTAAAAGACATTAATTAACTATTTAAAGCCATTTCAAAAGGTCATTTAATACTTTTCAAATTTGAGAGACTTTATAGTGCGACGAGCGAAAATTCACTGTTCTTCATTAATCATCATCACCATCATCAAACCTGTGTTCTACGATTCATTTTCTCTGATTAGTCTTTAGTTTCGATTTACTACAACTGTACTATCGAACAAAAGGTGATAATCTTTGAATTTTATGACCTAAAATGTCGGACTTTTGAACCAATGATGAACTTAGAACCCTAGGTCGAGGAAGGAAACTTAAAATCTGACTTGGATTAAGAAATGATGATCATTTTCTACTTCAATGAACATGTTAGTTAAGAAGATAACAACTAACAAGTGATTTCACAACCTTGTTCTCCGTATGAACAGAGCACATCAAAAGATTGAAAATGTTGAAATCAAATCTTGATCCTAAGAGTTGAAAAAGGTTAAAAATAACAAATATGATCACTCCAAACATGAAAAACTAAATAACAGTGATTATTCATGATAACATCAAGTATAGGCACGATTCCTACGGAACAATACATACAAACAGTCAATTTTGACCATCAAAAGTCAAACTAAAAAAGTTTACTTGATGTATGCTTTACAATCTGATAAGTATTATCAAATCTTCTAATTCATATGCTTCTAATGCAGGGTACATGGCAAATCTCACTTGGAGTAAGCTCCATAATGTCAACGGTTATCTTGACCCTGATGTACCCAAGGCAGAAGGTCTCAAAGACATGATCAGATTTATATCCACTACCAGAGTTGCTCATGCAATTACAGTTAGACCAGTTATTTATGAGAGATTCATAAGGTCTTTTTGGAGCAATGCTGAGGTGACAGAGATAGATGGTGTAAGGACTCTGTTTGTAAGAATCTATGATGATCATACATTAGCCATCACTGAACAAACTGTGAGACAGTGTCTGAGTTTGGTGATGATGCCAACACTCCCTTAGAGCATGAAGATGATGAGATTACTACTTTCTTTGCCAACATTGGATATGAGGGAGGATATGAAGGCAAGCAGATAGTAAAAGGATTAGTTGACTTATAATGGAGGTTCCTCATTCATCTTTACCAACACTGTCTGTCAAAGGGGAAGACTGGATGGAATGACATTCCAGTGACTACCTCATCTACCATATGTGCTTTGTGCACCAACAGGCCATTTACCATATTAGCTTATGTGTTTAATGGTCTGGTATCAAACATTCAGGAAGGGAGAAGACATATGTTCCTTATGTATCCAAGGTTCTTGCAATGTCTCATCAATAAGCTTTCACTGATATTGTACCTGAAGGACCTGTGCTAGATATTACTCATTATAATGCCAAGTCTTACAAGTACACCAAGAAGAGAGATCCTAGGAACTTTTACAGTGGAACCTTCTTTCCCTTGTTACCCTGGATGCTTCAGCAGATTAATCCCGAAGAACAAGCAGAAGAACAAGAGGCTCCTGTTGATGAGCCTGATCAAGAAGAGGAACCAGCTGCTCATGATCAACAAACTGTTGATGAGAAAGCTGTTGAAAGGGATGAAGGATAGAGGACAGTGTCACCCCAGGTTGATGTAGGGGGTGATCTTCACACTGGGCCTTCTATTCATGAAGCTGATATAGCCTCACCTTTCATGCCCACACCTATACCATAGCCACAAAGATCACCAATCCCATCACCACAATTACAACCCATCATCTCTCCACATATATCACCCATACACTCACCCCATGTTTCACCAATCCATCATTCACCTATATCTCCTGTTTAATCATCCCCTGCTTCTACTGAGCCTGTTGAGTTTGGTGACTCTGCAAGCTCTTTAGAGGAATCCAAATCATCATCTGATGAGGAGGATCATCCAAGATAGATGCCTGTTAGGCAAGTTACTTCTGAGGCTGTTCCTTCTGAAAGTATTGTTGAATCAGAAGTGAATAGGCCTGATGAGAAGGATGAAATGATTTCTGAGTTGCTGAAGAAAGTAGCAAAGATGGAGAAATTGTTGAATAAAACATCTAGTATTATCCAAGATAGACTTTTGGAGTTGGATGAAAAAGAGAAGGAGCTAAAATATTTAAAAGAAAAGTATGAGGTTGAAAAGAAAGAGAAAGAAAAGGAGATAGAAAGTTTAAAGGCTGCTCTCCAACAACCAAGATATGAAATAAGTGGTCATGTTGACACTTTAGCAATCCAAACTATAACTATTGAAGAACAAGAAAGGTTGATTGAAGAGCAATCTGATATTATCATAGACTTGCAGAAACATATAGAAACTCTAAACAAGAGAGTATTTGAGTTAGAGCTGCTTGTCATGATTAAAAGAGAAGCTGAAATGGAGAAAGATGATAGGGGAGAGAAAAGAGAAGAGAAAAGAAAAAGGGAAAGTGATAAAGATGACAGTGCTGAAAGTTCATCAGGGGAGAGTGGTGATAACTCCCCCCCCCCCCGCTAAAAGGATGAGATTCACTGAGGCTGAGAAAGTGGCAGACACTAGTGAATCAAAACATGATGAATATAGCATGGAGATGGTGATCTATACAAGCAAACCAGAAGAAGTTCACTATAAAGAGAGTGAATTTAGTGATATGATTAAAGCCCTTGACGTCTTCACTGCAGAAGAATTCATCATAGATGATGATTTTTGGGATTTCATTATTGATCAAAGAACAGTTGCAGAACCCATTGTAGTCATTCCTCAATCTCCTGTCCCAACTGAGAAGGAATTGAGTATGCAAATAGTGCCTGCTGTATCATTAACTGATTAACAAAAAGAGCTTATTAGAAGATTATGTGAAGAACAACAAAAGGGAGAAGAATCAGCAGTTACTACTGATGAAACTAAAAAGTTTAAGACTGAAAAAATAAAACAAGAGGCTAAAATGGCTGAAACCTCTTCTAGTCCAAGAATGCAAACTGTTAGATCTAGGGATAGTAGATCTAGCTCATTTTGTATAGGCTTAGAACTTTAATCAAAACTTTTAATGAATATCTGCAATTCATTATTTGATGTATGCATTATGTATATATAGTTAACCCATATGTGTGTTGATTTATGTGTATGATTGCAGGTACAAACATTATACTTGGTGAATTACTGAAATTGACAAAGTGTAAGAAACATCCACAGATGAACATTTTTTCTTCCGTAGATATGTTTCTTACAATAACAAACATCTGAAGATCCTCTGCGAATGAACAATCAGCTCTAGAATTCAAGTGAAGTCAATGAAAGAGTTCAAGTGAGTATCTTCAGAAGACAATTTACCTTCAGAAGACAAAGTAACTTCGGAAGACAAAGTACCTTCGAAAGACCAAGTACCTTCAGAAGACAAAGTATCTTCGGGAGACAAAGTACCTTCGGAAGACATTACCTTCGGAAGAATAAATTACCTACGGAAGACCAGTAACGTTGCGGAGTCCAAACACTTGTATTTAAATAATACAAGTGTTACAAGTCAACAAGTCAACAAGACAATTTCAAATCCCAAGAGATCCGGTGTTTCCTTAACCGAAACAAGTGTGCCTATAAATATGGGTCCTAGGTTTCAGATCAAAGGGACGAACACCAACACACGAGCAACCAGACGATTAACACAAACATCACATCGATTCACAAAATCAACATAAATCCTAGCACCCGTCACATCAACATCAACACGTTCAAAGCACTTATTGTTTATATCATTCATTATTTATTCATTTGTAATCATTAATCAATATTAGTGAAATACGTTTGAATCAAATCCTGTTTGCTTATTAATTGTGTTCATATCATTGTGTTCGTCATAATCATCATTCATTATATTTGATATTTATTTATTAAACAATTAAACAAGGTTAATGTTGATTCTGCAAACATTAACTTGATTTCCTTTAACTCTGATAATTGATGATTACGATCCTTGGATTCACAAGTGGTATCAGAGCCAAGTGCTCATTAATTTAGATCGATTGATTTATCAGTATTAATGGTGTTTAATTGTTTGCTTGTTTTACTAGATTTGTCAGTTTTTGCTAATTAGATCTACTGTTTTTAAGCAAATCGTTTTTGTGTGAATCAATTAAAACAGTGAATTGTCTTTCAGCGAGTACTGTTTCATTGCTCCATTAACTTAGATCAATATTCAAATCAACTGAATAGTAGATCTGGGTTATTGATTTACATTCATCGATTGTTCAAGTTTATTTGAACAAATACATTAACGAAATCCTTGATTTGATAATTAATTATCATTAAAAGATTGACTGATTCGTGATCACAATTGCTTAATTTTTGTTGATTAAGTTTTGTCAGTAATTAGTTCGTTACCTAAAAGATACTTCGCAATAGTTAAAATCTTAGACTTTAGATAGACATGAGTAACTTTGGTGGATCATCATGCCAACCTCCAAAGTTGGAAACAAAAGCAGATTTTAAATCCTGGAAAATCAAGTTCAAGAATCATGTGAATTATACTGATTCTAACTTATGGGTTTCAATAACTGAATGTCCTTATATTCCACCCACTCTTGGGCCGGATTATAATGGCAATAATCAAAACATAAGTACCAAGGATCTATCACCTGATGATATTAAGAAGGTCGAAGTTGATATTAAAGCATACAACTTGGGTAGTATATCTTTACCTGAAGAAATATTAATCAGGTGTGAGAAGTATAAAACAGCGAATTCCTTGTGGAAGATTCTTCATACACTCTATGAAGGGAGTGATGAAATCAGAATCATTAGGAAGGACACCCTTCGTTCACAATATGAAACCTTTCATCATATTGAGGGTGAATCAATTCCTCAACAACTCCATAGATTTATTCAACTTGTAACAGAGATGAATATCTTGGAGTTGAAATATACAAATGAGGAATTAAACAAAAAGATGCTCCATACTTTGCCTGAAATTAGAAGCAAACTGTGTGCATGTTCAAGAACACCATTGACCTCAAAGCAACTGGTTTAGATACATTGGTAGCTAAAGTTGAGGCTCTTGAAATGGATGTAAATCAAGAAACAAGAGTGTGAGAACACATGTCTCACCCAATCACTTTAAAAAAAACAATAAGTGTGGGAAGTGCCTTCATTTACAACAATGATAATGATAACTCTTGTACTTTGAGTGAAGATGAAGAGGAAGTAAGTTTCTATGCATCAAAGCCTTCAAAGAAATCTTCTCAAAGTAAGTCAAGAAAAGAAAAAGGATGAACTGATGATAGAAGAGATACATCTACATCATCAACAAAGTGTTCATCGAATAATAACCAAACAGAGCCCATCGCCGTCATTCTGGGCTCTAAAGAACAAAAATAGCCTTTGCAGTTTCAGTTCAAGTTTTCAAGCTTACCTAGGAAGCTCTTTAACATTAGCCAACATTTTCCAGCAAGACTTGGAAGAACTACATCCAAATGTACTACAAGAGATGGATCTACAATGGCAAATGGCAATGATTGCCTATAGAGCCAAACAATACCTAAGGAGAAATAAATATTTGGCTGCAGCAAGTATATCATCAAAGACTGGTGTGGATAAGTCAAAGGTAAGATGTTTCAAATGCAATCTCTATGGACATTTCTCTAGAGAATGTAATCAACAATCAAATCCTGAATTGACACAAGATCACCAACACCAGTCTCACCAACCATCATTATCTCAAAGATCTTTCAGACAACCACAACTTACCAACTCATCCCCACCAGCCACAAACACATCAGCGGGAACAAGTAACTCTAAAGAAACTATGCTGATCATACTTCAAGATGGAACCTGTGACTGAAGTATGTATGAGAAGGAAGTCTTGGGAGAAAATCAAGCTTTAATGGCTCACATGGAGAACAAAGTTCCACCCATGGCTAGAGAGGTAAGAGATAGGTTATGTTCATCAATATGCGTTGAGGAAGTTGAAAGATATAGAGTCCATGCTCAACAACTGGCTTATAAAGTTAAAGAAACAATGATTTTGAATGAATCTCATGTAAGAGAACATAAATTATATCAAATCAAAATTAACTTTTTTACACAAGGATTTAGATAAACTTGTTTCAAAAAATTACAGTTTAAAAGCACAAGTTAAGCATCTGACTACTTCCTTAACTAAATCCATGGCTGATCATGCAACAACTGAAGTGAAATTTCAGAAGTTTCAACTTTCATCTCAACAATATGAGAAATTATTAAATTCTCATATTGAATCAAAGAACACGTATGGGTTGGGATATAATGCTATTGCACCTCCTATAAACAATAATTACTCACCTTTACCTGAATCAATGACAAATAACTTGTAAAACCATTTTGTGCCAAGCACCATGTTTGAAACCAACTACAATCAACAAGTTAATCATAATGAAACTGAGGTGAATGAAACTAAGTCTTCTAAATCAGAAAATATTAAACAAAATGACTCAAAATTTGACTTTGATGAGTTTGATGACTTGGATGATTCTGATGAACATGATGATGATCAACTGGACATTGGTAAGAATGTTGCTTTTGAAACACAAATTCCCAAAGTTCTTCAAGAAACAAAGTTGCCATATCCTCCAAAATAAAGAAACATGCTGAAGACTATTTGCAAGAGAATAGCTCAGCTAAATGAAGGTCTTCAAGAACTTCATCAGCAACAAAAATCTTCAAATGAAGAAATTGAAAAGTGTGTATCTACTGAGGAAGTGCACACATCTTTCGTAGAAAAAGGAAATAAGAAACAATCAGCAGATCTTCAGCAGAAGAAAAAACCTTCTTTAGTAGGAGATCTGAGAAAAACCAAATCTACTGATTCAGTAGATGATCTGCGGAAGGCGAAATCTGCAGCAAACAAATCAAAGCCTCAAAAGCTGAAAAAGGATAAGTGAACTACAAAATTGGAGAAGGATGCAAAGCCTCAAAAGTTGACAAAGAAGAAGAAAGTAATTGATTCTGACAAAGAATTAGAGGATATGTATTGCAAATGGTGTGATATGAAAAATCACAATATTGAAGATTGTTACTTCAATAGTTATTGTTCTATTTTCAATATGAATAATCAGATGACATCTGACTGCTACTTCAAAAAACATTGTGCTATTTGTAACAAAAATAACCATTCAACTCAGGAATGTTATTTCAACAAAAAGAACAAGACAAAAAGCACAAAGAAGAAACAATCTAATAAAGCTGAATCAAACACTCAATCTACTAACTGTGAAAAAGATTCAAAAACTAAGAAGCAGCAACAAAAACAAAAGCCAAAACCAAAGGAGAAAACATCCACTGATGTTCAACCTTTGAAGAAAAGAACAACATTTCAGCAATCAAAAACACCTCACAAAAGGGTGAATTTGACTAAAAAAGAAATAAATGCTGATGATGCTTTCTTTGATAATTTTGAAAAGAGAACTCATGTACCTCATTCAAAATCAAAAAATAATGAAACTTTCAACAATCAAGATTCATTATCAAAACCAAAGCATCAAAACAACAAAAATAAGGTGAATGAATAAGAGATTGAGAAACCAGAACCTAGTTCAAGAACCTCATCTTCAACAGAATCATCGTCACCTCAAACAACTCAGAATGAATCAATTAAAACTAAAATTAATGCTGAAATTTCAAGAGTTAATCATGAAGGAGTAACAATTTTAGACGATGTTGGCAAACCCAATATTATTAAGGCTTGGGTTGTCAATTCTAATTGATTTCTTTCTGTGTGTAGGAACAATCTTGGAGATCTGACAACAAGTGGTATGTTGACAGTGGTTGTTTCAAGCATATGACAGGAAACTGTTCACTTCTCCATGACTTCAAGCATAAAAATTGTAAATCCAGCATAATCAAACTTGAATCAAATCATGAAGAGTATAGATCAAATATGATAATCACAATCAAAACCCCTTTGATCTTCAATTAGATTGCTAATAATATCTTTACAAGTAATCCCTCAATCTATTGGTCATTCAACCATTAGTCTAATCCTTATAACAATCAGGCTATTTACAGTGAATATAATATTCAGTAATTACATTTAACCCCCTAGACTTAGGCTAATTAATAAAATTACATATAAAACATAAAAAATGATTAAAAACAAGATAAAATATATTTTGTTCACATAAAGTATATTTATTACAATAAAAATCCTAGTCATCTAAATCTTCAACGTCTCGTCTCGGTTCTTCGTCTCGAACGTGTCAGGTTTGACTTTTGCGTTGACTTTGATAGTGACGTTGACTTTTGTTGACTTTGACTGTGTTGATAATATAGACCATCTTGTATAGCTCCAACAATACTCCTCCTTAGTCTATCATTATAAACGTCTTCAAACGAAATCAGCACTGAGAAGTCAACAGTAGAAAGGTCTTCAAATTTAACTTTTCAGATCTAATGAGAAAGATTATTCGTCTTATAAACTCCCCCTATTTATATGCTCCCATTTTCGAGTGTATCATTTGAGATGGTATTTGAACAGCTTTCCCGAATCTCTAATCTTGAGTGCTTCAGAAGATGTAGGAGGAGGATTCCTAGCTCGGTATCTTCTGTAAACTTGACGAACATGATCTCTAATCAGGTACACTGCTCTACTGATGATCGACCATCACTTACAACAAAATTTGAAATACAATCACAAACACAATCTCGACATTTCTAATTAGATCATTTCATTTTAACAAAATAAACTCGTGTTTATCTGTGTGTGAAAACAAGCGAACCCGTGTTCGTTTGTGCGTAATTTCTATGAAATGCATGAAAAATGATAAAATGTAATCAGCATAATATGGAAGACCTAAAAGAATTTGAAATGAAATTTTATTATAATTTTTTATATTTTTTTATTATATACATTTATTATAACACACACACACACAGATATATATATATATATATATATATATATATATATATATATATATATATATATATATATATATATATATATATATATATTATCTACTATTTTTTTATAACCAAGAACTGAATCGAACATGAGATCACATCCTCAAGATATACTTTAGCACAAAGATGAATTTAAACATCCATAAGCAATGAGATCACACTGATAACTGAATCTAATTACAGTCTTTGAATGATTTTGAAATTCTCAAACAGATCAATAACGATTGCTAATATGTTTGTCCACTTAAACCCATGCCCTATCTTTTTCAACAAGCAGCAGATGATTCATTAAAGTTCGATTAAATACTTTAGAATGCTAGGACCCCACAATCATTTGGCAAAAACCCTCACCCAACCTCAGGATTTCTTGAATTTTGTTACGATATTTATAGAGCAAGGCGTGTGCATTAGTATGCAAGTGATTGTCAACAGAATATTGTATTTTGTGATGAATTCATCGTTTAGATGATTTGACACTACTTCGACCAAAATGGTGAGAGCTCCAGGTCTATACTCACGTATAACAAAGGAGATGACCATTTAATCATGTGCCGATGAGAGCTCCAGGTCAGTACTATTGTACAACAAAGGAGATCATCACTCCAGGTCAATACTTCCGTACAACAAAGGAGATTAGCATAAACACAAGACACATAAATACACCAAACATGGCTCAAAAGATATGGCTTATATGATTTGTATCATGGTGGATGAAAGATCAATTCTCAATCCAATTTTGGTCAGGATTCAGTTTGTGCAGGCCAAAATGATTGCGTAAATCTAGACATCCTTATGCATATATTTTAATTTAAATTATTATGCTGCTGTCTACTTTATTCTTCAGGCTGAGTCTACCAAGCATATCATTAAAACATCTGTTTGTTTTTTCTGTTATTTGCAATTAAAAATAAGATGTAAATCAGATAACAACATTAGTTACGATCATTTATCATTTTAGACGACTGTCATGCACCAACAAGCATATCCAGAAGTTATACAATCATTTCTCGTCATCTCGACTCAAGTTCCCAGTCCTCTTTTTATTATTTTTATTGAGTCTTATTATACTCTCCCCCTAAATTTTATTTTTGCAAACCCCTTGTCTTTTTTGTATATTTTTGTATATTTTTTTATAAAACTATGTAAAAATAGAAATTTACCAAAGAAGATCTTCCAAATTACACTTATATGAAGATAAGAATGAATGATCAAGAAATATGTAGTGACTGTGAATTGAGAACTGTGATTGTGCAGATAAAAATCCAGATTATGAATAAAATACCATGACCTTAACCTGTTTGTTCCGCCTCAAATTTGAATTAGGAACAATCTTTGTCAGTAAACCGGATTGCTAACAGTCCTTCAGAATTGTTCCTGCACTCATTAACAAATTAGTTAGAAAGGGGAACCCAGGCCATCGTAGTCCTTGATGTTCCTTTTTCATCAATATAAGTAACATGCTTCTGCACACAACCGTTTAAACAGTCGAGGATTGTTGTATCCTTCTTTTTAATTTGCCAAATTTGTTTCGGTTCAATTAATTTGGATTTGAATGAATTAAATTTGGAAATCATTTTCTGTTTAAGATCGGAAGGAAAAGAATTTGGTTTTGAACCATTGGTTATTTTCATGTTTGAATCATGTGAAACCGACTTCACATGAAAAGGTTTGGATGGAGTGTTTTTCATCCAACCATTCAAAAGTGTGTGCTTTTTACCTCTTGATCCAGAGAAGCAACCCGTGTTGCCTTTACCGACTGGAATATTCTTGGTAGACTTACATTCGGAGAAGCAATTTGTTTTGCCTTTACCATCCGTAGCAAGCCTTTGAGGGCATTTCTTTACCACATGACCTTCTTTTCCACATCAAAACAAGTCTTGAAAGGCTTTTGATGCTTGACTGACGCGTGTGGTGCAGGTGGAGATGAGGATTGCTTTGAGCTTGAAGAAGATTCTTGCTTGTTCTTAAGTTTCCTGTGCTGAACAAGGAATGACATCTTCACTGATTGATTGGGTTGTTTTGAAATTAGAGAAGAGATCCGTATAGGTCTTGATTCAACTTTTGGAAGCTTTTTGAGACTTGACAATGTCAGGAGATATCTTTATCTGTGAGGGACCAACACACTCCTCTGTGATTGATTCATCATCTGAGCTTATCCAATCTCGTATACACAAATCTGCTTCCAATGGATCTTGATTGACAGGATTAGGATATGTTGTTGTTTTTGGAACTTGATGATTAGGTGATTCCTGATTTATCTTGTTGATACATATGTACCTAGATCCTGATATGAATGTAATATGTCTTGTTTGTCTTACACTGATGTAATGTTTGGAATATTAATGAAATGAGAATGGTTGTTTGTGATTTATAATGTTTAATATTTCATTAATGAGTTGATGTTGAATTGGTTAAATAGGTTTGTGATTGTTTGAATTGATACACATAATGTTATATTAATGAATACATTCAAACTTAACAAAATGAAGTTCTCATGCGAATGGACCATACGCATGAATAACTTCAGGCGAATGACTCAGTCGCACGACTGAACCAGGAGATTGGATCAGTCGTATGATTGTAACATGAGATTGGCTCAGTCGCATGACTGAACACTCAGTCGTGCGGATGAATCAACCGCATGGCTCAATCGCACGACTGAACCATACTAATGGTTCAGTCGCCCGAATGAACAACCCTAACCTATAAATACCACCCAATTCGTGGAAAAACGTAAGCATTCATTCTATTTCGACTCCAGATGTACCCTAGCCGTCCAGAAGCCTCCAAGTTCATAATCCAAGTTCATAGAACGCTGTAGATCGATTCCTAATCGATTCTTAACGTTTGATTCAATACCTTATTGATTCTACGTGCGTTCTCACTGATTGGATCGCCAATCAAATAGGATTCCGCACTATTTGGTTTGGTTTACACGTTAATCAGTTGGTGTTTCGTTCAAATACCAGATCCTAACAAGTGGTATCAGGGCTTTGGCTCTTGATTACGTGTGATTCAATCAATTTTGATACAAAGTTTGTGTGTTTTCACTAAAAACGCAATCTTTTTGTGTCAAAAGTAGTCTTGGACGTCCCCTGCTCATCAAGTTTTGGTTTCAACGGCATTAGGCGATTAGGGTTGGTGAAAATTCGGGTCTTTATGGCCAAAACACGTTTAACCAAGAAATTTTCGAAAAACAGCAGCTTCAGTCGCACGATTGACCCAATCGCACGACTGGACTTCATTCGCATCCTCCAGACGCACGATTGGACTGAGTCGCATCTTCATTCATACGACTAAGCCTACCGTTCACAGTGTTCATACGCATCAGTTTCATTCGCACGACTGAACCAATCGCTTAGTTCAGCCGCACGATTGAACCAGTCGCATAGTTCATTCGCACGGATAGCCCATTCGCATCACTCCAGTCGCACCAGTTAACATATTGTTTAGGAGACTTAAAGTTAATCGAGATGGAAGATCAGATGTCAGCGTTTACAGCCGGGAAGGACTCACGGATCCAGAACTTACTGTTACTTGAGAGTGAGGTGGGGAATCATAATAAACCCCCAAAGCTTTTAACGTTAGATGAGTTTCCCCACTGGAAACAACGTTTTGAGATCTACCTCAATGGAGTGGATCCAAATATGTGGGAAGCTATTAAGACGGGTTACAGTATGCCGGTGGGAGCTGATGGGGTAAAGCTTACTTTAGGAGGAATGACTGACGCACAGAAAGTTAAATATAATGCAGAATAGAGAGTATATGCATTGCTAACACAGTCTATTCCTAAGGATATTTTCCACCAGTACTCGGAGAATAAGCAAGCCAAGAAATTGTGGGATGAGCTGGAGAAAAGATATGACGGGAATGCTTCGCTGAAAGCCATTAAACCAAAGGAGTTAAAGAAAGAATTTGACAACTTCTCATCGATGGGAAATAAGAGTTTAGACGATGTCATTGATAGATTCTACCATCTGATGAGCGAGCTGCACACACATGGTGTTACTACTACCATGGAAGATAAAGTGTCAAATTTTGCAGATGGATTGCCAGAAAAATGGGCTTCTTTTGTGTCAAATCTGAGACAAAATGAAATGTTGGCAAAGTTGGACATCAATGAT
This sequence comes from Flaveria ramosissima, assembly GCA_025215565.1. Lineage (NCBI taxonomy): Eukaryota > Viridiplantae > Streptophyta > Magnoliopsida > Asterales > Asteraceae > Flaveria > Flaveria ramosissima. The sequence goes on from CM046035.1 coordinate 31,034,358, forward strand.
TTCATTCTAAAGCTGCGAGAAGAAGCACTTAGGATGAAGTACAGAGCTCAGAAGTCTTCATACTCTCAAAATCCAGCTTTGTACAATGCCACTCCTTAAGTTAAGACGTCTGGAGCACCTCTTCAGACTGCATTTGTGTCTAGCTCATCTGGTCCCTCACACGCCTCTACTTCAGGATCAGAAACGTCAGGGTCCTCTACTACCCACTACATTGGACCTGAAGCTAATGCTACAAGACTGAAGACCGAGAATCTCGGAAACATGACCGCGGATGTAGCTCGAGAGCACATGGATCTCTTGGCAGCAGTGGTTCATTCCTATGATGGACTTGTTGCTGGGAAAATTGGAAACTGCCATCTGGCAGATGAGGACTACGAGCAGGTAGATGAAATGGAACTGGAGAGGATGGATATTATGTGGGCCTTAGCAAGTGCTGTCCGTAGGGCGAAGAAGTTTGTCAAGAAGACCAGACAAAACTTGGTTGCTACTAAGGATACTACATTTGGCTTTGACAAGAGCAAGGTGACCTGCTTCAACTGTGGAGAATAGGGGCACTTCAAAAGAGAGTGTGTGAAGCCAAAGAAGACTAGGAACGGGAATCCATTCTCGTCCTTCACTCGTCAAGACAAGCAAGCTAGCAGTTCTACTTCATCAAGCAAGGATCCAAAAGCCTTGACTGCCCATGATGATGAAGGACAAGACTGGAGCTTTCGGTTTGTCTCTCCGGGGGAATCCAATATTGCAAGCGTGGAAGACTTAGATGATGATTCCGCAAGTGAAGGAGATATTGCAGTTGAGATAGCGATGTCAAATAGTGAAAAGACAACTGCAACTGAGGTCAGCTACAAGCCTGAAGAAGGGACGTCTACAACAAAGACAGAATCACCAGAACCAGAGACATCTGATGCTGCGTTGATGGCTAATTCATCAGAATCTCCTCAGGTAAGTACCACTGACCAACTGTTTCAAAATCATGCTTGTTCTGATTGTAATACATTTAGAGAAAGCATAGATCATAAATTTGCTAGGTTATTAGATCATGATGATAACTTAGTAAAGGATTTGCAACTGTGCACTGAGGCTAATAGAGTTTTAAAACAAAATGAGCGTAGTTACAAAGAAAAGATAGACCTTTTGAATAAACAGCTTAGAGAAACTGAAGTAGTAGCATTTAACCAAGCTAATGACATTAGGTACTATCTTAACTCCCTAGAAGACACTAAGAAGCAAAAGACAGTTTTAGAAGTAGAAGTCAACTCTTTAAAGCAAAAACTGCACAGTTGGACAAGTTCATCACATATTGTCCAACACTTAGTGAGAGAACGTAACAACGGGGAGGGTTTGGGTTATAAAGTGGTTCCACCACCACCTGAGACCTTGATGAACACTAAGAGTAGACCAATAAATAACAATCCCATCAAGGATCATGTGGTGTCTACTCCTCTTGTTAGTGATCCAGATTCCTCATGTTCTTCAATTGAATCTGGAACAAAACAAATGGAGGCCACTTCAAAGGCAATGGGTAAAATGCCTTGTGTTCAACTGGAAAAAGAATTTGAAAAGGTTAATATAAAGTCAGGGTCAAACAAAGTCAAATCTGAACCTAAAAAGACTATTAATGTTAATCTTTCACAAGTCTCATGTCAAAATCCAGTTAACCTAAAAGGAAAAGATGTTAAAAGTTATAAAATAATTAATTTTGTTAAACAAGAGAAAACATCAAAAGAAACAGAGTCAAAACCCAAACAAAGTGATGTCACTAGGGTGTCACACACATCTCCACAACGAAAGTTTAATCATAAAGTTGATAGCAGGTCATGCTACAACTGTGGAGAGTGTGGACACATTGCTTCCTTTTGTCCTTACTATCAGACACCTAGGAAGAAAATTGAACTTCAGGATTCAAAACCTAGGTCTTCTAAGAGGAGTTCCTTAACTCCACCTAGAAGAACTAGCGAACCCAAAGTTCAACCCATTAGCCAGTCGACTGTTTATCACAAACAGGCCTTACACAAATCTGGCATATGGAAAGAAAAGTCATCCTTCGTTTCTGATAATGAAGACAAGAAGGCACCTCAGCTACCCTCACCTTCTAAGGGTCAATGGGTTGAATTCATGATGTGTGATACCTCTGGGAAACCTAAGCCAGTAAAGGCTTGGGTTCCTAACCTAAACTAATGTTTTACATTGTATGTGCAGGGTGTTCTCTACAGTGCTGAAACCAACACGTGGATTGTAGACAGCGGAGCATCCAGGCACATGACAGGAAACAGGGCTCTTTTATCAAACGTCAAACAAATAAAAGGAGGGCATGTTTCGTTTGCTGGTAACAAAGGAGGCTATATCACAGCTCAAGGAGAGGTTGGAAATACGAAAGTTAAGTTTGATAAAGTGAACTACGTTCAACAACTTCAAAACAACTTACTTTCTGTTTCCCAAATATGTGACAAAGGATTTAAAGTCATATTCGACAACAAGAAGTGTCACGTCCTAAAGAAAGACTACATGATTCCGGAGGACCAAGTTTTGATGACAGCTTCAAGATATAAAGACCATTATGATTTGGATCTCTCAACGGCTTCAACAACGGATCATGAAGTTCAGTGCTTTCTATCAAAAGCTACTGAGAAGGACTCCATCTCTTGGCATACGAGAATGGGACACATTAATCAACGGAAGATGAATCACTTGATCCAGAAGGATCTCGTGAGAGGAGTTAACGTCAAAAATTTCCAACTTCCGGATTTCTGTGTAGCATGCAAGAAAGGCAAACAGACGAAGAAGTCTCATAAGGAAAAGAAAGTTCATTCTATCGAGCTTCCTCTTGAACTTCTTCACATGGATCTGTTTGGTCCAGTCAGTACAAAGAGCATTGCAGGTGACTTGTACTGTTATGTGGTTACTTATGACTACTCAAGATTCTCTTGGGTAATGTTTCCGAAGTCCAAATTAGAAACATTTGAGTCATTCAAGGAGTTAGTAACCACACTGGAATCTGTAAGGATTCCTGAAGTCTGATGCAACCCAAAACAGCCTAAGTGTCTCAGCAACATGCACTAAGTACTGAAGTGAAGAATGCTTCGGAAGTTTTACACAAAGCATTAGAAAATACTCTAAGTGTAAAATCTTCCGAAGCCAAGACCAATATCTTCCGAAGCCAAACATGAAGTCTTCCGAAGCTTCAGAGACAAAGTCTTCCGAAGCTTAAACCTATGAAGACAGATTTCTTCCGAAGACTTTTAGTACACATGCTTTATCTGATGTACTGTTCCATAAAGCACCTTTTCCGCTGCATCTCTGTAAAGTCACCAACTTACATGAGTTGGTGAAAAGGGCCTTGCTTTTGGTAACTGTACATTGAGGTCTTGAGTCGGTAACTTTCCACTTTATGTACTTTATCCTTTTTGTAATGTATAAGGATGTGAGCTATGGCATGTCATAGTCACAAGGTCAAAAGGCAGATATGCCTTTTGATCCTACAATTGATTTTGTTAGTGTCTAGTCAATTGTATCCAGCTGGCTTTCAAAGTATAGCCGGTTGTAGGTTGTAGTATAAGTATTTCAAGTTCTTGTATCTTTATTTATGCTTTGTAACACTTGTAAAAGAACTTGAGAAAGCAATATACTGCCTCCTTGAAACCCATACTCTCTTGTTGTGTCTCTTGCTTTACTTGTGTTCTTTGTATCACCTTTGGTTACCCAGTTCACTGTTTGATTAGAGTTTAGTTAATCTCCTCATTGTGTTGTTATGTTGTAATTGTGTTTAAGCCCTTAAACGGTCCTGCAATTGGTATCAGAGCTTTCCAGGCTCTTGATATAAGATCTAACCATCTTAAGATCCCTAACACACACAAAAGCTAAACTCTTCAAATGGCTTCCATCTCAAAGACTGATATGGAGACTGGAACCATGAACAAATCCCCACTGATCACTCTTGATGATTTTGACACCTGGTGCATGAGGATGGAAGGCTTCATCAGGTCTCTTGATTCAAGAATGTGGGAATCTGTTGAGAATGGACCTTTCATACCCAGCACCCCCTGCTACTACTGGTGCTGGTATGATTCCTAAAGATGTGGCCAACTACTCGGATGAAGATAGATAGAAATAGAGTAGAGTTTGACAGGAAGGCCATGACTGCTCTTCAGACTGCTCTCTCAAACTCTGTATACAGAGGTTTTAAGAAGTGCAAGACAGCCAAACAGCTGTGGGATGCACTGAAGCTAATGTATGAAGGCTCCTCTGAAGCCAAGGAGAACAAGAAAGATCTTCTGAAGCAGCAGTTTGAGAATTTCACCTTCAAAGCAGGTGAGGTGAGACCATGACTCAACAATACTTCAGGTATGTTGAGATTGTGGATACACTAGTGGATGGAGGAGTTCCTCTTGAGAACAGGGACATTGTAAGGAAGTTCATGTCCTCACTTCCTAGGCAATGGACACACTATTGTGTGGAGATCAAGAGGACTGAGAACCCTAAGACTTTTACTCTTACAGAGTTGTATGAGATATCTTCTCAGTGGATACCAGATGGAGATGAACATGCAAGGTTCATCTGCAAACTCCAACAATCAAATGGGTTCAGCCCTTCATGTGGTTGAAAGGGATAGCATAGAACCCCAACATCATCTCATATGCTACCCTGACAACTCACAAAAGGGTCCTTTCATCACCTTCCCGGAGACACCAAGGGAGAACTTTACTCAAGGAAGCCCATTCCAAGAGACAAGTTCTTCTCAAGCCTTTGTGTCTGCAGATGAAAGCTGTGGGAATTATCTCTTCACTCTTGAAGACCTGGACTGTATCCATCCAGATGACCTGGAATACATGGAGATAGTTCAGCAGATGGCTCTCCTCACTAACAGAGCCAAGAAGTTCTACAAGAGGAGACAAGAAGAAGATTTCCAAGCAATGCTACCAGTGGCAAGTTTGGGCTGGATAAAAGCAAAGTTAAGTTAAGTGTTACAACTGTAACCTTATGGGTCACTTTGCTAGGGAGTGTAAGGCACCTAAAGCAAATGGGGGCCAAACACAACCCAGACCAAACTACACTGACAAAGCCCCTCAGGCTGAGAAGACAAAGCAACATGCTGCTGTTGTGTTGAAGAGGGAGGCTTTGACTGGAGTTTTCAGGTGGAGGATGCTTCTCCAAACCAAGCACTGATGCTGACCATGATGAAGCCAAGGTATTGGACATCTTTGCTCCCCTGAATGCATTGCTAAAGTAAATAGATACAGGTCCTACAACTTAGAGATGAGGTCTGATCTTGAGTCATTAAACATATTAAAATCTGATTTTAGAAAGTCTGAAAATGATTACAAGTTAAAGATAGAGGACTTGGAGAAAACCATTTCAGTACTAAAACATGAACATACAGATTTTAGAACTCAGATCCAAGATCTCATCACTAAGTTGACTGAGTGCCGGCTGAGCTTGTGATCAGCAAAGCCAAGGCAGAGAAGAGAGTGTTCTTGAAGAAGAGACCTTCAAGAACATGATATCCTATCCCTTACAACAAGGTTTGTTATCAAAATAGACAGGGACTGGGATCAAATGAGATAGCTCCTCCACACACAATCTTGTCTGTGAGATCTCCTAGGTGTGGAACTTGTGAAATGAGCTTCCTCTCATAGATCCTATAAGTGAGGATGATGAAGAAGTGATAGTGAAGAATTCCTCTGAGAAGAGTGAAGAAGAGGATTTTCCAAGGGTCACTATCCTTCTGAGGAGAAGAAATCAACTGTGATGACCAAGTCCAAGAGAAAGAACTTGATCAGGAAGAGCAAAAGGAAAGCAAAGAAGGCTCAGAAATCAAGGCTACTTTTGATGCTAAGCATAAACAAGTTTTTATCTCTGCAGGTTTCAAAGTAGTAAGGACTGAAGACATCAACCAAGACTCCTCAGCTAAGAGTCATGGTTCTTGTTCAAATCATCTCAGTACAAAGAAGAAGACTGAGCTGCTGTGTACCACTGCTGCACAGCCTGGACCATCAAACTCCAAGAACAGTTCACAGCCCAAAGAAATGTCTCAGCATCTACCAAGATGAAGGTGGAGAAGGGATGTGACCAAAGCCAGTCTTGCTCTCAAAAGGAGACTTCTTTTTTGAAGAAGAAATGTGTGTGTGTATGTGTGAAAGTACTTCTCACATTGCTAAGGATTGCCCCATACAATCCTAAAAGTACGTTACATGACCAAAACAAAGAATTCAAAGAGTCTCAAGAAGTCTCAAGCTTCGGAAGGGAAAGTCTGTTCTTCGGAAGCTCCAAATCAAAGAAGAAA